>JAWWEX010000467.1:0-11001 GCA_035583215.1 Arremon brunneinucha
GCTCAGGTTAACCCCTCCGTGCCCCCAGGTCCTGGCAGGCTGTAGCCCCGGTTAACCCCCAGGTCCTGGCAGGGCTGTAGCCCAGGTTAACCCCCAGGTCCTGGCAGGGCTGTAGCCCAGGTTAACCCCCAGGTCCTGGCAGGGCTGTAGCCTAGTTTAACCCCCAGGTCCTGGCAGGGCTGTAGCCTAGTTTAACCCCCAGGTCCTGGCAGGGCAGTAGGCCAGGTTTCTAGCCCAGGTTAACCCCTGTGTGCCCGCAGGGGAGTTCGTGGCCCAGTTCAAGTTCACGGTGCTGCTGATGCCCAACGGCCCCATGAGGATCACGAGCGGCCCCTTCGAGCCCGAGCTCTACAAATCCGACCTGGAGGTGCAGGACGGGGAGCTCAAGGTGAGCTCATCATTAATATTCATCATTAATAATGCTAATATGCAAATTGAGTACCTATAGGAACATAAAATTAATTTGTTTCTATTCCCATATAAAATATTCGTAGGAAAAATGTATCTGTTTAGTGGTTTTGTTAATTATATTGGTTATTAATAGTTGTATTTTCTTGGAAAATAAAACAGAAAATACGTTTATAATAGTTATTGGTATTAATGGATTAATTGCTAATCAATAAGAAATATTTTTTTATATAAAATAAATTTAAAACTAAATTTTTACATGTAATAAATATAAAATAGCATAAATTATGTCTAAATAAAAATATAGTAAATAAAAGTCTCTATTAAATGTATACAATTATTAATGTAAATATATAAAGATAAAAATAGCATTAATTATATAGTCTAATTAATAACCTATTAATAGTCTATATTATAAATTTATATATAAAAATATATATAATATTTATATATACATAAATATCTAAAAATTTATATATAAATATGTATAAATTTATATAACTATAAATGTAGATAACACATAGTCTAATTAATATATAAAGATAGAAGCAGTACATTTATATCTACATATGACATCTTAATTAATATATTGTAGAGTAAAATAGTAGCAAATTAATATTGATTGAATATTGATAACTGGAATAATAATGGAAATATTGATAATTAAAATGGTGATAATTGAAATATGAACAATTGAAGTATTATTATTGAAATATTTAATATTAATATTTACTAATTGAAAGATTAATAAAGAAATTTTAAAATTAAATAATAAAGTAAGAATTAATTTAATAATACTTTTATTCTTCCTGAATTCTTATTTATTATTAGTTTATGATTAATTATTAACTTAAAAGAAATTAATTTAAATTAATAAATAAAATATTGATAGATAATAAAGAAGCACCTTCCCAGGGTTACCTGTCCTTCTTCCCAAAGGGGAAACAAAGGAAAGCGACCCAAATTTAAAAATTTATTATTATCCCAAAAAAACATTGGGATCATTTCCCACCTCCTCACCCTTCCCTCCCTTCCAGGCCCTTCTACAAAGCTCTGCCAGCAGGAAGACCCAGAAAAAGAAGAAAAAGAAGGTAAAATCAGTCACATTTTATGTTTAAAATTCCCAAATTCAGAATTTGGGGTGTTTTCATGGGAAATAACCTGAAAAATCTCTGTATTTGTCCCCACAGGCTTCCAAAAACGCTGAAAACGCCACCACGGGGGAGACGGCGGAGGAGAACGAGGCCGGCGACTGAGAGCCCTTGGAGTTCTCAAATCGCCCCTTTTTTCCCCAAAAAAAAACCCCAGAAAAAAACAAAATTCCATCCGGAAACGAAAGAATCTGGCCCCGGTGTTGGTCCAGGCAGTCTGGAATTCCCACAGAATCCAACAGCTCCCGTTGACTTTGCCAAGGAGGGAGGAATCTCTCGGCCACTTCAGACTTCCAAATGAAAAAAAAAAATAATTAAAAACACCCCAGAAAGAGCAGCAAAAAAATTAATAAAAATTAGGAGTGAAAGTCGCTATTAAATTCTTAATATTCGCCATGTTTGGAGAGGTGAATTTGTAAAATCCAGGGAGAGGGAGTGGAGGGAGCTGCTGATTCCTTCCTCCTCCTCCTCCTCCTCTTTCTCCTGCTGCCTTTTTTTATTTTTTAATTCTTTTCCCTTTGGAAATTTTCACAAAAAAACCCCAAAAATACCCCAAGTGATTCCACCCAGAAAAGTGCCCTGTGCGAGCAATCCAGGATTTTATCTTTTCCCTCTTTGGGATTGTACTTTAAAAATTGGGAAGAAACCCCCAAATTTTAAGTTCCCCCATCCACCCACTCACCCACCAGGAGCCTTTTCTGCCTCTGCCTTGATTTATGGGATTTCAAAAGAAAAAAAAAAAAATCGCTATTTTTTAACACAAACTGGTTTTTAAAATAATCCAAACCCTCGGGAAGCCGCCGACATTCCGGCCTTTGCGGAGCTGAATTCCCTAAAAAAAACCCGGGTTTGGGTGTTTTTTATCCTTCCCAATATCCCCGGGAGCACATTCCACCTTTTTCCCCAGAGGGTAATTTTTATTTCACTTTTTCCCTCAGGATTCTTCGCTAATTTTGAGGGGGAAAAAAAACAACAAAAAATCCCACCAGAATTCCTCAGGGGAGAGGTGAGGGAAGCGCTGATCCGGGATAGGCCCGAGCCTAGGGGTATCGCTCTTTTATAGTCAATTTTTTACAAAAAAACCACAGAAAAACGAGAAAAAAAAGCCGATTAAACGCCGTCAGTTGAATGTTTGAGGTTTTTTTTTTCTTTGCCGGTACCCCTGGTTCTTTTTTTCCCTCAAGTTTTTTGGGAATTCTGATTCCCGCCTTACCCAACATTCCCGGGCGTTCTCCGCAGGCCGCGGTGCTTCCTCGTCCAAATCTGAGTTTTCCACCCCAAAATAAAAATAAACAAAAAACTCCACACGTGCAAATGTTACCAAAGTCAAATAAAAGAGAATAAACGATGCGATATTGGATTTTATTCCGGGTTTTTTTTTCAGTCTTTCTCTGGGGATTTCGGATTGTGGGGTGGAACTGGCCTGGGTGGGTTTAGTGTTGGAAATGGGATTTTTGAGGGAAAAATGCTCAATTTTGAGGGAAAAATGTACATTTTTGTGGGGAAAATTACCATTTTTGTGGGAAAAATGCTAATTATTGAAAGGAAAGTGCTAATTTTTGGAGGGAAAATGCTGATTTGTGAGGGAAAACTGCTGATTTCTGTGGGGGAATAATGTTCATTTTTGAGGGAAAAACGCTTCTTTCTGAGGGGAAAATTATCATTTTTGTGGGAAAAAATGCTAATTCTTGAAGAGAAAGTGCTAATTTTTGGAGGGAGAATGCTGATTTATGAGGGGAAAATGCTCATTTTTTGAGGAGAAAATGCTCATTTCTGAGGGGAAAATGTTAATTTTTGTGGGGAAAATGCTAATTTTTGAGGGAAAAATGCTGAGTTTGAGGGAAAAGTCCTCATTTTTGAGGGGAAGATGCTAATTTTTGAGGGACAAGTGCTCACTTTGAGGGGAAAATGCTGATTTTTAGGGGAAAAACCCCCAAATTTTGAAGGGAATAACCCTCAATATTAAGGAAAACCACCCCTCATTTTGAGGGAAAATATTGAGGGGAAAAAAACTCGTTTTGAGGTAAAACCCCCGTATTTTACAGGAGTAAAAATCTCATTTTGTGGGAAAGACTCCCTCTTTTTAAGGGAAAAATCGTAATTTTAGGCTTTTAAATCAGTTTTCCGCTTGGAGACGGGAGCCAAAAGCTTTCCCAATCCACAGCAGGGATTTAAAAACCGCCGAGACGCGCGGTAGGTTTATTTAATTTTTTTATTTTGTATCTTTTACGCTACAATATAAAAATATTTTATATTTTTACTTGAAAGGAAAGTCTCCGGAGGAGCTTGGGATTGCAACAAAATTACTGTTAAAGGCTTAGCGGAAATTAACAAAAAAATTTGTATTTGGTGTTTTTATTTCCAATAAATTTGAGGCGGGGAGGGACCGAACCCCGCGGCGGCGCAAAATGGCGGCCGACCGCGGGACTACAACTCCCATGATGCCCCAACACCGAGGAACTACAATTCCCGTCGTGCCTCGCGCTGCGGTGGGCGTGGCCTGAGTGCTTCCGTATAAATAGGTCCCGCCGAGGGCAGCGCGCCCCTCTCGGCCGCCGCCATCTTGGTGCCTTCACCGGCCGCCGCCTCCATCCGCCGCCATCCGCCTCCATCCGCCGCCCCCCGCCCGCCGAGACTGAGCGGGGCCCCGTAGATCCGCCATGAGGGCCAAGGTGAGCGAGCGGGGCGGCGCCGGGGCGGCCGATGGCGCCTCAGGAGCGGCCGGGCCTGAATGGAGCGGGGAGGGGGAGGCTGCGGCCTGGATGAGCCCCGGGGGCGGTGAGGGGAACCGGGGAACGGGAGGGGTCCCTGGGTTAGAGAACGGGGGGGTCCCGGTGAGGGGAACCGGGGAACGGGAGGGGTCCCGGTGAGGGGCTGGGGGGTTCCTGGGGGTGTCTTTGCTGGAGGGAATGTGAGGGGAAAGTGGGACAGCTGGGAAGGAGAAGCCAGTATGGGACTGGGGGGAACTGGAGGCACTGGGGGAGCTGAACCAGTCTGGAACTGGGGACGGTGAGGGAGAAACCAGTCTGGGACTGGGGCATTGAGAGAGAAACCAGTTTGGAACTGGAGCAGTGAACGTTAAACCAGTTTGGGACTGGGAGAAACAAACCCATGTGGTACTGGGGGCACTGGGAGAGCCAAACCAGTGTGGGACTGGGGGCACTGAGGGAAATACACCAGTATAGGACTGGCAGCACTGGGAGAAGTAAACCAGTATGGGACTGGGGGGCACTGGTGTGCACTGGGGAGTCCTGGTGGGCGCTGGGAGCGCTGGTTGTACTGGTGGGTACTGGGGGGCACTGGGAACACAGGTGGGCACTGGTGGGTATTGGGACCACTGGGGGTTACTGGTGGGCACTGGGGTGTACTGGTGGGTACTGGTTACACTGGGGAGTACTGGTGGGTACTGGGAACACTGGTTGCACAGATGGGTACTGGGGGGCACTGGGAGCACTGGTTACACTGGGGGGGGCTGGTGGGGACTGGTGGGTACTGGGGGGCACTGGTTACACTGGGGGATACTGGTTACACTGGTGGGCACTGGTTACACTGGCGGATACTGGGATGCACTGGTTGTACTGGTGGCACTGGGACCGCTGCCCTCTCTCACTCCCATCCCTCCCCTCCCTCTCTCCCCGCAGTGGCGCAAGAAGCGAATGCGCAGGTACGTGAGAGCCGCGGGCCGGCCCCGCCGCACCGGGGGGGGCTCCCGGTGCCCTCCCAGCCCCGGTGCCCCCCCCGGTTCCCTCCCGGTGCCCCCCCCGGGGTGGTGACACCGCCCCCGCTCTGTCCCCAGGCTGAAGCGCAAGAGGAGGAAGATGAGGCAGAGGTCCAAGTAACGGCCCCCAGCGCGGGGACGCGCCCCGGTGCCGCCCGGTGCCCCCTCCCGGTGCTGTCCCGGTGCCGCGGGGGGGCCCCGCCGGGCCGGGCCCGTTCTTTGCTTTGCGGCGGCCGCCGTGACGTGAATAAAAGTTGTTGTTGCTTACACGGTGTGGGGGCTCTGTCGGTGACCGGGGCGGGGGGGGGCTCGGAGTTTCTCCGGTAACCGGGGAGCAGCGTGGAGGTCCCGCCGGTAACGGGGCTGGGGATGGAACCGGGGATCCACCGGTAACGGGGCTGGGGGGACTTCAAAGAACAAGAGACGGTGAGAACCGCGGGTTTCTTCAGTGTGGCCGGGGAGCGGCACCGGGAATCCTCCGGTAACGGAGCAGGGGATTGAGACCGGGGGGGAGAATTCTACGGGAGCGGGATGAGCGCGGTGATTCCTCCGGTAACGGCGCCGTGAGCAGGGCCCGGGCTCGCTCCGAGCCCACCGGGCCCGGGAAGTTCCGGTATCACCCACGCGGTAACGGCGCGACGGCGTCTCCCGCCGATGACGTCACGGCGTGACGCATTTCCGGCGCGCCGCGCTCTCCCGGCTCTTTCCGGGCCGCCCCGGAAGCGGCACCGAGCGGGTCCCGCCCGCCGCCGGCACCGGCCTCGCGTTGGTGGCGCCGGAGGCCCCGCGGGGAGGCCGCGAGCCGGTGAGTGCCGGGCTGGGCCGCACCGGGCCGGGGGAGGCCGCGCTCCGCCCTCCGCCAGGCCCCGCCGCTCCCGGTGCGCTCCGGTGCGGCTCGCGGGGCTGTCACGGGACGCGCCGGGGTTTCCCCCGCGATTCGGCGGTGCTGGCGGGCACCGGGGTTGCGGTGGGGGATCACCGGCCGTGCTGCCCCGGTACCGGCCCCGCCGCAGCCTCGGTGCCCCCCGGGATCCTCCCGTTCCTCCCTTCTGCCCTTCCCACCGGAACCGGGGGCACTCCCGGTCCTTCCCTCTCTCCCTCCCTTCCGTGCTCGCGGGGCCCCTCCCGGTCCCTCCCTCGGTGCCCGGCGCTGGGTGAATCCCCCTCTCCCCCCATCCCGGGATCCCTCCCGGTTCTTCCTTCATCCCCCTCCTCCTCCGTCCCTCCCTCCCGGTGCCCCGGGGTGGGATTTGTCCCATTCCCGGTCGCTCCCTTCCTCACCCCGTCCCTCCCTCCCTCCTTGTGATCTGGGGGTGCGACTCCCCCCATTCCCCGTCCCTCCCTCAGGTGACCTCTCCCGGTACCCCGGCGTGGGTGTGAACCCTCTCCCCATCAGCACCGGGGTCACTCCCGGTCCCTCCCTCCCTCCCTCTCTCCCTCCCAGTACCCCGGGGTGGGACTTGTCCCATTCCCTGTTCCCCATTCCTGGTCTCCCCTTCCTTCAGTGACCCCTTGGGGTGGGACTCCCCCCATTCCTTCTCTCCCTCACCCCATCCCTCTCTCTTTCCTTGTGCCCTGGGGTTTGAGTCCCCCCATTTCTGCTCCTTCCCTCTCTCACCCCATCCCTCCCTCCCCCAGTGACCCCTCAGAGTGGGATTTACCCCATTCCCTGTCCCCCATCTCTCCTGCTGACCCCTCAAGCTGGGACTCCCCCCATTCCCTGTCCCTCCGGTGACCCCTCCCAGTACCCCCGGGTGGTTGGGGACCCTCTCCCCATCAGCACCGGGGTCACTCCCAGTCTCTCCCTCCCTCCTCCAGTGGCCCCTCAGAGTGGGATTTACCCCATTCCCTGTCCCTCCCTCTCTCCTGGTGACCCCTCAAGGTGGGACTCCCCCATTCTTGATGCCCCTCCTGCTCCCTCTCTCCCTCCCTTCCTCACCCCATCCCTCCCTCCTCCGGTGACCCCTCTGGGTGCCCTGGGGTGGGATTTGCCCCATTCCCAGTCCCTCCCTCTCTCCTGGTGACCCCTCGGGGTGGGACTCCCGCCATTCCTGACCCGTCCCTCGCTGTCCCCAGCCCTCCCGGTGCCCGCGCCATGCCGGACCGGGACAGTTACCCCGCCAGCACCGGCGCCGGCCCCGGCGGCGTCAGCAGCGGCGACGAATCCTCGTCCGCCCTCCCCGACGACGACATCTGCCGCGACTTCCTGCGCAACGTCTGCAAGCGCGGCAAGCGCTGCCGCTTCCGGCACCCCGACATCTCCGAGGTCACCAACCTGGGCGTGCGCAAGAACGAGTTCATCTTCTGCCACGACTTCCAGAACAAGGAGTGCGTGCGCCTCAACTGCCGCTTCATCCACGGCACCAAGGAGGACGAGGATTGCTACAAGAAAACCGGCGAGCTGCCGCCGCGCCTGCGCCAGAAAGTGGCGGCCGGCTTGGGCTTGTCGCCGGCGGATCTGCCCAACAGCAAAGAGGAGGTGCCGATCTGCAGGGATTTCCTCAAAGGGGACTGCCAGCGCGGCGCTAAGTGTAAATTCCAGCATTTGCAGCGGGATTACGAGTACGAGGCGCGGGGAAGGGAGCAGGGCCGGCGCTACGAGCCCTTTGACGGCCTCTACGAGCCCGACGAGCCGGTGCTGAAGCGGCGGCGAGCCGAGGGGCTCTACGAGAGCTACGAGTACGGCTTTGCCAGCCCGCGCGCCGTGGAGTACCGGCTGCTGGAGGAGGAGAACGTGCTGCTCAGGAAACGCGTGGAGGACCTCAAGAAGCAGGTCAACAACCTGCTGGCCACCAACGAGGTGCTGCTGGAGCAGAACGCCCAGTTCCGCAACCAGGCCAAGGTGATGACGCTGAGCTCCACGGCCACGGCCAGCGAGCAGCCGCTGGCGCCCGCGGTGACCAACTACAACCACAGCATCGCCCAGACTCACACCACGCTCAGCAGCCAGGCCCTGCAGCCCCGCCCGGTCACCCAGCAGGATTTGGTGGCGCCGGCGGGCGCTCAGGCCGCCCCTCCCGCTAACGGGGCCCCGTTGAACCCCGAGATCGCGCCGCTGTCGGCGGCGGCGGCGCTGGCGCAGACCATCGCGCAGGGCATGGCGCCGCCGCCCGTGTCCATGGCGCCCGTGGCCGTGTCGGTGGCGCCGGTGGCCGTGAGCATGGCGCAGCCGCTCGGCGGCATCACCATGAGCCACGCCACCACGCCCATGGTCACCTACCCCATCGCCTCGCAGAGCATGAGGATAACGGCCATGCCGCACTGACGGCGCCCCCGGTACCGGCGGGAGGCTCACGGTGAACCCAGGGGTGGTGGGTTGTGAATGGACGGACACACGGACAGTGTGGGATGTGCCACCCCCCCTCATCCCGGTGCGACCCCCAGAACCATGGGGTGGCGGGATGAGGATGGACGGACACACGGACGGACACACGGACAGTGTGGGATGTGCCACCCCACCTCATCCCGGTGGGCGGACTGAGCACCGGGAGTGGGTGGTACCGGGTGGTACCTGTAATGTTTTCGGCTATTAAAATAACAAAAAAAAAGCCCAAAACCGCACGGGACGGGCTGTGCCGGTAGCGGCGGGGAGCGGGTGGGATACCGGGACCGGGAAACCGGGACTGGAACCGGGAAACCGGGATGGGGAAACGGGGATCGGGATGGGGCACGCAGGGCCGTGATATGGCCACGCCCCTCACCAAAACCACGCCCATCATAGAGACCACGCCCACTTAGTGGATAAAGGCGTGGTCAAAATGCTTGAGCGCGGGGGCGTGGCCAAGAGTTGGCGGCCGGTCCATGATTGACGCGTGAGGGCGTGGCCAGGGCGCGCCGCTCAGTGGGCGTGGCCAGCAGCTGGCAGGCGTCCAATGGGCGGAGCGTGCGTGTGTGTATGGGGGCGTGTCCCGGGCCGCGCCGCTCAGCCAATCAGCGCCGCGTGCGTGCGCGGGGCGCGGCCGGGGCGGCGCCGCGGCGGGAGCGGAACGGGAGCGCGGAACGGGAGCGGACCGGTAGCGAAGATGGAGCGGCGGAGCGGGCTCGGGCTGGCGGCTCTGGGCGCTCTGGGCCGGCGGCTGCTCTGGGCGCTGCCCGCTTACGCCGCGGGGCTGCTGGGGCTCGGTGCGGGCGCCGTGGTGCTCGCCCTGGCGCTCTACGCGGGCTGGCGGCGGCGGCGGCGCGCCCGGGAGCGCGGGATGCGCGCGGCCGAGCGCCTGCACCGTGAGGAAGAGGCGGCGGTGCGCGCCGCCGCCCGCGGGGAGCTGCCGGCCTGGGTAAGGTGCTCCCGAGCCGTTACCGGCGCTGCGGCGCCGTTATCGCTCCCGGGGAAGCCCCGGCGGGATCCCCGCACCGGGCACCGCCTTCCTCCCCTCCCCGCCTCTCTCTCGGTGCGAGTTTGGGAACCGCCCCCGGTGGGACCCTCGGGATTCCCGAGGCTCTCCCGGTTCTGCTGCGCTGCGGGCGCCGCTGGAGTTCCCCGCACTTCCCGGGGGGGTCCCGGTTCTCCGCTCCGCTGCGGGTCACGCTTGGCGCACCGGGGGATCCCCCCAGCCCCGCGCACCCCCCGGGACCCCCGGGAGCTCCCACAGCCGCACCGGAGCTGTCCCGGCACGGGGGACCCCGCGGCACCGCACGGTCCCCGGTGGGACCCCCGGGCTGTGCCGCGCATCCCGCAACGCTCCCGTACCCCCGGTCCCGGTCCCGCTTCTCTCTGCACCGCTCGGGACCCCCGGAACCCCCCGGGCATCCCCCGGTGCTGTTCCCCAGCCGTTCCTTGCGTTTCGCGGTGGGGCGGGGCCGCACCGGGACCACCGGGACCCCCCCCATCCCCATCCATCCCCCGGTGTTCGCCGCAGGGCGCGGTCCCCGCGCTCCGCTCCCCGGTACCGCCCCGGGGCAGCCCCGGTACCGCCCGGGCCTTCCGGCAGTGCCGTGACTCACCGGGCCCGGGGGGGGCCGCTTCCTGCCGCTCCCCGCGGGGCTGGGAGGGGTCCGCACCCCGGGACCCCCCATTTTGGGGAGGAGTTGGGGGGTGACGGGAGGTGGGGAAACTGAGGCACGGGCGGGAGGGGCCCGGTGGTTCCCGGTGGTTCCCGGTGCCCCCCCGGGCTCAGAGACCCCCCCCCTGCGCTGTCCCCCCAGGTCAGCTTCCCGGATGTGGAGCGGGCGGAATGGCTCAACAAGGTGAGGAGTCCGTGTGTCCCTGTGTCCGTCTGTCTGTGTGTCCGTGTGTCCCTGAGTCCGTGTGTCCGTGTGTCCCTGAGTCCGTGTGTCCGGCCCGCTCCCCGCCGCTCCCGCGTCCCTCCGTCCATCCCTCCCGCATCTCTCTGTCCCTCCTGCGTCCCTCCCTCCCTCCCTCCCTCCTCAATCCTTCCGTCCCTCCTCCATCGCTCCTCCGTCCCTCCCTCCCTCCGTCCCGCATCCTTCCGTCCCTCCTGGCCTCGTTCCTTCCCTCCCTCCCTCCCTCCTCAATCCTCCCATCCCTCCTCCCGCCGCTCCCGCATCCTTCCCTCGCTCCTCTGTCCCTCCTGCGTCTCTCCTGCGTCCCTCCCTCCCTCCATCTCTCCTCCATCCCGCATCCTTCCCTCCCTCCTGGCCTTTTTCCTTCCCTCCTTCCTCCTTCCCTCCCTCCTGCATCTCTCCTGTGTCCCTCCTTCCTTCCTTCCTTCCTTCCTTCCTTCCTTCCTTCCTTCCTTCCTTCCTTCCTTCCTTCCTTCCTTCCTT
>JAWWEX010000468.1:0-10919 GCA_035583215.1 Arremon brunneinucha
CTCTAAACCCCCTCCAGTTTCCCCAAACCCCTTTCAATCCCTTTTTTTCCCCTTTTAACCCCATTTTTCCCCATTTTCCCCCATTTTCTCAGCGGGGCTGGGTGCTGGGCCCCTCCAACTATTACAGCTTCGGGGGGCGGCAGCAGAAGGCCGAGGACCCCCCGATCCCCTCGACGGAATTGGCCACGCAGGTCATCGAGTACGCCCGGCAGCTGGAGATGATCGTCTGAGAAACACAAAATTCCCTCTTTTCCTCTTTATTCCCTTTTTTTTCCATTTTTTTCTGCCTTTTTTCCGTGATTTTTCTGCCTTTTTTCGTGATTTTTTGGGGGTTTTCCGACGTTTAAAGTGGGTTTTTTTGGAGGAGGTTGAAATGGTTAAAGATGATTTGGGCCTTTTCCATGTTAACACCTCCAAAATCTCCCCAAATCCCTGTTTATCCTCCTGATTTGTCTTATTTTATTGCGTTTTTTTGGGGGGTAGAAGTATTTTTTGGGGTGTGGTTAAATATTTAAAAGGGGGTTTGGAGGGGTCTGGATGCTGAGACCCCCGGGACCCCCAAAATCCCCATTTATTCCCATTTATTCCCATTTATTCCCATTTATTCCCATTTTCTCTTCAATTTTGTTGCATTTTTGGGGGCAGTCTCGATGTGAGAACCCCCAAACTCCCTCAGACCCCTCCAAATCCCCCTTTTAACTCCCATTTCCCCTCATTTTCGGGAGGTTTCACAATTTAAAGGTTCTTTTGTGATGGGATTAGGGGAAATTGTCCCCTGTCCTCTCCCCCCACCCCTTTTTGGGCAGAACCGGGGGGCTGAGCCCCCTTCCCAAAATCCAAACCCCAAAATGTTGTTCCAATAAAGTGCTGGAGCCGGACTGAGGCGGTTTTGGGGTGTTTTGGCGTTATTTTGGGGCCATTTTGGGACCGTTTCGTTCCTAAGGGGGCTCCGGGACCCCCGAATTGGGGAGGGGGCGGTGCCAACCCCTCAGGCTGAAACCCCGCCCCGTCTCTTGATTGGCTGAGAGCTCCCGAGCCTCACGCTGATTGGACGAGGCGCTCCCCCCAGCAAAAAAGGCGGGCTCGTGTGCACTGCGTGAATGAAAGGGCTGAGGTGATTGGGTGGCGGATGGTGGGAATGAGAGGAGAGCGGTGATTGGTTGGAGGCGAGGGGCGTGTGGCCAATGAGCGTGCGAGGGGCGGGTTTAGATGAGGCGAGGAGGAAGTGCGCTCCCTTGCGGCTGGGAGGCCCAGTGCTCCCAATTACCCCCCATGCCCTCCCAGTTACTCCTAGTTACTCCCAGTGCCCTCCCAGGTGCTCTTGCACTGAGGAGCGGGGAACATCCCACACGCGCTGGCCAATTACAAGCGAAAGGACCAGCAAATCGACCAATCAGAGCGCGGTCCTGAGGGCGTGGGCGTTGATTGACGTACAGCTCAGCCAATGAGTGAGCGGCATGCCCGGTGGCCGAGACCAGAGGCCGGGGCTCCTCGAGACGAGCCAATGGTGGCCGGATGAGGTTGATCGACGTCTTGTGGCGGCAATGGCGGGGGCGCCGCGGCCGAAGGGAGCTGTGGGAAGAGGGAGGTGGGATCTGCGGGTTGGACAAGAAGGGCGGAGCCTCGCGCTGACAGGCAACCGCTCCTCCAATCAGCGCGGTGGGCGGACGGACCGTTGCGCGCGGCCACCAATGGTATTCTCAGAATTGCATTGATTGGCAGTTCAGCCGACCAATAGCCGAGGAGATTTTTTTTGTGACCGAGCAAATCACAACGGCGTGCCGCCCCTCGGGTGCGGCGGGAACGGCGTCAGCTAATGGGATGCGCGGACCGCCTTGATTGACGCGTGGGCGGGCCAATGGGGGCGTGTCGTGGGCGGGACTGCGGAGCGGGGCGCCATGTCGCGGCGGCGGTGGCGCGGCCCTCAGGGTGCCGAAGGTGGCGGACGCGGAGCCGACATGGGGAAGATGGCTACGGGCGGCGGCGGCGGCGGTTCGGGCCGATATTACGGCGGCGGTGGCGGCGGCGAAGGCGGGAGAGCCCCTAAACGCCTGAAAACCGAGAGCGCGGAGGCGCCGCCTCATGGGCCCGGTGGGCCGGGGGGCGCGGGCGGCGGGGCCGGAGCCGGAGGATCGGTGAGAACGGGGGAAAGCGGGAAAGGGGTTTGGTGTGGGGAGCGGGGACAGAACAGCTCCTTGAGGGGGGAAAACGCTGTGAGGGGATTAAATGTGGCGGCAGGAGCTGAGGGGGGTAAAAGAGCTCCTGTGAGGGGGCAGAAATGGAGGGAAGGGCTGAGGGGGTAAAAGAGCTCCCGTGAGGGGGCAGAAGTGGCAGGAAGGGCTGAGGGGGTAAAAGAGCTCCTGTGAGGGGGCAGAAATGGAGGGAAGGGCTGAGGGGGCGTAGGAAATCCTCACGAAAAGTTAAAGGGGGAAAGAGGAGCTGAAGAGGGAAATGAGATTTGTGTGAGGGGGGGAAAATGTGCGGAGGGAAGTTCTGAGGGGACAAACATGGCGGGAAGGGCTGAGGGGGGGAAAAAATCCCGTTTGAGGGGTAAATACTGGGGGGTAGATACTGAAGAGAGTAAAAGATTTCCCTTGAGAGTCTAAATATTGAGAGGAAATAAAAAGTTAGTTCTGAAGGAATAAATATTGTGGGGCAAATACTGAGGAGTGCAAAAAAATATTGTTTGAGGGAGTAAACGTTGAGGGGTAAATATTGGGGGGGTAAATACCGAGGAATGGAAAAAGATACTTGGTAGATACTGAAGAATGGAAAAAGACATTTTCTGAGGCGGTAAATATTGGGGGTTGAGTACTGAGAGAGATTAAAAGATTTCTGAGAGGGCAGATGTTGAGGAGGTAAATATTGGGGTAAGTATTGTGGATAAATGAGAAAGGTTGTCTATGAGGGGGTAAATATTGAGGAGTGGGAAAAGATATTTTCTGAGAGAATGAGGGATAAATATTGGGGAGTAAACATTGATAGAGGGCAAATATTTTGAGTATAAAACGCTCCTTTAAAGAAGTTAAAATGTAAGAGCGCTTCAATTTAAAATTCTAGAATTTAAGGGATATGGGAGTCCTGTTTTTCCTCGGTCTGGCCCCGAAAATGCAGAGTTTGGCGGTGTCCCCAACCCAGTGGGAGTATCCCCAAACCCAGTGGCAGTGTCCCCAAACCCATCAGGGATGTCCCCAAACCCATCAGGCCTGTCCCCAAACCCATCAGGGATGTCCCCAAACCCATCAGGCCTGTCCCCAAACCCAGTGGCAGTGTCCCCAAACCCATCAGGGATGTCCCCAGCCCATCAGGGCTGTCCCCAAACCCAGTGACAGTGTCCCCAAACCCATCAGGGCTGTCCCCAGCCCATCAGGGCTGTTCCCAAACCCATCAGGGATGTCCCCAGCCCATCAGGGCTGTCCCCAAACCCAGTGGCAGTGTCCCCAACCCCATCAGGGATGTCCCCAACGCCATCAGGGCTGTCCCCAAACCCAGTGGCAGTGTCCCTAAGCCCATCAGGGATGTCCCCAAACCCATCAGGGCTGTCCCCAGCCCATCAGGGCTGTCCCCAAACCCAGTGGCAGTGTCCCCAAACCCAGTGGCAGTGTCCCCAAACCCATCAGGGCTGTCCCCAAACCCATCAGGGATGTCCCCAAACCCATCAGGGCTGTCCCCAGCCCATCAGGGCTGTCCCCAACCCCAGTGGCAGTGTCGCCAAGCCCTCGGTGTCCCCAGGAGAACTACGAGGACCCGCACAAGACGCCGGCGTCGCCCGTGGTTCACATCCGCGGCCTCATCGACGGCATCGTGGAGGCCGACCTGGTGGAGGCGCTGCAGGAGTTCGGGCCCATCAGGTGGGACAGGGGGACACTGGGGACAGGGGTGGGGACACTGGGGACATAGGGGGGACAGTGGGGACACACGGGTGGGGACATGCAGGGGATTTGGGGCGGACAGTGGGGACAGTGGGCTGGGGATATTGGGGACACTGGGGTGGGGACAGTGGGGACATTGGAGGGGGGACATGGGGGGGACTTGGGGCACATAGTGGGGACAGTGGGGTGGGGACAGTCTGGGGACAGGGGACACAGAGATGGGGACAGTGTGCTGGGGGGACGTGTAAGGGACTTGGGGTACATGGTGGGGACACTGGGATGGGGACACTGGGGACAGTGTGCTAGGGACACCAGAGGACAGTGGGGACACTGAGGTGGGGACACTCTGGGGACAGGGGACACAGGGGTGAGGACACCGGGGACACTGGGAACAGGGGACACTGGGAATACCAGGGACACTGGGGTGGTGACACCATGGATTGGTGCCACCACGCTGACCCTGTCCCAGTGTCCCAGCTACGTGGTGGTGATGTCAGGGGTTGGTGACACCATGGGGTGGTGACACCATGGATTGGTGCCACCACGCTGACCACGTCCCCATGTCCCAGCTATGTGGTGGTGATGCCGAAGAAGCGCCAGGCCCTGGTGGAGTTCGAGGACATCCTGGGCGCCTGCAACGCCGTCAACTACGCGGCCGACAACCAGATCTACTTCGCGGGGCACCCCGCCTTCGTCAACTACTCCACCAGCCAGAAGATCTCGCGGCCCGGGGACAGCGACGACGCGCGCGGCGTCAACAACGTGCTGCTCTTCACCATCCTCAACCCCATCTACTCCATCACCACGGTGCGCTTTGGGGCTTTATTGGGGTTTTATTGGGATTTTATTGGGGTTTATGGGGGTTTTGTTGGGGTTTGTTGGGGTTTATTGGGGTTTGGAGCCACCACCATCGTGCTGCTCTTCACCATCGTCAACCCCATCTACTCCATCACCACAGTTAGTGGGGCTGGGATTTGAGGGTTTATTGGGGTTTTATAGGGATTTATGGGGTTTATTGGGATTTTATTGGAGTTTTATTGGGTTTTATTGGGGTTTTATCGGGATTTGTTGGGATTTGGGGTCACCACCATCGTGCTGCTCTTCACCATCCTCAACCCCATCTACTCCATCACCGTGGTCAGTGGGGTTTGGGGTGTCCTAGCTTGGTTTTGGGGGGGTCTTTTGCTGTAGTTTTGGGGTCCCAGGTCAGTTTTTGGGGTCCCAGGTGGGTTTTGGGGTTCTAGGCCGTATTTTTGGAGTCCCGTGTGTGCTTTGGGGTGCCCCTGACCCCCATTTCCCCCCAGGACGTGCTGTACACCATCTGCAACCCCTGCGGGCCGGTGCAGAGGATCGTCATCTTCCGCAAGAACGGCGTGCAGGCCATGGTGGAATATCCCAAACACGGCACCCCAAACCTGCTCTGGGGCTTTTGGGGGGTCCCCGAAATTCCAGTGCCCCCCAGTTCCCCCGGGAATGGGGATCAAAGGGATCTGAGGCCACCAGAACAGCTCAGGTGGCCCCACCTGGCTCAGGGCGAGGCTGTCCCTGTGTCCCCACCACCCTGAGGTCCCAAAATCCCCCAAATCCCGTCAGGAATTGCCCCAAATCCCTCAGGAATTGCCCCAAACCTCTCAGGAATTGCCCCAAACCCTCAGGAATTGCCCCAAACCCCAGAGTTTGGTTTCCTTGACCTGCTCACGTTTGACTCGGTGCAGAGCGCCCAGCGCGCCAAGGCCTCGCTCAACGGCGCCGACATCTACTCGGGGTGCTGCACCCTCAAGATCGAGTACGCCAAGGTGGGCACACCTGGGGGCACCTGGGCACACACCTGGGACATGGGGAGACACCTGGGCACACACCTGAAACGCCTGGGCACACCTGGGGGTACCCGAGGATATTTGAGGACACACCTGGGCACACCTGGGGACGCACCTGGGACATGTGGGGACACCTGGGGGCACACCTGGGAGCATCTGGGGGCAGCTGTGGGTACCTGGGCACACCTGGGGGCACACCTGGAACCAGATGGGAACATATCTGGGCACACCTGGGGGTACCTGGGCACATGTGGGGACAGCTGGGGAGACACGCCTGGGGGTACCTGTGCACACACCTGGGGATACCTGGGGGTATTTGGAGACACTTGGGGGTACGTGGGCACACCTGGGGGCACCTGGGCGCACACCTGGGGGTACCTGGGCACACCTGGGGGCACACCTGGGGGTACCTGGGCACACCTGGCGGCACGTGGACACACCTGGGGGTACGTGGGCACACCTGGGGGTGGCTGGGCACACCTGGGCAGGTGCCAACCCTTCGTGCCCCCCCAGCCCAGCCGCCTGAACGTGTTCAAGAACGACCAGGACACCTGGGACTACACCAACCCCAACCTGAGCGGAACAGGTACGGCCGGGCAGCCCCACCTGGGCTGGAAATTGGGGGTTTGGAAAGGGGGGGATAAGCCAGGGGGTCCTTCCCAAAATTGGGGGGTCCCACTCGAAAAATCCCTGGGATTTTTCCTAAAACTGGGGGGGGTCCAGGGGTCCTTCCTAAAAATTTGGGGATCTTTCCCAAAATTGGGGAGTCCCAAGGATCCTTCCCCAAAATTGGGGGGTTCTTCTCAAAATTGGGGGTCCCAGGGATCCTTCCCAAAAATTGGGAAATCCTTCCCAAAAAAAGGGGGGGTCCCAGGGCTCCTTCCCAAAATTGATGGGTCCTTCCCAAAATTGGGGGGATCTTTCCCAAAATTAGGGGGTCCCGAGGATCCTTCCTAGAATTGGGAGTTCCTTCCCAAAATTGGGAGATCCCACCCAAATAAAGGAGGGTCCCAGGGGTGCTTCCCAAAATTGGGGAGTCTTTCCCAAAATTAGGGAATCTTTCCCAAAATTTGGGGCTGGGGGGGGTTTGTCCTGCGCCGGCTCCGCGCCCGTCCCGGGCAGATTCAGCCTCCTCCTCCTCTTCCTCCTCCTCTTCCTCCCACCTCACACCACACTGGGGGGGCTCAAGCAACCCCCCAAAAAAACAAAAATCCAGGAGAAAAAAACCCCAAAAACCCCAAAAAACCCAAAAATCACCAACACCAGAGGCTGCAGGAGCCCCCGGCGAGGGACGCGGCACCACGGACACAAAGCGAGGACATTTGTAGGAATTTTCTTATTTCTAATTTGGGGGAATTTTAGGATTTCAGCAACATCAACACAACCCAAGAATATTTAATATGAATTCTTTCATTTCCAAGACACAATTTGGGTGAATTTTTGGGAATTTCAGCAACATCAACACAACCCAAGAACGATTTTTAGGAATTCTCTCATTTCCAAAGTACAGTTTGGGGGAATTTTAGGAATTCCAGCAACATCAACACAACCCAAGGAGCATTTCATGGGAATTCTCTCATTTCCAAGGCACAAAACTCGGTTTTTAGGATTTCAGCAGCATCAGCACATTCCAGGAACATTTTTTTAGGAATTTTGGCGCCTCCAAGGCACGGTTTGGGGGAATTTTAGGAGTTTCAGCAACATCAACACAACCCAGGAGCATTCATGGGAATTCTCTCATTTCCAAGGCACAAATCTTGATGATTTCTAGGATTTCAGCAACATCAACACAACCCAGGAATATTTTTTTAGGAATTTTCTCATTTCCAAGGCACAAAGTCCCCAGTGGGTTTTGGGATTTCAGCAACATGGACACACTCCAGGAGCATTTTATGGGAATTTTGGCACTCCAAAGACACAATTTGGGTGAATTTTAGGAATTCCAGCAACATGGACACAACCCGAGAGCGTTTCATGGGAATTCTCTCATTTCCAGGACACAAACTCGGTGGTTTTTGGGATTTCAGCAACATCAACACAACCCAAGAGCATTTCATGGGAATTCTCTCATTTCCAAGGCACAAAACCCCCAGTGGGTTTTAGGATTTCAGCAACATGGACACGCTCCAAGAGCATTTCATGGGAATTCTCTCATTTCCAAGGCACAGTTTGGGTGAATTTTAGGAATTCTTTCAACAGCCACACAAACCAAGAGCATTTAATGGGAATTCTCTCATTTCCGGGACACAATTTGGGTGAATTCAGGAATTCTTCAGCACAACCCAGGAGCATTTCATGGGAATTTTGGCACTTCCAAGGCACAATTTGGGTGAATTTTAGGAATTTCTGCACAAGCCAAGAGGATTTCTTAGGAGTTTCTCACTCCCAGAGCACACTTTGGGTGAATTTTAGGATTTCAGCAACATGGACACAACCCAAGAACATTTTTAGGAATTCTCTCATTTCCAAGGCACAAAACTCGGTGCTTTTTAGGAATTCTGGCAACATCAACACAACCCAGGAGCATTTCATGGGAGTTCTCTCATTTCCAAGGCACAAATCTTGATGGTTTTTAGGAATTCTCCTCTTTCCAAAGATCACTTTTGGTCATTTTTAGGAACTCTTTCCCTTCCCAGACCATTTCCTTGGGTCTTTTTAGGAATTTCCTTACCACACTTGATCTTCCAAGACCATTTTTGGTGGTCTTAGGAATTCTCTCCCACCCAGGACCATTTTTTGATGGTTTTAGGAATTCTCTCACTCAGACAAAATCCCTGGGTTTTTAGGAACTCTTTTCTTTTCCATGATACAGTTTCAGTGATTTTATGAGCTCTTCTTCATTCTGTGCCACAATTCAGTGGTTTTATGAATTCTTCTCGTTCCACGCCACAATCCAGTTGTTTTAGGACCACCCAAGGCCCTTTTTGGTGCTTTCAGGAGCTCCTGAGCATCCCCGAGGTGCCGACACCTCCCAAAAACACCCCAAGAACATTCCAGAAACATCCCCAGGAACACCCCAGGGAACATTTCAGGAACACTCCAAGGAACACCCAAAGGAACATTCCAAGAACACCTTCAAGAGCATTCCAGGAACACCCCAAGGACATCACAAGAACACCCCTGGAAACACCCCAAGGAACATTCCAGGAACATTCCAAGGAACATTCCAGCAACACCCCAAGGAGCATTCCTGGAACACCTCCAGGAATGTTCCAAGGACACCCCCAGGAACACCCAGAGAACATCCCAAGAACACCCCAAGGAATGTTCCAGGAACATTCCAGCAACATCCCAAAGAACATTCCAGGAACATTCCAAGAAAAGTCCCAGGAACATTCCAAAAACACCTCCAGCAACATCTCAGTAACATTCCAAGAACATTCCAAGGAACATTCCAGCAACATCCCAAGAACATTCCAAGGAACATGCCAGGAATATTCCAGAAACACTTTCATGAGCAACACCCCCAGGAACATTGCAAGGAACATTCCAGAAATCCCTCCAAGGACACCCCCAGGGACATTCCAGGAACGTTCCAGCTACATCCCCTGGAGCATTCCGGGAACACTCCCAGGAATGTTCCAGAAACACCCCAAGAACATTCCAGAAACACCTTCAGGACCACCCAAGGAACATTTCAAAGAACATTCCAGAAACACCTCCAGCAGGAACATTCTGGCAACACCTCAAAGAACATTCCGGGAGCACTCCAGGAATGTTCCAAGAGTAGCACCAAGGAACGTTCCAGAAACATTGCAGGAACACCTCAGGAACATTCCAAGGAACATTCCAGAAACACCTTCAGCAACACCCCCAGGAACATTCCAGAAACATCTCCAAGAACATTCCAAGAACACTTCCAGGAACATTCCAGAAACATTCCAGAGAACATTCCAGAAACACCTCCTGGAACATTCCGGCAACACCCCAAGAACATTCCAGGGAACATTCCAGAAACACCTCCAGGACCAGCCCAAGGAACATTCCAGAAACACCTCCAGGAACATTCCAGAGCACCCACAAGGAACATTCCAGAAACACCTTCAGGACCACCACAAGGAACATTCCAGAACATTCCGGGACCACCCCCGTGCCCGGGGTCTCTGGGGGCGCCCGTGCCCGGGCCGGGCCCCGTTTCTGGGTCGTTTTTGGGCCGTTTCGGGCGCTTTTGGTGACTCTCGCCCTGTGCCGCAGGGCCCGGGGCGCGCTGGGAGCCGCCGGGGTAAGAGGAGCCCCCCAGGAGGGGCCCAAAGGACTTTATTGCCCCCCCGGAGCTGTAAGTAGCCCCTCGTTCTCCCTTTTTGCCCTCTTGCTCTCTCTTTTTTTACCCTTTTTCTCCTCTTTTTGTCCTTTTTTCTCTCTTTGCCCTTTTTTCTCTCTTTTGTTCTCTCTTTCCCTTTTTTCTCGCTTTTTTTCCTTTCTCTTTTTCCCCTTTTTCTCTCTCTTTGCCCTTTTTCTCCTCTCTTTGCCCTTTTTTTCTCTCTTTGCCCTTTTTCTCCTCTTCTTGTCCTTTTTCTCTCTCTTTGCCCTTTTTCCCTCTTTTGTTCTCTCTTTGCTCTTTTTCTCCTCTTTCTCCCTTTTCTCTCTTTTCCCCCTTTTTCTCTCTCTTTGCCCCTTTTTTTCTCTCTTTCCCCTTTTTCTCTCTTTTTCTCCCCTTTGCTCTTTTTCTCTCTTTTTCCCCTTTTTCTCTCTTTGCCCTTTTTCTCTCTCTTTGCTCTTTTTCTCTCTCTTTGCCCTTTTTCTCTTTTTCCCCTTTTTCTCTCTCTTTGCCCTTTCTCTCTCTCTTTGCCCTTTTTCTCCTCTTTTCACCCCAAAACCAAACCATGAAAATTCTCCAGGAGGGCAGGAGGATTTGACCAAAACTTTGAGTTCTGACCCCAGCCCTGCCTTCAGTCCTGACCCCCCTCCATGTCCCAGTGCTGTGGGGGGGGTTCATTACCAACCCTAATTAACGATTAACCATTAATTACCGCCTCTGTGCTGATTGGTGGGTGGGGGGTTCCCGGGTTCTGTGGGGGGGTTTTGGGGGGTTGTGACCCCTCCCCACGTGTGCCCCCCCCCAGGAGAGCCCGGCGGGAACCCCAACAAGCGGCAGCGGCAGCCGCCCCTGCTGGGCGACCACCCGGCCGAGTACGGTACGGAACGGGGCCTGGGGGGCTCAGGGGTTAGCCTGGGGTACAGAACAGGCACCTCCACCTGAGGAAGGCAGACTAATAATGGAAAATCCAGC
>JAWWEX010000469.1:0-10894 GCA_035583215.1 Arremon brunneinucha
CTCCCCTGAAGGCAGGAGCCGGGGGGATCATTCCTTTTCCTGCCCATGCAGGGAGGGTGGGATTCTCCTCTCTTACACTCTAAGCATCACCACCCCGAGCGCTCTGGTCTCTGGGACAGCCCCACAAAGGCAGCAGTGTTCCCAGAGCCCCTTTCCCTGGGCCAGGGCTGCGGAAAACACTCTCGGGCGGCTGTTCCTGTGAAACGGGGTGCGAGCATTCCCATGGCAGGTCCTGGTGCCAGCCTTGCTGCTTGCCTCGTTTGCATCCAAGGAGGATCTCGGTCCCTAGTTATGCCCTGAATGTGCTCAGTGCCTCTCTGCAGGCACTGACACAGTCGCATGGGGCTTTTTCCCTATTCCTGAGGCACTGGGAAGCTGCGCAGAGAGTGCCAAGGGTGCCTGGGGGCAGGTTCAGGGTGTAACTGGGCTGGAGTTAATGTTATCCAGGGCAGCCTCTGACTCCTGAGACTGAACCAGTCCTCTCCGTGCTCCAGTGGGAGAGAATATGGAAAGTGAACAGGACTGGGCCAAGTGGCTCAAGTGGACAAGCTCCAGCAGTGACCCTGGGCCAGCAGTTCCCATCCTGAGCAGCCATCCTGCACTGAGGCTCTGCTGCCCAGGGAGCAGCTGGACATGTGCCCAAAGAAAACAATTGGCGTCTGAAATCCTCCTGTGCTCTGCCAGCACACCCAGCTTTCCTCTGCTGCTGAACTGCCCTTATCTCAAGAGAGCAGCTTTTCCTGTTTCTGCTGTCCTCATCCTGTCCCCACCCTGCTGGTGGGAGCACACGAGCTGCTGGGGGGGCTCAGTGCCTGCTGGGATCCAAGCCCAGCGCTGCTTCTCCTCCCTCTGCGGGGCCCTGAGCTTCCCCCCAGCAGCAGCTGCGTGATGTGGGCAGTGGTGGGACAGGGCCCTGCTGCCCCACTGGCAGTGCTGTTCCCCTGGCTCTGCCCCCTCCTCACCTTGTCTGCTGCCCCCAGAGCACAGATGTTCCCTGCACAGCCTCTCACCCATCAGCACCCCCAAGTCCTTCTCCTCAGGGCTGCTCTCAATCCATTCTCTTCCCAACTTGTGTCTGTGCCTGGAATTGCCCAGACCCAGGGGCAGCACCTGCACTTGGCGTTGGTGACCTTCAGGGGCTTTGCTCTGTCCCACCTCTCCAGCATGTGCAGCTTCCTTCTGGTGGGGGAACATGGATGTAGGTCCCAGCTGAAACCCTGCTCTGGTCACCTCCCCAGAAGAGCTCTAAGGAATCTTTGCTCCCTGGGTAGATGCCAGTGGAGGAGAAGGGTTGGCCTCCAGTGCTCCCTGGAATGAATCCTCTGTGTCCATAGGTTGCTTTCTCCTGACTTCCTGCTCTTCTCCTTTAGGATTTTGGGGCTTTCCTTTTCCTGCTGCTCTTCCTCCTGAGTTCTCAAGGGGTTCTCATCTTCTTCTCCCCACCCTGCCATGTACCCCAGGCCTGCCCTTGCTGCTGTGATGTATCCCCTGAGCTGGGGCCCTCGTCTGCCGGTGTCTGCTGGGAAGCCAAGGCTGGGAGCAACGGGAGCATCTGCTGGGAGGTGGGTGAGGGGAATCAGAGCCCACAGCCCGTGCACACATTGCCCAAATCTGCAGGGATTCCTGAGGGAAAGCCTCCCCTGAAGGCTCTGGAAGGGTGCAGGAGCCCTCAAATCTATACCTGAATCCAAGTCCCTGGAACTGATTCCTGTGCTGGTAAGGGTCTTTGTGGCCTTGGTGGGATGGAAGCTGAATGCTCGGGAAGGGTTGGTGCATTAAATAAATCTCTCCAGTATCCAAGTGAATTAACAGTGGCACAATTCTCAGAGTTGTGTTACAGTGTTCTCAAGAAAATTGATTCACAAACACCAGAGATTTATGTCCAGAATGAAACAGAGGAGTCCTGTAACTTCATTGCAATAAAGGGAGAGGCCATGGGGCATTTCCCCTGGGGTCTGTCAAAATTTCTAGGGGACACAGCCTTCTTTTTGTCCATTTGAGCTGCATTTCCCTCTCTCTTTCCCCACTGACTGAGGAACTTGAGACATATAGTCTTTCCAAAATGCCTGATACAGACCTCCTTCTAGTGTATACCCTCCTTCTTTTTTTTCCTTGCATCCCTGTTATTTTTCTCTAAATGCAGATATTTCACACAGTCTTGAGTGAGTAACAATCTGTGTCAATTAGTGGACTTCCTGTGGAAATTGTGGTTCCCCCCATTGTGTCATAATCTGCTTTACGAGTAGGGAGTCATGATGGTTCATTTTACTGATCTCAGAGTGCAAAAACCAACACAGAAAGGGGATTGCAGCATCAATCAAAACAAATGCACATTTATTGAATGTCCACAGCAAATGCATTAAATTAGGGAAAGGAAAAGAATAGAAAGAGGGGGAGGAAGAGAGAGAGAGAGAGGAATATAGCTACCAAACATAGAGACAAAGTCCTTTGTAGTCCAGCCGAAGGAATCTGCCTGTCACGTTGGTGAGATCACGAGAAACCTGGTTAACTCAAGGTTCTATTATAGTCCATTGCTGAGAGGGGGGCGGAACAGATCTTATAACTGTTGAGGGGGAATAGATACAATAAAGAATAAGTCTATTGAAATCACTGAGGGAGAAATAAGACATTGAAGATGGGTACAGACAGTCCATGTTCTCAGCAGTAGGCAAGAACCGTTGTCTTCTTGGTCCAAAGGCCACACCTGCAGGCAACCACCTCACTTTAGTCAGGTGCGCTCCCCCACACACCTTCCCTGTGTTAGGGGTTTCCGTCTCGGTCATTGGGAGGGGGGATCTTCTCCATATAGGGGTTTCATATCTCAGTCCTTGAGGGAGAGGTTTCTCCTATCTCAGTCCACCCGTCACAGTGGTTGAATGGCAGATGAGGGGTCTTCCATGGAAAGACCACCAAAAGTTACCCCAGAAAAGTCCAAACAGGCCAAGACGTAGGGAAATTCTCAAGCTATTTTCACGAAACCAGTGCCAGCATACAGGGCGCGGTGTCCCCTTGGCAGGCCCTGCCAGAAGCAGTCACTGTAAACAAAGCTGAGAACAATTACTTGGCAGGCCAGAATTCTGCTCAGGGGCCTCAGGATTGTTTGGCGTTCATCCACCACTGGCAGGCCAGAATTTGGATCAGGGTCCTCAGGGTCCCAATGTCTGTCCTTGCAATGGTCATGAGGCAAATGAGGGGAACTCCAGACCATCTCTCTCACCAGCCGGTGACTCATGATTGTTTTCAAGGGGTCTTCATGAGCAGGGTTCTGCAGTGTCATTGCGAAGTCTTCAGAACTCGTTGTTGGTAGTACATCCCAGAAAAACAGAGATAGTATGTCAGAGAGAGAGAGAGAGAAAAAAGAAGGAAAACGTAGAAAAAGGGAAATAAAAAACAAATATAATTAATATTAATTAAAACAATATTATTTTTTAAACAATTTTTCAAATAATCAAAAGCAAGAAAGCAATAAACAAATACAATAAGTATTAATTTAAAATATTTTTTTTCAAAACATTTCACTAAAAATTAAAAGTAATTTTCACAAATCATAAAAGAAAATAGAAGATTATTTCAAAACACACTCTAATTTATAATCGCCTTGAGTCAACAGTCTTGGGGATGTCCATATTGAAGAGGACATCAGCCAAGTTGTGTGCATTAATTATAGATGTTAATTTTGCTAACCATTTCATTGCTCTCCAGTTCATAACGAATAAGATTGCTGATAAAATAAAACCAATCAAAACTAGAATCAAAAGGATAATGATGGGATAACACATATTGTTCAGGACACTTGTGGCAGTAGGTGACCACTCAAAAAGGGCATCCCACCACCTGTGCTTGACATCTTTCCTTACTCTTTCCATGGCACGGTGTATTTGTCTCACATTATGATGAACAGTTACCAGGGTCTTCTGTCTGTTTTTCTTGTTTTTTCCAAAATTTTGATTAAGTCCTTATGGAGCAACAATTGCTTTACCAAAGTGAGGTTCATCCCAATGGGAGTATCTTGGAATCTCTGCTGGTCAGAGTGACACCAAGATAGGTTAGAAAGTCTCTTTTCCCAGCCTGGTGCTTGAAGAAGGAGTCAGAGCTCTTCAGTTCTCGGTCTCAAGGTTGTTTATTGTTTCTTATCTATAAAATTCTTTCTCCTGTCCTGCTGAGGTCAGTCCGAGCAGGACAGTCCGAGGCACTCTGCCCACCTCCCGGGTGGTGTTATCTTTTTATACTAAAAACTACCTACACACTATTTAGAATTACTTTCCAATACCTATCACCTTTGTTAGACAGTGAGCTTCTACTCTAAACCAATCTAAAAGTACCAACATCACGGCAGAAGATGGAGGCCAAGAAGAAGAAAGAGAAAGGCTGGACATGCCGAGATTCCTCCATCTTGCCCCCTGAACTCCCATTCTAAAAACCCCAGAAAATCTATTTTTCCACCTTGTGATAAATTCACTACCATTCTGTTTAAACTTTCGTGGCTTGTACTTCTTCATATAAAGGTTTGTCATGGTTTGATGATGGCGCAATGCCAGTGCCCCCATGAAAATACATTCTCCCTTGTGTCTGCTGTGAGATGTGACCAGAAATAGAGAAAAGCAGTGTCACAGACATTTTTTCATAAAATCCTCTCTTTGAGATTTTTCCTCTTCTGGGAAGCTGAGGCCTCAGAAGAAAAATGTAAACAATTATTATCTGCTGATGTGAAATGCAATAGGTGCAGCTGTGATTGGCTCATGTTCCATGTTTACAATTAAGGGCCAATCACAGGACCAAGCTTGGGGACAGATTCTCAGAGAGCTCTCTTGTTTTTAGATTCTATTCTATTCTTAGCTTAGCAGCTTCTGCAACTTCTCTCTCTATTCCTTTTAGTATAGTCATAATGTATTATATATCATAAATTAATAAATCCAGCCTTCTGATCATGAAGCAAGATTCTCATCTTCTCTCTCACCCTGAGGAACCCTCATCAAGTCACTGCAATAAAGCAGGCTCCAACTTAGGAATAAAGAAGAGAAAACTTTATTAACTTACAACTATATGTAAAAAGAAACAGAAAGAATGAAAACCTTCCAAAAATAGTTCCTCCTCCCCCCCCACCAAATTTCCAATACATCCATCCCTCAGATCACCAACTCTCAGTCCATCACCACCCTTTAGATAATCCATTCTCAGTTCATCAAGGGGTGAGGAGTCCCTCTTGTGCTATAGGCTTCCCCTGGAAACACAGTTGAGACCTCTTGTGTTTCCTGTCACTCATGGCACCGCACGGTGATCATTGCCATCGTGACATCTTCCTTCCATGCCCAGTGCAGTTTTCACAGGTTTGAAAGGTAAAAACAACCATTTTAAAATACGTAAAGGATATTTCTACTGATCATTTTATTGCACAAGAATTTCAAAAGGAATTATCTTGTCAATCAGAATGAGCACCTGCATTACTTGTGTCAGATCAATGCGAGAAATAAATTTCTTACACAGAGCTTTCTCAGCATTTTTAAGAACAGAAAGAGCTTCTGAGGTTAGCATATGGACATCAGTAGGATTGTCTGATTTCTTCAACATTTCAAAAAGAGGCTGTAATTGCGAATTAGTAAGTCTTAAAAAAGGTTTTATTTAATTAATTGATTTTATTAATTTTTGCACATCAGTCAAATTTTTAACTTTGTTTGGTAATTGAATTTTTTCAGGTTTCGTTTGTTTTTGAGACATAATGAGACCCAAATATTTCCAAGGTTTAACAGTTTGAATTTTCTTTGGAGTTAAACACAGGCAATAACTTTTTAAAGAAGTTATAGCAAAAGATTGCAAATCAGTTAACTGCTCTTGTTTTTTGGCTGCTAACAAAATATCATCTATGTAATGAAAACAATAGCAATTAGGAAATTTCTCTCTTGCTGGAGACAATGTTTGTGTTACAAACTAATGACAGATAATAGGAGAATTTTTCATCCTTTGGGAAAGAAATTTCCATTGATACCTTTGTGTTGGTTCACAATGTTTAATTGTGGGCACTGTAAATGCAAATTTTTCTTTGTCTTGTACAGCTAAGAGAATTGTGAAAAAACAATCTTTTAAATTCATCACAATAATTTTCTAGTTAATGGGAATCGTAGTAGGGGATGGTAAACCAGGCTGTAAAGCTTTCATGGTAGCCATTACAGTATTATTTTGTCTCAAATCATGTACAAATCTCCACTTATCTGATTTCTTTTTTGTAACAAACACAGGAATGTTCCATGGATTGCATGAAGCTTCAATATGACTTGCAATTAATTGTTCTTGAACCAAAGTTTGCAGAGAAATTAATTTGTCACCAGTCAGAGGCTACTGATTGGCTCACACAGTGGACAACTAGGTTAAAGCAAGAGTGGGTTGCTGAACACCTTGTGGCTACTCATGACTCACACAGGTTTGGTGGACACCTAGGTTAAAGCAAGAGTGGGTTGCTGAACACTCTGTAACACAGTGAACTCTGTTAAAAATCTGTGGTAATATTCACTTCCCATTGACTAAGACAATCCTGATTCCATATATTCGAAAGAGTAGAAGTAATAGATGGCTTTAAAGTTGCTTTTTGCTTTTCAGGATTTGTGATCAAAATATTGTTAAGTGAACTTCTACTGACTGTGGTGCCTTTTAGCTTAACAACCCCAGTGTCACTTGTTTGCATTGTGGTAACCACGAGTGTAAAGACACAATTGTAATAGCAGCTTTCGTGTCCAGCAGACCATTCAATTTTATTTGCTGAGGTCTTGCATTTTCAGAAGTCAAGGTGCACGTTAATGTAGGTCGCAGAGCTTTCACTTGTTGTGCTTAGCAAACTTGGGGAGTCCTAGTAGATTTGAAGCTTCTAGTGGAATGTAGTTGATTTTCTGTTTTGGGAACACAATTTAAGAAAGGAACAATTTGAGCAAGACAAGTTCCTTTAGGTATAGTAACTGGTGGATAATTAGTTGAAATCATAGCACAAATTTGTCCTGTGTAATTAGCATCAATTACTCCAATATGTATATTAAGTCCTGTTAAAGTAGCACTTGATCTTCTAAGTAAAAGAGCTCTGAGACTTTTACCAATAGGTCTCTATGTTTGCAAAGGTACTTTAACAACATCATGAGTATTAACAGTTATCATGTTGGTGGTGGGTATATCAATTCTTGCTGAGCTAATTGTTGCCTCTAAGCGTTGTTCAGAAATGGATAACTTTGCAATGCTGGGAGGGCTTGTGGTTGCTGAGGTATTTTTGTCCATATGTGCCCCTTTGAGTTTTTTTTTCTTGATTTTTTGTAACAATTGTTTATTTGCATGGTATTTTGATTTACATCATTTAGCAAAGTGCTTATTTTTACTACACTGATTATAAGTAAGATCCATTTTAGACTTCACTTTTTGTTCAACATTTTTAGGATACTGTGATCCTAAATGACTTTGTTCTCTGCAGGAAAAACATTTTGGTGGAGGCCTTAGATCTGCTGCTAATGCAGTCATTTTAGGTTGAACTCTGCCAACTTTTGAATAGGCTGTGGCCATCTTAGGGACAGAGGGATTTCCTGGCAGCGCTTCAATAATTTTTTGGCAATCTTCATTTGCGTTATCTCTTGCCAACTGCTTATATAGAATTTGCCTTAAATTTTCACCTCTACTTGTTTTTGAATTGCTGCAGCAATTTTTTCAACAAATTGCAGAAAAGGCTCTTTAAGACTTTGTCCTATAGTGACATATTTTGCTTTTGGAGCTGCTAGTTCCATTCTTTTAGTTATAGCACTCATACTTAATTGTTAAGCTTGTGTTAAAACTAGAGGATTTCACTGTGCTTATAAATCTGAATTAGAAGAAGGCCCTTGACTAAGCAAAATACCAACTCTTACAGCATGACGAGGGTTTTGCTGAGGTAGTTGCATATTATTTAAAGCTGTTTGCTCAGCTAATTGCTTTCAATTGTTTTGAAATACTCTATACTGTACTGGTTGAAACAAACTGTAGGCAAATGAACAATATCATAAGGAGACAGCAAATCTGTATTAATAATACAAATTAATTGCATTATTTTAGTAGAATGAATACCAAATTTACCTACTTTAGACTGAAGGTCTTGCACAATTTTCTATGCAAAAACCTCGTTTTTATCATTTTGTCTTGATTAGGAATTGCTTTAAACACAGGAAAAGCTATTTTATAATGCATTATCAACATGAATATCAACAGCATCTGAGCCTTTTGGTGGGCTTATTTTTTTACTAAATTTCAGTCTCCTGTTTCAACTGCTTTCCTTTTAACATATTCCAAACACCGAAGACTGATGAACAGTTACAATAATATGATCAGAAGGCAGAGTTTTTGAAACACTAAGCTTATTTGTATTACCAGTTTTACCAAGCTTATCTCTATTACCAGTTTTACAGCAAAGAGAAGTATATATTTATTCAGACTTTTTAATCTCTAGTTTTTTCTTCGTCACTATCAGAATCAGAAGACAAAGAAGGAGAAAGAGGTAATACTTTCATTTGTTTGTGCAGTTCATAATTAGGAGCGAGCAAAGGAGGGGATGGCTCAATTTGTTTCTTTTTTTGAGGTCATCTTAGCCAGTTGCTGTGCTGAAGACTCAGAGTTAGATTTAACATTAAGTTCAGCTAACTGCTGTGTAGCAGAAGGGTACATGGATTTAAAGCCTTTTGAAGACGAGCACTAAGAAGCCTTATCAACTTTTTCCTCATTTCCTGTAGCACCAGACTTAGCAACAGTCTCTGCAAAAAAAAAAAAACCAGCAGAACTCTCAGGCTGAGCTTCTCCCCTCTGCTGCTCCTCAGCAACTTCAAGTTCCTCCTCTGATTCTCCTTCTACTTCTTCCAAGTCTTTTTTATCTTGCTCCGCTTTCCACTTCTTTAAGATGTTATAAAGCAACCTTCAAGTAGGAGATAGATCTGCAGTTGCTTTATCCCCATTCTGAATTACTTCCAAGAGTGTTTCTCCAACTTCTTTCTAAGCTCTAACACTAAAAGCAGTAGTTACATCAGTCTTAAAATTTTGAGACTTTGCCCAAATTAAAATACTACGCAGAGCATAGTCCATTGTTTAAACTCTTTTTCTTTTAAACAAAGATTTCCATGTAGATAAAATAATCTGTTAAATTATTTCCTATTGTTCCTAGTGGCTCACCTTTTTTCCAAGTGTCAGAATCAGGTCTGGACTGGCAGCTGCACCCCTCTGCTCTCAGCTCGCTGGGTTCCGACCTCACTGCCCTGCGCCCAGCAGTTCCACGGGCAGTTCATCGGGGTCACCAAAGGTCACAACTAAGTTGGACGTGACATACACACATGATCAGGGTCCAAGAAGAAAAAAGTTTTTTATTCTGCATGTTCTCCAGCTAATATACTCTTAACAAAGCATGATCTTAAGTTATTAACTACATCACAATAACTGATTATATTCATTGGTGCAAAGCAATTAATGTCAATATAATTGGCAAAAGTTTTACAGAAATTTAAAAAGCCATGCATACACATCTACTTATGCACGTAGTGTAGCTTACAAAAATTTTCATGTATCTTTTCTAATCTGTTTCCATGCTGACGGCCTTGTCTTCTTCTTTGCTATGGATACACCCAAAAATCATCAATTGTTATTTCTTCTATTAACTCAGCTTTGCTTGCAGGCCAGCTCTCAAACCCCTCCATATCACATAAATAACCTAGCACTCATTTTAGATTCCCAGTCCACAGAGCAACCTCTAACTTCACCCTCTCAAAACGTGAAAACAACCAACTAAAAATAAGGGTCCAGGAGACTGTCCCAAAGGTTAGGGTATATTCCACAGCCAACTACACAATGTGGCTTTTAGGTTCTCTGAGACAAAATACCCTTCTCTGCCTAAAGTTCCCTCTCCACTGAGGGAGAATCACCTTTAGTCTTGACCAGACAGAGGCACTGCAGATGAAGTTCCGGTTCCAGAGACAGTCCTTGGTGCTTTAAGGATTCTCATCTTGTATTTGTCCAGGTTTAGAGCAAATCTGGGGAAAAATCCCCCAAAGGAGCTCTGGTGGGAAAAGCAGATCCAATTGGCCCCTCCCCCCCAAACTGGTCCAGGAGGAAAAAATACTTCCTTGGAGAAAGGTGGAAAAAACCTGTTTATTAAACAATAAAACCAAAACAATATCAAACAATGAGACCCCTTGCCACTCTAAAAGAGATGACAAACTGAGAAAACCCTGGGTTGAAGCTCAGTTCACTCAGTCTCTGATCAGTCCCTCCGGTGCTGGAATTGTCGCAGGCCAGGCCTGGCCCGGTGGGCCACAGATGCAGCTACCGGTGCTCTGCTGGTGTTCATTCCAGAGCAGTTTCAAGAGGTCCAAAGAAAAAGGAAAAAAACAGTCCAGGGAACTTCTTTGCTTCAGCTAGCTAACACTAACTAAAAAGCAAAAGAAGAGCTCTGTCCCGCTGTCTGTCCGTCCGCAGACAACACAGTCAGGAGCAGAAACGTGGAGGAGTGAGTGCAGTGTCTGAAAACAAACTGCGCACATCTTCTCTCTCCCCCCTTCACTCTCTGGGACACTCTTAAAGGTGCAAAACTTATCATTCAACATAAACAGAATGAGACAATTGGGGATAAAAGCATCATATAGTCCACCCAGGACATTCCACCCCTTATCCCCATATCGTCTGCTTACTACTAAAACTAATATAAATTCTAACCCTACAAGTACATACATGATACATCCATTATACAGCTATACACGGACAATGGTAATAACATTCAGCAAACAGTGATATTTACACAGGTTTTATCCAACAATCAGATCTCCCTGAGGTACACATCATGTTCTTCCATCTTTTTGCATTATCCACCATGTGCAACCTGGTCCCTGAGCAAAAACAACCCCACGAATGGGTTTGT
>JAWWEX010000470.1:0-10876 GCA_035583215.1 Arremon brunneinucha
GGATTTTTTTGGGGATTTTTCGGGGGATTTTTTTGGGAATTGCTGGGAAATTTTGGAATTTTGGGAATTTTTGGGAATTTTGGGATTTTTGGGATTTTTCCTCCCCCCAGGTCCCGTGGCCAGGCTGGACCCGGGGCTGATGCCGCTGCCGGACACGGCCGGGCTCGAGTGGGCGACGCTCGTCAGCGCGGCCAAGGCCTACGAAGGTGAGAAAAATGGGAAAAAATGGGGAAAAAATTGGAAATTTTGGGCAAATTTTGGGTAATTTTGGGTAATTCTGGGGTGTTTGGGATTATTTGGGGGATTTTGGGTAATTTTGGGGGCATTTTGGGTAATTTTGGGGCGATTTTGGGTGGTTTTAGGGTAATTTTGCGATTATTTTTGAGCATTTTGGGGTGATTTCTGGGATCATTTCATGGTAAATTTTGGGGTAATTTTGGGGGATTTTTGAGATAATTTTGGGGTAATTTTTGGGGGGATTTTTGGGGTAATTTTGGGCTATTTTTGGATAATTTTGGGGTATTTTTCGGCTGATTTAGGGGTGATTTTTGGATTGATTTTGAGGTACGTTCGGGGTATTTTTGGGATAATATTGAGAATTTTAGGAAATATTTTTGGGGGAGTTTTGGGGGAATTTCTGGGGTGTTTTGGGATGTTTTTGGGAGAGTTTTGTGCATTTTTGGGTTGCGTTTTGGGGTAATTTTGGGCTGATTTTTGGATTAATTTTGAGGTAATTTTGGGGTATTTTTGGGATAATTTTGGGGTGGATTTAGGGGTAATTTTGAGGTAATTTTGGGGTATTTTTGGGGTGGATTTAGGGGTAATTTTGGGGTATTTTTGGGGTAATTTTGGGGTATTTTGGGGATAATTTTGCGGTGATTTTTGGGGTATTTTTGGGGTGGATTTTGGGGTAATTTCTGGGCAGGTTTTGAGGTAATTTTGAGATATTTTGGGGTAATTTTGGAGGTATTTTTTGGAGAATTTTGGGATAATTTTTGGGCTAATTTTAGGGTATTTTTGGAGATAATTTTGGGATGCTTTTTGAGTAATTTTGGGGTCATTTCGGGATGCTTTTTGGATATTTTGCAGCTAATTTTTGGGTCATTTTTTGTATATTTTTGGGCTAATTTTGAGCTGATTTTGCTATTTTTGGGGGATAATTTTGGGATATTTTGGGGTATTTTTGGGGTAATTTAGGGGTGTTTTTGGAATATTTTTGGGGAGGTATTGGGGGAATTTTGGGGGGATTTTTTTGGATATTTTTGGGGTAATTTTGTGTATTTTTGGCTGTTTTAGTGCAGCGAGCCGTGTCCCTGTTCTCTCTGGGGTGATTTTTGGGATAATTTTTGGGATAATTTTTGGGCTGATTTTTGCCCCGATTTTGGGATATTTTTGGGGGAATTTTTGGGATAATTTGGGGGAATTTTGGGATAATTTTAGGGTATTTCTGAGCGGATTTAGGGCTAATTTTGGAATATTTTTGGGGTATTTTTGGGGTAATTTTGGGCTGGTTTTGAGAAATTGGTGGGGTTGATTTTGGGATATTTTTGTGGTAATTTTGGGATTTTTTTATATAATTTTGGGCTGATTTGGGATTTTTTTTTAAATTTGGAGTAATTTTGGGGTAATTTTGGGATATTTTTGGGGGAGTTTTTGAGGATTTTGGGGGATAATTTTTTGGATAATTTTGGATAATTTTTGGGCAGATTTAGGGATTTTTTGGCGTAATTTTGGGGGAATTTTGGGGATAATTTTGGGATATTTTTGAGGTAATTTTGGGGGAATTTCTGGAACATTTTGAGGATATTTTTGGATAATTTGGGGATAATTTTGGGGTAATTTTGGGATCTTTTTTAGGTTGATTTTAGGATATTTTTGGGTGATTTTTTGGGTAATTTTGGGATATTTTGCAGGTAATTTTAGGGGGGTTTTTTTGATAGTTTTGGGATAATATTGGGATATTTTAGGGCTGATTTTGAGATGATTTTGGGATATTTGCTGAATATTTTTGGGATATTTTGGGGGTGGTTTTGGGGGGAATTTCTGGGATATTTTTGGGATATTTTTGGGCTGGTTTTGGGATATTTTTGGGGTAATTTTTGGTTTTTTTTGGCCATTTTAGTGCAGCGAGCCGTGTCCCTGTTCTCCCTGGCCGACCCCGCCCTGAGCCCGGAGCCGCCCCCGGCCCCTCCCCCACCCCCGCGGGCAGCGCCCCTCCCCCCACTCAGGTACCCCCCAAAAATCCCCGGATTTGGGGGAAAAATGGGAAAATTTGGGGGGATTTTGGGAGAAAAAGGGGAAATTTTGGGGTGGAAAAAGTTTGGGGGGGGAATTTGGGGAAAAAAGGGAATTTTTGGGGGCAAAAATGGGAATTTTTGGGGAAAAAACTGAAATTTGGGACTGAAAAAAGGGAGGATTTGGGGGAAAAAAACTGAATTTTGGGAGAAAAAAGGGAAATTTTTGGGAGAAAAAGGTGAAATTTGGGGGAAAAAGTTGAAATTTGGGGGAGAAAACGGAATTTTGGGAGAAAAAATGGAAATTTAGGAGGGAAAAAATTGAAAGTTTGGGAGAAAGAAGATTTTGGGGAGAAAAATGAAAGTTTGGGGGCATAAAAGGAGGATTTTGGGGGGAAATGGGAATTCAGAGGAAAAAAGGAAAAATTTGTGGTGAAAATGGAAATTTGGGAGGGAAAGTTGAATTTTGGGGGCAAAAATGAAAATGTGGGGTGGGGAAAGGAGGATTTTGGGGGGCATAAAGGGAAATTTTGGGGGAAAATTTGAATTTTGGGAGGGAAAAAGGGAGGATTTGGGGGGGAAATGAAATTTTGGAGGAAAGAATTGAAAATTTGGGGGAGAAAATTGAAATTTGGGGGATTTTGGGAGGGGGAAAATTTGAAATTGAGAGAATTTTGAGGGGCAAAAAGGGGAATTTTTGGAGATTTTTAGGGTGGGAAAAGGAAATTTGGGGCAATTTTTAGGTAAAAAATGGGAATTTGGGTGGAAAAGAGAAATTTGAGAGGATTTTTAGGGGTTTAGGGAGGGAATTTGGGGCAAAAATGGGAATTTTTTTAAATTTTGGAATGGAATTTGGGAAAAATGGAAATTTTAGGAATTTTGGGAGGGAGTTTGGGATGAAAAGGGAAATTTGGGGTTAGGAAAACCAAATTTGGGACAATTTTAGGGGAAAAATTGGAAATGTAGGTAAAAAAATAAGAATTTTTTGGGGGTTTAAAGAAGGATTTTGGGGCAAAAATGTGAATTTTGGGGGGATTGACTTTTTGGGGCCATTTTTGGGTTTTTTTCCTGATTTTTTTTCCCATTTTTGCCTTTTCCAACCCCAAATTTCCCCTCCCAGCCCCTCCCCAGCCCCCCTGGACCTGCCAGGAAAAGTTTCCCAGTTGGAGGCGATGCTGAAGCAGCTCCACAGCGACCTGGAAAAGGTGAGGGGACCCCAAAATTCCCTTTTTTCCCCCAAAATTTCCTCCAAAACGAAATTATTCCCAAAAAACGGCATTTTTCCATAAAAATCCATATTTTTTCTGAAATAAAAACCATAAATAATTCCTAAAAAATTCACATTTTCCCCTAAAAATTTGCATTTTTCCTTTAAAAATCAGCATTATTCCCTAAAAATTCAGTGTTATTTCCTTAAAAATCAGCATTATTCTTTAAAAATTCTCATTATTTCCTATAAAAATCAATGTTATTTCCAAAAAACTTCCCATTATTTCCTAAAACAATGAATTATTCCCTATAAAATCAACATTATTCCCTGAAAATTCCTTAAATACCAAAAAGACTCCTGGTTTTTTTCCTCCAAAATTGCAAAAAATCTCTGTTATTCAAAAAAAAATTCCCATTTTCCCCCAGAATTCCAAAAACTCCTAAAAATCCTAAATACTCACTTTAAAAAAAACCAAGAGATCACTAAAAATTTTATATTTTACCTTAAAAAACCCCAATTTTTTGCTAAAAAAATTCCCATTTTTTCCCCCGAAAACTCTGAATGCTTCCCAAAAAATTCTCATTTTCCCCTAAATTTCCAAAATTAAAAAAACTTCTTTATTTCCAAGAAAAAAACCACCCAAAAATCCAGATTTTTCCTTTAAAAAAATCAGATTTTTACTTCAAAAATCCCCATTTTTAGCTATAAAATCCCCGTTTTTTGCCCAAAATTCCCCATTTTTTCGCTCAGAAGTTCCCAAAATTCCAGATTTTTCCCCAAATTCCTGATTTTTTTTGCCCCAAATTTTTATTTTTCCCCCCAGGAGAAGCAGGACAAGGTGTTCCTTCAGGCCGAGGTGGCCAACCTGCGGCAGAACAACCGGCGGCTGCAGCAGGAATCGAACTCGGCCGCGCGGCAGCTCCGGCGCATGGCCAGGATCTTCTCGGCAGCTCCTGAGCACCAGGAACCTTAACTGGGACAAACTGGGAGGAACTGGGATGGACTGGGAGTGACTGGGACAAACTGGGATGGACTGGGATGGAGAAATCCCCCTGGATCCCTCAGGATCAGCAGCTCTGGAGCTTCTCCAGGATCTTCTCGGCAGCTCCTGAGCACCAGGAACCCTGAACTGGGATGGACTGGGAGGAACTGGGATGGACTGGGAACTACTGGGAGTGACTGGGAGGGACTGGGAGCAGCTGGGAGTTACTGGGAGTGACTGGGATGGAGAAATCCCCCTGGAATTGGGATGGATCCCTCAGGATCGGCAGCTCTGGAGCTTCTCCAGGATCTTCTCGGGAGCTCCTGAGCACCAGGAACCCTGAACTGGGATGGACTGGGATGGACTGGGAGCTACTGGGATGGACTGGGATGGAGAAATCCCCCTGGATCCCTCAGGATCAGCAGCTCCGGCGCATGGCCAGGATCTTCTCGGGAGCTCCTGAGCACCAGGAACCCTGAACTGGGATGGACTGGGAGGGACTGGGATGGACTGGGAACTACTGGGAGTGACTGGGAGGGACTGGGAGCAATTGGGAGTTACTGGGATGGAGAAATCCCCCTGGAATTGGGATGGATCCCTCAGGATTTGAAGCTCTGGCGCATGGCTAGGATCTTCTCAGGAGCTCCTGAGCACCAGGAACCTTAACTGGGACAAACTGGGAGCTACTGGGATGGACTGGGAGCAATTGGGATGGAGAAATCCCTCTGGAATTGGGATGGATCCCTCAGGATCAGCAGCTCTGGAGCTTCTCCAGGATCTTCTCGGGAGCTCCTGAGCACCAGGAACCTTAACTGGGAGCATCTGGGACAAACTGGGATGGACTGGGAGCAATTGGGATGGAGAAATCCCTCAGGATTTGGGATGGATCCCTCAGGATTGGAAGCTCTGGAGCTTCTCCAGGATCTTCTCAGGAGTTCCTGAGCACCAGGAACCTGAACTGGGATGGACTGGGACGGACTGGGATGGACTGGGAGCAACTGGGACAAACTGGGAGTGACTGGGAGCGACTGGGATGGAGAAATCCCCCTGGAATTGGGATGGATCCCTCAGGATTGGAAGCTCTGGAGCTTCTCCAGGATCTTCTCGGGAGCTCCTGAGCACCAGGAACCATAAGTGGGATGGACTGGGACAAACTGGGATCCAGAATTTTCCTCCCGGGATGGAGAAATGGGATCTGAGAGCTCTCGTGAAGATCCAGAAGGTTCCAGAAAGCTTCAGAACATTCCAGAAGAACCCAGAACCTTCTAAAGAGGACCAAGACTCTTCCTGTGGATCCAGAACATTCTAGAAAGATCCAAGACCTTCCTGATGGGATCAGGAGCTCCAGAGGCATCCAGAACATTCAGTGAAATTCCAGAACCTTCCATAAGTGACCAAGATCTTCATGGTGGAACCCAGAACCTTACATGGAATTCCAGAAGCTTCTAAAGAAGACCAAGGCCACTCCTGAGAGACCCAGAACCCTCCATGAAGTTCCAGAACCTTCCAGAAGGACCAAAAACCTCCCAAAGGGGACCAAGACCCTTCCTGTGGATCCAGAACATTCCAGAAGAATCCAAACCTGTTCCTGAGGGATCCAGAACATTCCATGGAGTTCCAGAACCTTCCATAAGGGACCAAGACCTTCATGATGGGGTCCAGAACCTTCCATGGAGTTCCAGAAGCTTCCAGAACCTTCCAAGGAGGACCAAGACCATTCGTGAGGATCCAGAACATTCCAGGTGGATCCAAGGCCATTCCTGTGGATCCAGAAGCTTCCATGGAATTCCAGAACCTTCTACAAGGATCCAAAACATTCCAAAGAGGACCAAGAACCTTCCTGAAGGTCCAGAAGCTTCCAGAAGGGACCAAGAGGCTTCTGGTGGCTCCAGAACATTCCATGGAATTCCAGAACGTTCCATGTGGGACCAAGAACTTCATGATGGGGTCCAGAAGCTTCCATGGAATTCCAGAAGCTTCCAGGGGGATCCAGAACCTTCTAAAGAGGACCAAGAGCCTTCTGGGGGATCCAGAACGTTCCAGAAGGAACCAAAAAATCTTCCTGAAAGATCCAGAACATTCCTGAGGGATCCAAAACTTTCCATGGATTTCCAGAACCTTCCATAAGGGACCAAGAACTTCATGATGGGGTCCAAGAACCTTCCATGGAATTCCAGAAGCTTCCAGAGAGAACCAAGGCCTTCTCTGTGGATCCAGACCTTCTAGAAGGATCCAAGGTCATTCCTGAGGGACCCAGAAGCTTCCATGAAGTTCCACAACCTTCCAGAAGGATCCAGAACCTTCCAAAAGGGACCAAAACCCTTTCCAGGAGATCCAGAACATTCCAGACTTCTCCAACTGATCCAGAACCTTCCATACAGGACCCATAACGTTTCTGAGGGACCCCAAACATTCCAGAATTTTCCAGGGGGTTCCAGAACCTTCCCTGTAGATCCCAGAACATTCCAGAGGGATTCAAAATCTTCCAGAAGGTTCCAGAACATTCCATGGGATTCCAGGACCTTACTTAAGGACCCAGAACCTTCTTGAGGGACTCAGGACATTCCAGAACTTTCTATGAGGGTCCAGAACTTTCCAGGTGCTTCCACAGGGATCCAGAACTTCCAGAATTTTCCATGAAGTTCCAGAACTTTGGTGGAATTTGAGAACTCTCAAAGGAATCGCAGAAATTCCGGAACTTTCCAGAGATCCAAAACTTTTCATGGAATTTCAGGAATTCCAGAACTTTCCGTGGAATCCAGAACTTTTCAGGTGGGATCCAGAAATCCCAGAACTTTCTGGAATTTTCCAGAGATCCAGACTCCATTTTCACGGAATCCAGAAATTCCAGAATTTTCCATGGAATTCCAGACCCTCCAGAATTTTCTATGAGATTCCACAATTTTCCAGGTGCTTCCACAGGGATCCTGAACTTCCAGAATTTTCTATGGATTCCAGAACTTTCCATGGATTCCAGAACTTCCAGAATTTTTTTTAATGGAGTTCCAGAACTTTCCACGGGGATCCAAAAATTCCAGAACTTTCCATGGAGATCCTGAACTTCCAGAACCTTCAGTGGAATTCCAGAATTTTCCACAGAGATCCAAAAATTCCAGAACTTCCCATGAGGGTCCAGAACTTCCAGATTTTCCTATGGAATTCCAGAATTTTCTATGAAATTCCTGAAGTTCGAGACCTTTCCAGAACTTTCCACACAGATTCCAGAACTTTCCAGAAATCCCAAAACTTTTCATGGGTTCCAGAACCTTCTATGGAATTCCAGAACTTTCTACGGAATTCCAAAACTTTGCAGATGTTTCCAGGTGCTTCCACTGGGATCCAGAACTTTCCATGGAATTCCTGAACTTCCAGAACTTTCCACAGGGATCCAAAAATTCCAGAATTTTCTATGGAATTCCAGAATTTTCTATGAGATTCCAGAACTTTCTATGGATATCCAGAACTTACCATGAGGGTCCAGGACTTTCCATGGAATTCCAGAATTTTCTATGGATTTCAGAACTTCCAGAACTTTCCATGGAATTCCAGGACTTTCCACGGAGATCCTGAACTTCCAGAACTTTCCACAGGGATCCAAAAATTCCAGAATTTTCTACAGAATTCCAGAACTTTCCAGGTGCTTCCACTGGGATCCAGAAATTCCAGAACTTTCCATGGAATTCCAGAAGCTTCCAGGCCCCTCCCCCCCCCGAGAATTCCCAGAATTCCCTGGGCAATGGGGGAGGGGCCCCCCCAAGGCAATAAGAGCCCCTCCCCCCTCATGAGGGGAGGGCTCCAGTCGTTAATTAATAATAGTAATTAATTAATAATGAGGAATAATTAATAATAATTAAGGAGCTTCCAGGCGTGGCAATCCAGGCACTTTGATCCCAAAAAATTCCCTTTAAAATTCCCTAAAAATTCCCAAAAAAAATCCCTGAAAATTCCGAAAATTCCCCAAAAAGTCCCCCCAAAATTTTCTACTAAAATTTGTAAAATTTTCTAAAAATTCCCAAAAAAATCCCCAAAAAATTCCTTAAAATTTCCTAAAATTTCTCAAAAAATTTCTTAAAAATTCCCTAAAAATTCCTTAAAATTTTGCTAAAAAATTGGTTAAAATTTCCAAAAATCCCTTTAAAATTCTCCAAAAAATCCCTTTAAAATTTCTTTAAATTCTCTAAAAATTCCCTAAAAATTCCCAAAAAATTTGCTTTAAAATTCTGAAAATTCCTTAAAATTCACTAAAATTTTCCTTAAAAAGTTGCTTAAAAATTTCAAAAAAAATTATTTTAAGATTCCTTAAAAACTCCTAAAAAACTCCTAAAAAAATTCCTTTAAAATCCCTAAAAATTCGCTAAAAAATTCTTTCTAAATTCCCTAAAAACTCCTAAAATTTCCTTAAAAAGTTCCTAAAAAATTCCTTAAAAATTCACTAAAAAATTGTAAAAAATTCCCCTAAAATTGCCTAAAAATTCCCAAAAATTCCTTTTAAATTCTGTAAAAATTCCTAAAAATCCCCAAAAAAATCCTTAAAAATTCCCTAGAAAATTGTAAAAAATTCCTTTAAAATCCCTAAAAATTCCTAAAAAATTTTGCTAAAAATTCCCTTTTAAAATCCCTAAAAATTCCCTTAAAATTCCTTTTAAATTCTGTAAAAATTCCTAAAAATTCCCTAGAAAATTGTAAAAAAAATCCCTAAAAATTCCCAATAAATTCCTTTAAAATTCCCCCCAAAAAAATCCTAAAAATCCCTTTAAAAATCCCTAAAAATTTCTAAAATTTCCCCAAAAATTCCCAAAATTCCCTAAATTATTTCCTGGAGCGGCTCAGGGTTCGAACCCCCTCCCCCCCCCATTCCCAAAAACCCCAAAATTCCCAAAAAATTCCCAAAAATTCCCAAAATTCCCATTTTTAAAACACTATATTTGTATAAATGGCACCGATTTTATCCCAAATCCCGAATTTTTTCCCAATTTTTTTTTTTGCTGATTTTGGGATGAGGAGAAAATTCCCAAAATTTCCCCAAAAATTCCCAAATTTCTCCCAAAAATTCCCCAAAAATTTGGGATTTTTCCTCTTTTTTTCCCCCCCTTTTTTGTCTTATTTAATCCCCTCCCGTTTCCCGTTCCCGAATTTTGGTGGATTGGAATAAAAATTCCCGAAAATTTTGGGTTTGAGTTTGGATTTTGGGGGAAATTTGGGGGGAAAAAAGGAAATTTGGGGGCTCGGGGATCCATCCTGGGGTCACTTTTGGGGTCCTGGGGTCACATTTGGGGTCATTTTTGGGGTCCAGGGGTCACTCCTGGGGTCATTTTTGGGGTCCTTTTTGGGGTCCAGAGTCATTGTGGGGTCACTTTTGGGGTCCTGGGTTCACTTTTGGGGTCACTTTCAGGGTCACTTTTGGGGTCTAGGGTCGCATTTGGGGTCATTTTTGGGGTGCTGGGTCACTTTTGGGGTGCTGGGGTCACTCCTGGGGTGTTGGGGTCATTTTGGGGGTCTCAGGGATCCACCCAGGGTCACTTTTGGGGTCATTTTAGGGTCACTTTTGGGGTCACTCCTGGGATCACTTTTTGGGGTCCAGGGTCACTCCTTGGGGTCTCTTTTGGGGTCACTCCTGGGGTCATTTTTGAGGAGCTGAGGCCACTTTTGGGGTCCCTTTTGGGGTCACTTTCAGAGTCACTTTTGGGGTCACTCCTGGGGTCACTTTTGGGGTCCTGGGGTCATTTTGGGGGTCACTCCTGGGGCCATTTCTGGGGTCCAGGGTCACTTTCAGGGTCACTTTTGGGGTCACTTTTAGGATGACATTTGGGGTCACTCCTGAGGTCATTTTCGGGGTCCAGGGGGTCTCTCATGGGGTCCTTTTGGGGTCACTCCTGGGGTCACTTTTGGGGTCCAGGGTCATATTTGGGGTCACTTTCAGAGTCACTTTTGGGGTCATTTTAGGGTCACTCCTGGGGTCACTTTTGGGGTCATTTTAGGGGTCATTTTGAGAGTCCAGGGTCACTCCTGGGGTCACTTTTAGGGTCCCTTTGGGATCACCTTTGGGTTCATTCCTGGGGTCACTTTTGGGGTCCTGGGGTCACTCCTGGGGTCACTTTTGGGGTCCGTCTGAGGTCATTTTTGGGGTCCAGGGGTCACTTTGAAGGTCACTCCTGGGTCACTTTCAGGGTCACTTTTGGGGTCCAGGGTCACTCCTGGGGTCACTCCTGGGGTGCTGGGGTCATTCTTGGGTCCCTTTGGGGTCACTTTTGGGGTCTCAGGGATCCATCCAGAGGGACTTTTGGGGTCACTTTCGGGGTCCTGTGGTCACTTTTGGGGTCACTCCTGAGGTCACTTTAGGGGTCCCTTTGGGGTCACTTTTGGGGTCCTTGGGTCACTCCTGGCATCATTTTTGGGGTCACTTTTGGGGTCACTCCTGAGGTCACTTTAGGGGTCCCTTTGGGGTCACTT
>JAWWEX010000471.1:0-10849 GCA_035583215.1 Arremon brunneinucha
TCCCTTCCCGTCCCTTCCCTTCCCGTCCCTTCCCTTCCCTTCCCTTCCCTTCCCTTCCCTTCCCTTCCCTTCCCTTCATCGCTCCCGGTTCCCCCCGGGTCTGCCCTGGATCGTTCCCCCCGTGTTTCTCCCTCCCAGGATCGTTCCCGGCAGTTCCCTGTGATTTATTAAAAATATGGATATTGATCTAGTACCGATATCCAAAAACTCTCTGATAGTTTAGAGTTAGAAAGTGTATGTTTATTGTGGGATAACTCCCAAATACACACTGCAATTTACGGGTGATTACAGAGTCCTCTTATCTATACGAGTATTGAATACCCAAAACACAAATACATATTGATAACTTTGGTACTTCCCATTCTCAATATGGATATTCATCTATGGATTTTGATATCCATAGATATCAATTTAATACAAGTATTGAATACCCAAAATACAAATACATATTCATAACTTTGGTACATCTCATTTTCAACGTGGATATTGATCTAGTGCCAATATCCAACCGTGACGGACAAAACCTCTCTAACAGTTTAGAGTTACAAAGTGGATGTTTATTGTGGGATAGATCCCAAAAACACACCAGAATTTACAGGTGATTACGGAGTCCTTTTATCTATACAGGTGTGGAATACCCAAAATACAAATCCATATTCATAACTTTGGTACATCCCATTCCCAATATGGATATTGATCTAGTACCGATATCTAAAAACTCTCTGACAATTTGGAGTTAGAAAGTGGATGTTTATTGTGGGATAATTCCCAAAAACACACCACAATTTACAGGTGATTACGGAGTCCTTTTATCTATACAAGTGTGGAATACCCAAAATACAATTACATATTCATAACTTGGGTACATCCCATTCCCATTATGGATATTGGTCTAGTATCAATATCCAAAAACTCTCTGACAGTTTAGAGTTAGAAAGTGGATGTTTATTGTGAAATAGCTCCCAAATACACACTGCAGTTTACAGGTGATTACAGAGTCCTTTTATCTATACAAGTATTGAATACTGAAAATACAAATGCATATTCATAAATTTGGTACGCCCCATTCCCCGCTTCCCATGGTAATTAGTTCAAAAGCTATTAAGCATGCACAGTTTGTTCCTTGAAATGAGTCTGTGGTCCTTTCATGGGGAGGGGTCCCAAAATGAGGAAGTCAATGAAGTCTTCCTCGTTCTGACCTTTCTACCTTTTCAATGCAAATCTGACAAATGAACCCTTGGTAGAAATCCCATTCCCATCTTCAATTGGTTTCAGAACAGAGGAGGCCACAATTGTCTTATGTTCCTAAAAACAATTGTCTTATGTTCCTAAAATCTATTTATCAGTTTCTGTATTCTTCATTATAAACCCAGCTAACCAAACATCGTGCTGACAAGCAATCAATTATTAGTTAACTCTTAACTTCATCAAGGCCTACCCATTTATTTTAATTAACTCCAGTAAAGCTTATCTCTAACTGAAATCTTAGCTCCTCTAAAATCTCTAAATTCCTTAAACTTTATGTCTCACCCGGGTCTCCCATTCCCGGGATCGTTGCCAGTTCCCCCCGGTTCTCTCCCTCCTGGGATCATTTCCGGTGGCCCCTGTGTCTTTCCCATCCCGGGATCGTTCCCGGCAGTTCCCTGGGTCTCCTCTGGATCGTTCCCCGGGTCTCCCATTCCCGGGATTATTCCCGGTGCCCCCCGGCTCTCTCCTTCCCGGGATCGTTCCCGGTTCCCTCTGGGTCTCTCGTTCCCGGCATCGTTCCGTGCGGTTCCCCGGGTCTCCCATTCCCGGGATCGTTGCCAGTTCCCCCCGGGTCTCTCCCTCCCGGGATCGTTCCCGGTTCCCCCCGGGTGTTTCCCTCCTGGCATCGTTCCCGGTGCTCCCCTGGTCTCCCATTCCCGGGATCGTTCCCGGCAGTTCCCCGGGTCTCCCCTGGATCATTCCCCCTGGGTCTCTCCTTTCCGGGATCGTCCCCGGTTCCCCCGGGTCTCTCGTTCCTGGGATCGTTCCCGGTGCCCCCCAGGTCTCCCCTTCCCGGGATCATTCCCGGTGGCCCCCGTGTCTCTCCCATTCCGGGATCGTTCCCAGCAGTTTCCCGGGTCTCCTCTGGATCGTTCCCCCCGGGTCTCTCCCTCCCGGCATCATTCCCGGTGCCCCCCGGCTCTCCCATTCCCGGGATCGTTCCCGGTGTCCCCCTGGTCTCTCCCTTCCCGGATCGTTCCCGGCAGTGCCCCCGGGTCTCCCCTGGATCGTTCCCCCCGGGTCTCTCCTTCCTGGGATCATTCTCGGTTCTCCCCGGCTCTGCCGGGATCGTTCCCGGAGTTCCCCGGGTCTCTCCTTCCCTGATCGTTCCCCCCGGGTCTCTCTGTCCCGGGATCATTCCCGGTGCCCCTGGGTCTCTCCTTCCCGGAGTCATTTCCCCCGTGTCTCTCGTTCCCGGGATCGTTCCCTGCGGTTCCCCCGGGTCTCTCCTTCCCTGGATTGTTCCCCCCCGGGTCTCTGGGTCTCTCCCGGGATCGTCCCCCGTTCCCCCCGAGTATCTCGTTCCTGATCGTTCCCGGCAGTGCCCCGGCAGTCTCCCATTCCCGGGATCGTTCCCTACGGTCCCTCCGCGTCTCTCCCTGCCGGGATCGCTCCCGGTTCCCCCCGGGTCTCTCGTTCCTGGGATGATTCCTGACGGTTCCCCGGGTCTCCCATTCCCGGGATCATTCCCGGCGGTTCCTTGTGTCTCTCCCATTCCCGGGATCGTTCCCAGTTCCATCCCTGGATCCAAGGCAGTGTATGGCTTGTGTCACCTGGGCTGCTCCGCGGTCCTGCTGCGGCTCCTTCCCCCGGCCGCTCCCGTTTTGGGGAGATCCCGCTTTATTCCTCACTGCTTGCTGGCCAGCGCCCCAAATCCGGCAGGACACACGCCTGTCCCCTGTCCGTGTCCCCTGTCCCATCACCTGTCCCTGTCCCCTGTCCCTGTCCCCTGTCCCATCCTCTCTCCTGCCGAGGGAGGACGATGCCACCCCCGGGGGTTGGTGGCTGTCACCGCCCTGGTCACCCTGCGGCTGGCCCGGGTCCCTGCCCCTCCTGCGTCCCCTCGCCGGGCTCTGAGCGCCCCTGAGCACACCTGGGGGAGGCCGTGCAGAGTTTGGGTGTCTCCCCCTCACCCCCACCCGTTCTCCCCCAGGTAAAGCCAAAGCAGCGTCGCCCGCCCCGGTGGCCTCGAGCCCCGCCCCGAGCCAGCCCGGCGTGACACACCTGGCCGTGCAGGCCACGCCACAGGTAACTGTCCCCCGGGGCTGAGGGACATGGGGGACCCCGGGGGAGGTGGCCGCAGGCAGGGGGTGGCCAGGTAAGGGGGACCCCTTTTGTCCCCCCACGCAGATCTCGGGGAGAAGGGAGGCCCCGGGTGCCCCTCGTGTCCATATGGAGAAGGGGTTCAGAGTTAGGGGGGACCCCGAGGTGAAGGGGAGCGAGGTCAGCAGTAATGGGGGAACCCCTTAATCCCCTCCAGAGGGGCTCCACAGCCCCCCAGTGCCCCCCAGTTCACAGAGCTCCCCTTCATCTCCCCACGGAGAGGGGTTCCCAGTTCAGGGGGGCTCACCCTTTGCTTCCCCTTCCCCAGATGTTCACCAGGGTTCCCCCAGGGGTTCCCAGTTCAGGGGGCTCCCCCTTTGCCCCCTCCCCAGAGGGATTCCCCGGGGGTTTCCCCTTTGCCCCCTCCCCAGAGGGATTCCCTGGAGGTTCCCCCTTTGCCCCCTCCCCAGAGGGATTCCCCGGGGGTTCCCCCTTTGCCCCCTCCCCAGAGGGATTCCCCGGGGGTTCCCCCTTTGCCCCCTCCCCCGAGGGGTGTCCCAGGCGGGGCGGGGGGGTCCCCGCGGGGGTTTCCCTGATGCTGAGCAGGGCGTTGATTTGTGTTTCTCTTTCAAATCTCATTTATCTCCGCAGGTGTTGGCTCAGGAAAGCTTAGCCACAGGTGTGACAGGAGTAATGGTTCCGGCAGGGACAGTTACTCAACCTCTTCTTATCCCCATCAGTATTGCAGGTCAGGTGACAGGCCAGCAGGCGCTGGCCCTGGTGACAATTCCCACAGCAACGCTCGCCGCGCTCCCGGGACTGACGCCGGCGGCACCTGCGGGGGCGATTTTCAAACCGCCCGTAGCCAATCTCACAGGTAACCCCGCCCGGAGCGGCCGGACCGCGGCAGCGGCACCGGGATCTGACAGAGAACGGGAAGAGTTGGGGCTCCAGGTGTGAAACCTGGTGTAGATTTGGGGCTCCAGGTGTGGCTGCAGCTTCATGAGCCCCGCGGGCTTGGGCTTGGGGGATTTGAGTACCTGGTGTAGCTTTGAGGTTCCAGGTGTGGCACCTTGTGTAGATTTGGGGCTCCAGGTGTGGCTGCAGCTTCAGGAGCCCCATGGGCTTGGGTTTGGGGGATTTGAGTATCAAGGTGTAGCTTTGAGGCTCCAGGTGTGGCACTTGTTGGAGATTTGGGGCTCCAGGTGTGGCTGTAGGAGGGCTCTGAAATGGGCTTGAATTTGGGGGATTTGAGTACCAAATAAGGTGTAGCTTTGAGGCTCCAGGTGTGGCACCTAGTGTAGATTTGGGGTTCCATATGAGGTACCTGGTGCAGATCTGGGGCTCCAGGTGTGGCATCTAGTGTAGATATGAGGCTCCAGATGTGGCACCTGGTGTGGATTTGGGGCTCTGGAAGTGACACCTGGTGTAGATTTTCAGATGTAGTCCCTGGTGTAGATTTGGGGCTCCAGGTGCAGCTGCAGCTTCAGGAGCCCAATGGGCTTGGGTTTGGGGGCTTTGAGTGTCAAAGGTGTAGCTTTGGAGCTCCAGGTGTGGCACCTGATGTAGATTTCCAGATGTGGCACCTGGTGTAGATTTTGGGGCTCCCGTATGGTACCTGGTTTAGGGTTTCAGGTATGACACGTGCTTGTAACAGGTGAGGTCCAGGCAGATTTAGGGCTCCAGGTGTTTCTGGAGAAGCCCAATGGGCTTGGGCTTGGAGGATTTGAGTATCAAGGTGTAGCTTTGAGGCTCCAGGTGTGGCACTTGGTGCAGACTTGGGGCTCCAGGTGTGGCTGCAGGAGGGCTCTGAAATGGGCTTGGATTTGGGGGATTTGAGTATAAAAGGTGTAGATTTGAGGCTCCAGGTGTGAAACCTGGTGTAGATTTGGGGCTCCAGGTGTGGCTGCAGGAGCCAAATGGGCTTGGACTTGGGGGATTAGAGTATCAAGGTGCAGCTTTGGGGCTCCTGGTGAGGCACCTGGTGTAGATTTCCACATGTGACACCTGGTGTAGATTTGGGGCTCTAGGTGTTGCTCCAGGAGGGGTCTGAAATGGGCTTGAATTTGGGGGATTTGGGTATCAAATAAGGAGTAGTTTTGAGGCTCCAGGTGTGGCATCTGGTGTAGATTTCCAGGTGTGGCATCTGTTGGAGATTTAGGACTCCACATGTGGCACCTGATGGAGATTTGGGGCTCCAGGTGTGGCTGCAGGAGGGCTCTGAAATGGGCTTGAATTTGGGGGATTTGAGTATAAAAGGTGAAGATTTGGGGCTCCAGAAGTGACACCTGGTGTAATGTGGTGGTTTGACCATGGCCAAACCATGACATGTAGCTTTGAGGTTCCACCTGTGACACCTGTTGTAGATTTGGGGCTCCAGGTGTAGCACCTGGTGTAGATTTGAAGCTCCAGGTGTGGCTGCAGGAGGGCTCTGAAATGGGCTTGGATTTGAGTATAAAAGGTGTAGCTTTGAGGCTCCGGGTGTGGCCCCTGATTTAGATTTGGGGCTCCAGATGTGGCACCTCGTTTAGATTTGGGGTTCCACATGTGGTACCTGGTGTAGATTTGGGACTCCAGGTGTGGCTACATGAGCCAGATGGGCTTGGATTTAGGGGATTTCACTATCAAAGGTGTAGCTTTCAGGCTCTAGGTGTGGCACCTGGTGTAGATTTGGGTTCCACCTGTGGCACCTGGTGTAGATTTGGGTCTCCAGGTGTGGCTGCAGGAGCCAAATGGGCTTGGACATGGGAGATTTGAGTATCAAAGGTGTAGCTTTGAGGCTTCACCTAGGGTACCTGCCATAGATTTGGGGCTACAGGTGTGGCACCTGGTGCAGATTTGGGGCTCTAGAAGTGGCACCTGAGGAAGATTTGGGGCTCCACATGTGGCACCTTGGGTAGATTTGGGGCTCCAGGTGTGGCTGCAGCTTCAGGAGCCCCATGGGCTTGGGCTTGGGGGATTTGAGTATCGAAGGTGTAGCTTTGAGGCTCCAGGTGTGGCACCTGGTGTAGATTTGGTGTTCCATATGAGGTACCTGGTGCAGATGTGGGGCTCCAGGTGTGACATCTAGTGTAGATATGGGGCTCTGGAAGTGACACCTGGTGTAGCTTTGAGGCTCCAGATGTGGCACCAGGTGTAGATTTTCAGATGTAGTCCCTGGTGTAGATTTGGGGCTCCAGGTGCAGCTGCAGCTTCAGGAGCCCAATGGGCTTGGATTTGGGGGCTTTGAGTGTCAAAGGTGTAGCTTTGGAGTTCCACGTGTGGCACCTGATGTCGATTTGGGGCTCCAGGTGTGGCACCTGGTATAGATTTCCAGATGTGACACCTGGTGTAGATTTTGGGGCTCCACGTATGGTACCTGGTTTAGGATTCCAGGTATGACACATGCTTGTAACAGATGAGGTCCAGGTAGATTTGGGGCTCCAGGTGTTTCTGGAGAAGCCAAATGGGCTTGGACTTGGTGGATTTGAGTATCAAGGTGTAGTTTTGAGGCTCCACCTGTGGCATCTGGTGCAGATTTGGGGCTCCAGGTGTGGCTGCAGGAGCCCGATGGGCTTGGGAGATTTGAGTATCAAGGTGTAGCTTTGAGGCTCCAGGTGTAGCACTTGGTGGACATATGGGGCTCCAGGTGTGGCTGTAGGAGGGCTCTGAAATGGGCTTGGATTTGGGGGATTTGAGTACCAAATAAGGTGTAGCTTTGAGGTTCCAGGTGTAGCACCTGGTGTAGATTTGGGGTTCCATATGAGGTACCTGGTGCAGATCTGGGGCTCCAGGTGTGACATCTAGTGTAGATATGGGGCTCTGGAAGTGACACCTGGTGTAGCTTTGAGGCTCCAGATGTGGCACCTGGTGTAGATTTGGGGCTCCACGTGTGGCTGCAGGAGCCCAATGGGCTTGGACTTGGGGAATTTGAGTACTGAAGGTGTAGCTTTGGGGCTCCAGGTGAGGCACCTGGTTTAGATTTTGGGGCTCCAGGTGTGGCACGTGATGCAGATTTAGGGCTCCAGATGTGGCACCTGGTGTAGATTTGGGGCTCCAGGCATAGTTCCAGGTGTAGATTTGGGGTTCCAGGTGCAGATTTGGGGCTCTAGCTCTGGCTCCAGGTGCAGATTTTTGGCTCCAGGTGTGGCACCAGGTGCAGATTTGAGGCTCCAGGTGCAGATTTGGGGCTCCAGCTGTGGCTCCAGGTGCAGATTTGGGGCTCCAGGTGAGGCACCAGGTGCAGTTGTGGGGCTCCAGGTGCAGATGTGGGACTCCAGGTGTGGCACCAGGTGCAGATTTTTGGCTCCAAGTGCAGATTTGGGGCTCCAGGTGCAGATTTGGGGTTCCAGGTGTGGCACCAGGTGCAGATTTTTGGCTCCAAGTGCAGATTTGGGGCTCCAGGTGCAGCTTTGGGGCTCCAGGTGCAGATTCGAGGCTCCAGGTGGGGCTCCAGGTGCAGATATGGGGCTCCAGGTGCAGATTTGGAATTCCAGGGGCAGATTTGAGGCTCCAGGTGTGCCCCCCCCGCCACACGAGTGTGAACACCTCCAGGTGGGGACGGGGAGGGATCAACCCCAAATCGAGGTGGCTTTAGTGACCGTGCACCTGTGCCAGGTGTGTCGGGGACATTTCGGGCAGCAGCGCCGGGTGCAGGTGACACCCCCGGGAGGGAGGGGACACCCGGGGGGCTGGGGGGGGACACGGGCGCGTTGTGGCGGTGCCGGTGCCATCACTGACGGTGTCTCCGTCTCTCCGCAGCCGCCGCCGTGCTCAGCCCCGCCGTCCCGGCCGTGCCCGCGGTCCCGGCGCCGCGCCCGCCCCCGGGGCAGCCCCCGCTGCTGCCCCAGCCCCCCCCGGCGCCCACCCCCCCAAAGGAGCCCCCGGTGGCCGTGCAGCCCCAGATCGCCGGACTGGCCTTTAACCCCGGCATTGTAAGGAGCGAGCCCGGCCCGGGCCGGGAATGGCGGGGCCGGGGCCGTGCCTCAGTTTCCCCGGGCAGGATCCCAGCGCCGGGCCCAGCCCGTACCTCAGTTTCCCTGTGCAGGATCCCTGCCTCAGTTTCCCCAGGCAGGATCCCAGCCCCGGGCCCAGAACGGGATCCCAGCCTCAGTTTCCCCGGAACGAGATCCCTGCCTCAGTTTCCCCAAGCAGGATTGTAGCCCCCGTTTCCAAGAGCAAGATCCCTGCCTCAGTTTCCCCGGGCAGGATTCCACCCCCTGTGTCCTAGAACTGGATCCCAGCCTCAGTTTCCCCAGGCAGGATTCCAGCCTCGAGGCCCAGAACGGGATCCCTGCCTCAGTTTCCCTGTGCAAGATCCCTGCCTCAGTTTCCCCAGGCAGGATCACAGCCCCGTGTCCCAGAAGGGGATTCCTGCCTCAGTTTCTCAGGCACAATCCCAGCCCCAGGGCCCAGAATGAGATCCCAGCCTCAGTTTCCCAAGAACAGGATTTCTGCCTCAGTTTCCCCAGGCAGGATCCTTGCCTCAGTTTCCCCAGGACAAGATCGCAGTCCACTTCCCAGGTGGGATCCTTGCCTCAGTTTCCCCAGGCAGGATTCCAGCCCCCATTTCCAAGAGCAAGATCCCAGTCTCAGTTTCCCTGTTCAGGATCCCTGCCTCAGTTCCCCCAGGCAGGATCCGTGCCTCAGTTTCCCCAGGCACAATCCCAGCCCCCGTGTCCCAGAATGGGATCCCTGCCTCAGTTTCCCTAAGCAGGATCCCACTCTCACTTTCCACATGGCCCTGGAGAGAATCCCTGCCTCAGTTTCCCAATATAAGATCCCAGTCCCTTTCCCAGGTGGGATCCCTGCCTCAGTTTCTCTGTGCACAATCCCAGCCTGGTTTTACGTGCGAGATCCCTGCCTCAGTTTCCCCAGGGAGGATTCCATCCCCGGGCCCAGAACAGGATCCCTGCCTCAGTTTCCCAGAACTCAATCCCTGTCTCAGTTTCCCCAGGCAGGACTTCAGCCCCCATTTCCAAGAAAAAGATCTCAGCCTCAGTTTCCCATGTGGGATCCGTGCCTCAGTTTCCCCAGGCAGGATCCTACTCTCACTTTCCACATGGCAGATTGTGACCTCAGTGTCCGTGGACAGGATCCCTGCCTCAGTTTCTCTGTGCAGGATCCCAGCCTGGTTTTGCGTACAAGATCCCTGCCTCAGTTTCCCCAGACACAATCCCTGCCTCAGTTTCTCCAGGCAGGATTCCAGCCCCAGGGCCCAGAACGAAATCCCTGCCTCAGTTTCCCCAGGCAACATTCCATCTTCGGTTTCCCTGTTCAGGATCCCAGCCTGGTTTTACATGCAAGATCCCTGCCTCAGTTTCCCCAGGGAGGATTCCATCCCCAGGCCCAGAACAGGATCCCTGCCTCAGTTTCCCTGAACTCGATCCCTGCCTCAGTTTCCCCATCCCAAGAATCTGAAGCTCTGCTTTGGGCAGCTCCCAGCAGATGGATTTATGGATTTATGGATTTATGGATTTAGGGACCCCCAGGGACTCCAGCGGGCACTGGGAGGGCGGTACATCCCCCGGGGGTCCCGGTGCCCCCCGGCCCCGCTCTGACCCCGTTTCCATCCCGCAGCTCACGGCGGCTCTGGGGGCGCAGCCGCAGATCCTGGGGTCCCTCAGCGCCCCCCCCGTGATCGCCACCCCCCTGCCCGGCGTGCAGGGGATCCCGGGGCAGCTGCTGAGCACCGCGCAGGGCCAGGTACGCGGGGTCACCTGTCCGTGCGCCCCCCGGGGCGGTGTCACCTGGGGCGGGGGTCCCGGCTGCTCCCGGGGCCGTGTCCCCCCCTCGGGGTGGGTATCTGGGGTCCTCATCTCTGTGTCCCCCCCCAGGTGATCGGGACCCTGCCATGGGTCCTGTGCCCCCCTCGGGGCTGTGTCACCTGGGGCGGGGGTCCCAGATGCTCCCGGGGCCGTATCCCCCACCCTGGGCAGGTGTTTTGGGGTCCCCGAATGCTGTCCCCCCCGCCAGGTGATCGGGACCCTGCCGTGGGTCGTGCCCCCCCGCCGGGGGGGGTTTTGGGGTCCCCCAGCTCTGTGTGTCCCCCCCCAGGTGATCGGGACCCTGCCGTGGGCCGTGCCCACCCCCCCCTCAGGGCTGCCACACCTGGGGCGGGGTCCCGGCTGCTCCCGGGTCCGTGTCCCCCCTCGGGGCGGTGTTTTGGGGTCCCCATCGCTGTGTCCCCCCGCCAGGTGATCGGGACCTTGCCGTGGGTCCTGGCCCCCCTCGGGGTGGGTTTTTGGGGTCCCCCAATGCTGTGTCCCCCCCCAGGTGATCGGGACCCTGCCGTGGACCCTCAGGGTGGGTTTTGGGGTCCCCCATCACTGTGTCCCCCCCAGGTGATCGGGACCTTGCCGTGGGACCCTCGGGGCTGTGTTTTGGGGTCCCCCATCACTGGGGCCCCCCCCAGGTGATCGGGACCCTGCCGTGGGTCGTGGCCCCCCCCGGGGTGGCCGCGGCCGCCCCCGCGCCGGCCCCGGCCAGCCTGCAGGTGACAGCGGTGACCCCGCAGCTGCTGCTGAACGCGCAGGGCCAGGTGATCGCCACGCTGGGCGCCACGCTGGCCACGGGGACA
>JAWWEX010000472.1:0-10831 GCA_035583215.1 Arremon brunneinucha
CCTTCTACATCAAGGTCGCCTGCCACATGAATGAAGATGGTGGTTGTAGTTTTTCTGGATTTTGGTAAGGCTTTTGATGCTGCCTCTCACAGCATCCTTCTGGACAAACTGTCCAGATACAAAATGACAAGGTTTGCCATTAGCTGGATGAAGAGCTGATTGAAAGAAAGTGTTGGAGTGAAGGAGACCATCAGTGGTTGCTGACCTGTCAGCAGTGGTGTTCCTCAGGGCTTAATCCTAGGACCTGTTCTATTCAATATTTTCATCAATGATCAGGATGCAGGAGCTGAACACCTCAGTAGCAATGATGATACCAATCTGGGATGTGCTGTTGACTCTCTCAAGTCCATCTGCTAGGCCTCTATAACAGGCCTAGCAGATGGATAGGGATAGACTGGAGCATTGGCAATCATCAGTGGCATGAAATTTAAAAAATAAAAGTGCCAGATTCCGCACCTGGGATGGGAACAACCCTGGTTGTCTGTATATGCTAGGGAATGAGATGATGGAGAGCAGCACCAGAGGAAGAAACCTAGGGTCCTGTCTGTGGCAAGTTGAACGTGAGCCAGCAGTGCCCTGGCAGCCTGGAGGCCCACCCATGTCCTGGGGTGCATCAGGCACAGCATCACAGCCAGGCAAGGGAGAGGATTGTCCTGCTCTGCTCTGCTCTGGGGCAGCCCCACCTTGAGTGCTGGAGCGACAATGTAAGAAAAGACATTGAGCTCTTAGAGAGTGTCCAAAGGAGGGCAATGAAGGTGATGAAGGGCCTTGAGGTGAAGCTGATGAGGGGTGGCTGAGGTCACTTGGTCTGTTCAGTCTGGAAAAGAGGAGACTGAGAGGAGACCTCACTGCAGTCTACAAATTCCTCATGAAGGGAAGAGAAGGGGCAGGCACTGATCTCTTCTCAGTAGTGACCTGTGACAGGACCCAAGGAGATGGCATGAAGCTGAGTTGGGGAGGCTTAGGTTGAATATCAAGAAAAAATTTTTGACCCAGGGGTGGTTGGGCATTGTAACAGTTTGGACCATGCTCTCAGGATATGATGTGATTCTTGGGGTATACTGCATAGAAGAAGGAGTTGGATTTGATAATCCTGATGGGTCCTTTCCCCTCAGTATATTCTGTGATTATGTGATTCTGCACCTAAGATAGAGTAACTTGGATACAAGTATGAACTGGGACAGGAGTGGCTGGAGATGAGCCCTACAGAGCAGGACCTTCTGTTGTCGGTCAATGGCAGGCTCTCTGTGAGGCAGCAGTGGGTCCAGGCAGCCAAGAGAGAATACTGCATCTGGGGGGCATCATACACTGCCAGATAGTTATAAGAGGAGATGATTCTGTTTGGATGCAGCATTGGTGCCACCTCACTTTTTGAGTTAAATGCAGTTCTGGGCCCAACCATCTAGGAAGGATGATGTGAATGTAATAAAATGTATCCAAAGGGATGTGACAAAGCTGTTGAAAGGGCTGGAATGTATGCCCTATGTCCCCTTTTCTCAAAAAGTGCCAACTGTGTCCTGAAGTACATCCCATGCCACAAAGCAATGGGACATGACAAAACTGAATGAAGATGCTTCAAAGGTGGTTCAGATTTGACAGTAGGAAAGGGTTCTTTACCGAAATGGTTTGTCACTGGAAAGGGGTTCCCCAGGGATGTGGTCAGGGCACCAATGCTGTAAAATTTCAAGGGTCACCTGGATGATTCTCATAGTCTTGTGATTTAGTTTTAGGTAGTCTGGCTGGAGCAGGGATTTGGACTTGATAGTCCTGGTGGGTGAGGTCTTCAACTTGAGAGATTCTATGATTGTATAGTTACATGTGATGCTGAAGCACCAAAGAGGAGGAATATATTTTTATTCAATTCCGAAGTCCCAATTTCCTTTTCAAGAAATGCCCAATGAAGTGTTTATTGAAGATTGCAGGCAAAGCTGAAGAAAATGCTATTGAGATAGCATTTACCTCTTCTTCATGCAAGAAAGATTTGCTCCATCAGGACCTCAGCCAGCAGAAAATCTTATAAATCACCTGTAGCCCAATTGAAGAATAGTGATATTGGTTTGCCATGATTGTTTGCCATTATACTCAGGGCATTGTGTTTTTGAAATATTGTAATTCAAAGGTCCTAGTTATGTTTTTGAAACCCAAACTAGAGAAGTTTGCTGACTGTGAAATTATGGAACTTGGAATTCAATGTACTGATTTACCAAGAAAGAACTAGCTGCAAATTGGACAGAAAAGAAGGCAAGAAAATGATTTTGTACAGGAAATATTACTTCACTGCTTTGATTTGGCATTGGATGATGTGCTCTCAGACATCACCCTTGCTTAAGGGGGAAAAAAGTACAGTTTCAAAATGCCCCTGAATTAGTGTGGAGGCCAAAGGATAATATGAGAGGGGGAAAAATGGGGAGAGAAATATTGTCACACATTACTAATTATACAAATAAGGGACATTGCATTCAGAAAAAAGGCAAACAAAGTTAAGCATTGAGATTTGCTAAACATTTTTAAATTCACTTTTTTCTTGCATTTACCAGCTTCTAACAGAGAAAAGCAAACCTCAGACAGTTGTTTTGCAATTCACCTAACCTGAAACCAAATTAAACTGAAGGATGCAGCATGGTTGGATTCATTTGAGTGACAAGCAGCTTTGTTATAAATATGAAATGATGTTATGAAGATGAAAATGCTATCCAAAGAGAGCATTGGCTATAGGGAACTACAGCATTTACATGCTGTTTTCTGACTGATATTTCCTGCTGCTTCTAGTTGGCAAAATGCCTTGTGGAGGTCTTGCTGTGAGTCAAGAAGCTCTAGAAATGGTGGTAGCTGGAAATGGGGATAAGCGTCATTACTTTAAATACTTCTTTCTTGAAACCAGTACTCTCAGTAATATTTAATTCTTCTTTCATCTCCAGGTGGGAGTTGTCCTCAGTCCTCCATCGGGGCAGGGACCCAAAACCTCTTAAGCAGACAAATGAGATGCAGTTACCTGGGGAGAATAAGAACAGAGAAATGTGGGTTGTGGGGCCATGGAGGAATTGGGTAGCTTGTTTTGAGACAAGCAGATTGCATCCAAGTGAGAGAGGGCATTAAGAAAGTCGAGGGAGGGATGTACCATGGGTTTGTTTCTAGGCATACCAAAAGAAAATCTCTTGCAGAGAAACAATTCTGTTCTGTTCTGTGGAGATGAGGTCAGCTTTTATTGCTGTGGTTATATTTGACTGTTGTTGGGTTTTAGTTTTTTTTGGTTTGGATTTTTTTTTTTTTGTTTTGTTTGGGGCTTTTTTTTTGGTTGGGTTTGTTTTGTTATGGGTTTTTTGTTTGGTTTGAGTTCAATTTTTTGGTTGGCTGGGTTTTTAAAATTTTTTTTGTTAAGTATCAAAGGAGTACAGCTTGATAATTTTTATTTTCCTGTTATGAAAACAGACCACATTTTTTTAGGAGAGGTGCAGAAGAGGGGCTGAGAAAGCTCATGTTCCAGGCAATTGAAAGAGTAGGATTGGATGCTTCATTACAACCTTACCACACTATTCTGGTAATAGCTGCCTAAATCCAGGATTCTTCCTCTGCAAATCATCTCTGGGTCTCAGTAGCTACAGTGCCTGTCAAATAAATGGCTTGTTCTTCTCTGTGTTGAGTTATAACTACCTAACTATACTATTATCTCCTGCGTTTCTCTTTGCATGGTAGGCCAAATTCTTCTCTTCAAATATGCACATTTAGGAAGTTCACGTGAAAATCAGCAGTGGCTACAGTCCTCTCCAATTTTGACTGAGCTCAGGACTGTCATCAGATGTCTGCAATGTGTTTTTACCCCCTAGCCCACACTCCCACATCAACAATCAGTATGCTGAGCAACAGAAGGCCAAGTTCATCTGCTTCGAGCAGAGCTACTCCAGGGACGGCTCTGACAGTTTTCAAATCAAGCAATCCATCAGTTTAATTTTCTATTTTTCAAGAACCTTCCCTCACATATTACATTTCTGAGTGAGGGGTTACAGCTAGTTTCTACAAATCATTCAGACGATTTACTTGGGAAGCTAGGGGAAGCTTGACAGCTGTGACAAAATACTTCTGTAGAAAAAATGCATGGAGGCTCCAGGACATAGCTGAAATCATCCTTCCAAATGATCAGTGTTTGTCAGCAACCTTAACCTCTTCTCCTAATCCTCTTTTTGCAAGAATTTGAGAGGGAGAAAGCTGAAAAAGAAGCCAAAAAGCTGACCTCTGCAGCGGCAAAGCTTCACCTTTCTCCTCCCAAGTCAGTGAGTACACAATAATCTGCATAACATAAAGCAACTAAAAACCTCCTATCCAGAGGAATTATTTCTGAGAATGGATCTGCACATTTACTGGAGCTAGGTCATGGTCACTTTGGGGATTTTTATCTGAGTCAAATAATTTCTCACTAACAATCTGAAAGCTTCCCTGGGGTTCTGAAACAAAATTTTACAGCTAGCAAAACAACTAACCTCATCAGAGTTTCAGAGATGTGCCAGGTGTCTGATTGCTATCATTTCACATGAGGTAAGTCATTAAAGAGCAATTCACCAGAAACATCTCTTGAGCAAATATTGGTTGGATAAGGATTTCTGTGCCTTGAAATGCACTTTAGGTATAAAATAGTCAAAATGTTAACACTTAGACATAGTAAGAATCTGGTTTTTCTAAAAAGAAAAAAACCCCTTCATTTATTTTGACTTTGATCTTTTTTCTATGAGTGTTTGAGCAATCTGTAATTGAGACCATCCTGGAAAACTGGGTGAAAAAAGTCACAATGCAATAGCTTTTCTTCGATTATAATTTTCAAAACATTTCCAATATTCATAAGTTAACTTGTGTTTGAGAAAAATTTAGTGAAATCGTGTCAAGGATTCTGTAGGAAGCTATATCTCATTAAATACCCTGGGAATTTCCCTACTTTTTTGTCAGCTGCTAACTTGGCACTCCTTCTTTGCTTGTTGGATGCATGATGGAAACTCTGATCAGGGTATCCTGTCTCCTTAGCAGTCCATATCTCTGAACATGAAGAGTTTAAAGAATTCATGATTTTCTGGGGTTTCTGTGGTTTGGGGTCTTTTTCAATATGTGGATGTATTTCATGCAAGGATTTCTGTAATACCAGTATTAACCAATCCATCTGGTATTTTTATGAGACCTTAGGATGGGCTTTGCTGCTGTCTGATGTGCATTCAGGTATTGAGGCAAAAAATGCTGTGACTTATTTAAATGGCAAGAGTCAAAATACAAGCTCAGCTAGTCTTGGAGTTATATGAATTGCAACTGTAAAATCACAATTAATGTTGTCTTGACTTGGAGTTACAGACATCTATTTTGTACAGATTTCTTTCAAGAAGGGCATGTAAAAGGAAGATATTTGAACTTGTATTACGCAGAAAAAGACATTAATTTGCCAAGGATAATTCTACTTTTCCCAGGTGTATTACTGAAATACTTTTTCGATATTGGAAAATTTGGAGAGCGTGCAGATTTTCAGAAGAAAACAGAAAATAATCCAACATTTTATCTTTTATGCCTTTTATCTCTTCTTTCAAACCAGGCCACCTGTGCCATGGGAAGTCAGGCAATTTTTTTGTTATATTTTTCTGCAAGATAAGTCCCGGCTTACATGTAAGTGCAAAAGGTGTTCCTACATAATTTGCTGGAAGTACTGAGCACATCTGATATTTTTGTAGTTGATGCCCAAAGTGACAAGAATGCACTTTCACTGGACAAATATTTAAAAAAAAATCCCCTGTTAACATGTATATGTTGATTGCAATTTTCTCTTCTTTATTGAAGCAATGAGCACTATAAAGGTCACAGGCTTTAGAAAGATGCAACCAATGTGTTCAAGACTCATGTTTTCTAACTGAGTACAGAAGCATAATTTTCTCAGTATCCTACCCATAGCTGGTTCTATTCTTGCTTCAAAGGAGCATTTTAACACTGTCTTACTGTTCCAGCCTGGCTCAAAGGAAACAGGAAATATAATTGGTTTTTTTTTTTTTCCTGACCTGTCCCAAGATCTACCCTGACAGATTCAAAAAGGAAGTCACAGACTGAACGGAATGCCACTGCAGAGGACAAGACTGCAGCTACAGAATTCCATCAGAATTCTGTAATTCTTTGTCCCTGCTCTTTTCTCCTACCTGTTTGCAACTATGCTGCTCTTATGCTGGTGGTACATGGAGAGTGACACGTCCCAGGCACTTCAAAACCTTACCCAACTGCTTTAGTGCCTGGATGAAAGACAATTATGATTCCACTTTTGCTAGACATCAGAGGTACTTTCAGGGGCTGGCTGATGTGTGACAGCTTGTCAGAAGTACAGGGAAACGGGAGCCGTGGCCCACAACAAGAGGAGCCTCCCAGTGTGTATGGCCAGCAGGCAGCTCCTGGTTATATTCCCTCTTGCTGAAATAAAAGCCTTCTTTCTACAGCTCTAGAAAATTCTACATATTTCATGCCATTCACTGCAACAGAAAAAAAATCTGTAGGCAGGTTGCCAGTGAGAGGTTTAAAGTGTTTTGTGTTTACTAATCTGAACCTTCTTGATTCTGAGATCGAGAAGGTCTGTCTGAGAAAATGTGCTGCAACAATACCACTAATAGAATGAAAAGGGATTCCTTTGGAAGGAAGCTGCATATAAAAGCAGTAGTAATATGGAGGCAAGCACATAAGAGTCTTGTTTGCTGAGCTGATCCATACAGGAGAATGTTGCATTTTTGATGTTGGTCATCAAAGGTGTAATTTGTAAGAGTGAAGAAGCATTTTCTACGTATCCCTGTGTGTGTCTTGTCAGTGGGAGGCTGGTTTTTACAGGCTAAAAGTTTTATTCAGATTTTTCACCATGCCTGAGGACTCAAATTCAGGTTTTGTTGTGAAACCAGTTCATAAAATTTCAAGTACATCCCTTTGTACTTTTCTTTGGATTAGCCTGTCTCCTCTTCAGGGCTCTTTCTGGGGAGTGTAGCTCAAGCATAGTATATCATGCACTTCCAAGGTGACTAAAAAAGGGGAAACTGCACAGTAATCCTGAAAGAGGCCTAGGCCTGGGATTTCTTTGGGATTCAATTGATATAATTTAATGTTTCCAGAAGACTTCCAATAATCTGAGTGTGCAAAGAAATGTTAGGAATGATAGTTCCTCTTGTCTTACACACTGAAGACGATACTGGTGAAGCAAAGCCGCACATTCTACTGCACCATTCAAAAGCCTCAAAATTTCCTCTGGGGAGAGATAGAGAAACAGTATCATAAATCTTAGGAAAAATTAAGAAAAAGCTATGAATGGAAGAAAAAAAAGACACTAAACTGCAAGATTTTTCTGTGCTTTTCCTTGATTTGCTGCAGAGAACAGATAAATGGGGGGAAAGTAACAGGCAGAAACCACTCTGCTGAATTGCATATCTGTTTTCTCAAAAGTCTGGAAGCAATAGTTAATTTACAACATGCAAATTGTTTCTTACTGGTTTGTCGGGAGCTAAAAGGAATTGTAGTCCAGCATCCCAGGCTATGAACACTTTTATCCACACTTACTGTAATAACTATGCTCTGGTGTGATATGTAAATGTTGGAGTGAGTTAGTTATAAAAAGTTATCTAAAAATAGTACTGTAAAAACCTGAATTTGTGAATCAGCTTTCATGGCAAACTGGAAACTTTACACTCCTAGGAAAAGTATGTCATTCCTATATTTTTCTCCCTCACAATTTAATCACCACTCTTCAGACATGAATTTTACTGTTAATATAAGGAAGGCACTTGTTTGAAAATCCAAGTGTTAGCCATCAGCCTGTAAGTACAAACAAAGTATCTATCTATCTATCTATCTATCTATCTATCTATCTATCTATCTATCTATCTATCTATCTATCTATCTATCTATCTATCAGCTTAGAGCCTTTCTGTGTTGTGTCTTTGAATTAGGAGTAGACCATTTCCTACATGAGTTAGTCTTTTGAAAAGCATGTCCTTGTCATTCTGGAAATCATTCTCACAATCCTAATGAGTCCATTCCTTGCTTTCTTCTAGAAAGAATCAATGACTTGGGCCTGATGTGTGGTCAAACTTTTTACTTGACTTCATCTCTGTAGGATTAACATTTGGCATTTGGCAGGAGAAAATCTTCCTGGCATAGATGATCTCCCCCTTTTATAGAAGATGACACCCAGCAGGAGGATGCTGACTTGGAGACAGATGTTTCTTTTTCAGATATCAGCTGTCAGGAATTTTTTTTTTTTACAAAGTAAATAAAATCCACACTAGAAACTTAGTCAAAAGTCAGGCAGCAGAGCATGGCATACCTGAGATTCCAACATGTGTCTTTTACTTCCCCTGCTTCAGCCCCACAATGAATAGGAATTTTCAGTCATATTTTCATGTATATGCTTGAGATGAAATGTACAAGCTCTCTGTTTTTGAATTAAACACTTGTTTAAAGCTGATCCACTTGACTATAATTTCGGGTGGCTCTTTGGTCCTACCCATGGTAATTTTAATATCTCTGTACCTTGACATCTCACCTTTAGGATGGAGATAATGCTCTGCATGAAAAAAGTGAATAGAAAAAGTCAGTTTACATAACTGCTATGAATTGTATAAGTAATTCTCTCCCTGATATTGGATATATTTTTTAAATGGCGACTAGATTCTATATTAATTTTTTATTATGTTATAAAGATTTTGTGAGTATTTTTTGCACATCTATATTCGATATTTATTGAACCATCTGTATTGGATCTGATTGAGGTAAAGCTTACAGCCCTTACAGTGCTGTGCTTTGCATTGACAGCTGCATGGGTGTTGGTAACACACCAGTGTTTTGGCTGCTGCTGAGCAGCACTGTTCCTCTGACATCCCTTCCCTCATCAAAGCAATGGGCCAGATCCTGGGAGGGGGCACAACCAGACCAGCTGACCCAAATTAGCCAAAGAGATACTCCAGACCATATGACATCAGCTCAGAGATATCAGCTAAGGGAGAGAGGAGGAAGGGGGGGGTTTTGTGAGTTTTCAGTGTTTGCCTTCCAGAGGAAATGTTACATGTGCTGAAGCCCTGCTTCCCAGGAGGTGTCCGAGCATCGCTGCTGATGGGCAGAAGAGACTGATGGTTTTATTTCCTCTTAAGCTCTTGTATGCAGATCTCCACTTGTTTCTTTCTTTTTGCTGCAATAAAACTCCGTTATCTCACCCTGCTGGTCGTTCTCAATCTTATTCTCTCTCCTGTCCCAGTAGGAAAGCGAGTGATAGAGCAACTGAGTGGGCACCTGGCACCCATCCGGAGTCAGCCTGCTACACCTTCACACATCCATTTTTATTAAATTCTGTCCTTTCTACTCTAAAGAAAATGAACATATTTATTGTAATTTTTTCATCCTGAAGCCTTGATTTTCTTGGTTCTCCTGAACTTTTCATGATCTTTAGACCTTTTGTATGCTTTTGACATATCCGTGTTCTGAAATCTACCTTTCTTCCCTCTTCTCCAGGCATTTAATTTTTTTTAAAGCAACTGGCACTTCTGAATATTTACAGGAAAGAGATGATTGGTCTCCTTCTTGCCACTTGAGCCATTTTACTACAATTTTAGTGATACAGCAATTACTGTGCACTATGGGAGTTGATACTTGTTTCTTTTATATATTTGTTTGTATGCCTTTTCTAGCTGCATTTATAAAATATAACAACATGAATGTGAACCTAACTCATATGGAAGAACTTAACTCACTCTAAATTTACAAAGATGTATTTCCTTTTGAAGGAACTTTGAAGTTTCTTATATTCTCTTCACACAAAAATATGAAGTGAAAGTTTAAAAAGAAAACTGAGATTCTTTAAGTCACTTCTAAAGTTGGTTACACAAGTGAACATTTCTTTAAAATTTATGCCTCTTTTCATTTTCCTTTTCTAGCACATTTGTAACTAATATGTCTTCATTTTTTATGATTTCCCAGTGTGTGACAGAAATAATCAGTGCTGAACCAGGCTTCAACGTTTAATTGGAAGAAACATGTATTGTTTCATTTTTAAGAGTTCACAAACCCCAAGACTTATTTTATCAGCTTATGCAGGTTTGCTACATGAATGCATCTTCCAAAATAAAAGTGCGCACATTTATCAAAACTTTATTTAGTTCCAAAAGAAGACTTATGTTGATAACTATTAATTTCAGATGCATGCAAATAATAAACAAACTTTTTTGTACTTTATTTTTTAGTGCTTCCTATGACCTTTGGTGCATTGCATTTCTCTAAAATTATTTTATCCCTGCATTTAGTACTGTAATCACATGAAGAGTTGGCAAAACTCCAGCTAAAGGAGCTACAGATCTTGTCCTTCCTTAAGGAAGAGTTCTTAAAATTTAATGGGAACATATTTCAGCTCTCATTGAAGGCACAGTTGCAAGTATTTAGAAAATAACAAAGGTTTTATTACTTGCTTTGCTTTGTTGATGACATTTCCTTAGAGGCTGGGAAACAAGGACTCTTAACCTAAAAGGTTATTTTCATTTGTGAAACATAACTTCCTTTATTTCTCTTTCTGCATGTAGTTTAAGTTAACATTTTTAGTTTCCTGGAGCATTTAATAACTCTTGCAGAACAGGCAAAAGAAATAAACTGACTTTTCTCCATAGATCTTGTCAGGAAGACCTGTCCTTTCAAGATTAAACCAATAGATTTGCCTTTACAAATAAAAGTTGGGTACTGAACTTCAAAGAATTGCAGATGCTGTCACAGACATCTTTTGTGAAAAATCCTTTCTGTAGGATTTTTCCCTCTTCTGGAAGGCTAAGGCCCCAGAAAGAGAATGTAAACAATGGTTATCTGC
>JAWWEX010000473.1:0-10826 GCA_035583215.1 Arremon brunneinucha
AGAAATTTTAAATAAAAAAAAAAAAAAAAGCCAATAATAGTGATATCTCACTCTGTAGTAGAACTAATGAATACCCCTGCCTTTGCCTCAATTTCCAAAATAAAAAGTGTTTTGTTAACTGATGCCTCAACCAAACACGTTGATGGTAGATGGAAGTATAGAGCAGTGACTCTGAATATTGAAACAGAAGTGGAAGTGATAGAAGAAGGATTAGGAAGTATACTGGTGAAAGATTTGAAAGCAGTAGTACTGGTAGTAAGAAGAAAGACAAAGACTGTATTATTAATTTCGTATGATTATCTGAACTGATGCCACATAATTGTGTTAGAGGCAGTGTTAGATTGGCAAGTGAATGAAAAAGAGATTTGACAGAAAGAAAACTTGAATGGTTGTTTTTACAGACTCAGTCATAATAAATCCATATAGGTTGAGTTAAAACTCATGTAAAAACAAGGCTATTATAACAACAAAGTGGATTAGCTGAAAATTAATCCACAACACTAATATCAATTTAGTGAATGATTAAACCTTATTTTAACAACACAAAACAAAAGCTAACCATTGACCAAAAAAGTATGTAAAATACTTTTATATGGTATTCCCAGTACCAACTAAAGCTTAGATAAAAACCATCCAGACCTGGCACCACCTTCACACATCAAAAGTAATAAGATGCTGGTCACCTCAGCAAATAGGTTATATTAAACCTCTAAACCATTTAACAGTTACAAATAATTACCACTAAAAGCAAACATGCTGATGCAAAGGGTACTATATCAGGACTCAGTGACTGATTTTCCAGTCTCCCTATCCCAAACTCTATACAGAGTGAACATGGATCACACTTCACCAGTGTGGTGATACAAGATTTTGCCAGGAAGGAAGCTATCAAATAGATTTTCCATGCACCTTATTATCCCCAGACAAATAAAATTATGAAGCACACCAATGGTTTACTAAAATGTTACCTTAACCCACACAAGCCTGGGTGGGATAAAAGATTACCTTCTGCACTGTACCAGATAAACAACCGATATGGGCCGATGGGCAACCTGGTTTCACAAGCTTTCCTGAGTCCTATGTCTTTTAAAACAACTCCAAATAACAAAACTAAAACTTTTCAGAATAACTTGACAGTGAGCCAACCAGTCATGGTAAAGCTGCCTCAAATTAAAATTATACCTGACTGACAAATACTCGAGGGCCAATGGACTGAGTGGCTACTGATTCTCATAGCCACCAACACAGGATTAGCTCCCAATGGGTATTCACGACATTCTAAACTGTCCTTGTTTCTGTAATAAACATGCTTTTGCTCTAAACAAAACCAATTTCCCAATGAAGCCTCAAAAACTGTTCCTATAGTGTCCCTGTGTGGCAGCAGTGAGCATAGCGTCATGTTTACAACTAGAGGCCAGAAAGGGAACCCCTACCATAATTCTTTATAAAAACCAAATCTATTATTGCTTAAGTTCTGTTATTTTGATTTCTCTAATAAGTAGGGTTTAAGTATGCCCTCACTAGACAAAAGCTAGGTGTGTATCCAGACCTGGAACAAGAAACCATTCAAGCAGCAGTGAAAGGACTGTCTACTACCTGCAAAGCTGTGAAAACTACTGAAATTCCTGGACTCCTGTTAGTGAATAAAGACATCTCTGAACACAAAGAAGCCATACTGGAGTGCATAGAAACTAAAGAATCTGCTGCAACCAGAAATGTTAATTATAGTATTATCTACATTTTTATGCTTACAAGTCAATGTTTGCAACAATGCAGCATGGCTAATCAGCCATCCCAACAAAAACTAACAATGTTGTTTTTCCTAAACACGCCTACAACAAATGTTACCTGACCCTTGAAAAGGGAAATTCACATGTAAAGTTAATGCAAGCTCTGACATCGATAGCAAATTGCAATTACTAGTTTGTTCTCAGACCGCCATACATTTCCCGAAAGTATTCAAATAGTGAAAGCTCCACACCAAATATATTCACTAAAAGCCATCCTCCAACTGGAGTAATACTCCTCCTGGAAGGAAAGACAACCCAAGTCTCCATAAATCAACAAAGCCTGATGATACAATCAGTGCCTTAAAACCAAAGTTTACTAACCATTCAGAGATAATTGAACAATATCAAATAACTTTGGATTTGCTTTTGACTTCCAAAATTACCAACAACAATTGCTGTGTATACATAGATCAGACTCTAAAAATACAGACTAATCTAAAAGAAGTTAAAAAGAACACTAGAATTTTTCATGAAATGCAAAAGAATCAAGAAAATATAGTTAATGGGATGATCTCATGAATTCCAAATTTAAATATGACCATGAAAAAATTATTTGGTATAATTACCACATCCTAACATTTATGTTTGATACATAAATTATATTTCAAATTTACAAAATTGAATTTACCAAATGTGCAAATCTGACAATAACCATTTTCTCGAAAGATCTCAAAAGAATATATTTAACGCTGTTCAGATAACATTGAAACCTTACTGAGTACTATTGGAGTGCCAAATAATTTGATAATTTTAGTTATTTTGATTGATATTTGTATATCATTTATAGTTTCACAAACATTACTTCAGAATGCTTGTCTTCACTCTGATTGTCACAGTGAGTAAGAAAGATTTCACCCTAAATATAACTTAGATTTTCATATGATTATGAAATCAAATTTGTTTACCTCTTCCTACCTCTTCAAGGTGAAACATAAGTAAAAACATCATTGATTTCCCCGAGACAATCAAACTATTGTATAACAAATGAGTATTTGCCTAGATTATTGTAGAATTTTCTAACACTTACTACATTAAGCAAAACTGAACTTCAGTGAAGAAGGATACTGAACCAAGAAGCATAAATGAAAAAGAAGACTCACTGACCATCCATTGAACTCGTTCAATCACTACAACAAAAGAACTACTTCCATGAATTCGTCCTTGTTCCTGGCTTGCATCTCATCCTCCTACGATTTCAAAATTCAAGTGGTGGGGGAACAACCTACCCTCCATGGACTAATAATTGAACTGTCCCCAATAACCAACTCAATGCAGTATCTTATAATCTTTTAGTTTGTCACTAATAATTTTTCTTTTTCTCTTTCCAAATATATACATATATCTGTGTTACATAACCTAATACATAAATACATAAGCCGAAGCAACAACAGGTGCTTCTTATCAATATCAATAACATGTTCAACATCTTTTAAAGAAATAATACAACTTAGATAAACAATGTGTATCAAAATACTCAGTGATTGTGCACACATATATGAAAGTGGATGCTTTTATAACATGGAGGCAAGAGATACCTGTGCTATCACTCCATGAGGTAAAACCAGTGCCTCTAAGTCACAGGGGTGGATTGTGGCAGGACATGTCGTCCCCTGTAGCAGGCACAGAACCTGCAATGCCTCCATGGCGTTCTGCAGCTTAAGATAGGAAATACCTTGTTACATGACTTGTGAGGGTTCCTCAGGGTGAGAGAGATAGACGAGAATCTTGCTTCATGATCAGAAGGCTGGATTTATTATTTTATGATATATATGACATTATTACTATGCTAATAGGAATAGAGAGAAAAGTTGCAGAAGCTGCTAAGCTAAGAATAGAAAACCCTAAAAAAAAGCTCCAAGAAGTTTTTGCAGTGTTGTTTTTTCCCCCCTCAAGACACACGGATACAATGATACCTATTTAGCAGCTCAGAAAAACATAGAATTGCACTCCTCTGCCTCTGTGCGCAGTTCTCTGCTCACATACATAGTCCAACACCAAAGGAGACAGAGGGAGAATAATATAGTTTCTGTAACAAAAAAAGAACTATGTCTGCTGGGACCCTCGACGTGTTGGAAATACCAAACTTTCATTCATGCCATCCATGCAGCAAGGCTTCTCCACAGACAAAGAAAAATATTTTATCAAACTGAATCAATACTGGACTTTCTCACCAAACACTGCAGTGCTTTATACCTACAGGGCAGCCTGAGAGCTGTGGTTTGAAACCACCACCACCACCACAAAAATCAATGTTTCTTTATTATTAATTACAAGACTTTTCCTTGCAGTCGTCGTGGGAACGGTGCTCACATATTGATCTCTCCTAAGGCAGCTCCAGAAGCAATCCAACCATCTCATTCTGCCATCTTTGCGAAGGAACTCCCCACCAGTTATTAAAAAAGCCTCATTTCTCCTGGGCTGTGCCCCTGATTTCTGCCTCCTGTGTCACAAAGGGCTTCTCAGAGACACTTCAGCAAGGGAGATTGGAACTGGGACTTTATTTGCACCACCCCAGGGGATCCTGCCCAGCCAAACACTCAAGAACCAATCTCTGAGGATCTCACAGCCAGTGCTAAAGAATTTTTTAAAAGTGTAAAATGTAAATGTATTTTTAAAAAAAAAATTTAAATGTAAATTTTTTTAAAAATGCAAAAATTCATTTTTTGAAATCAAATAAAAGATACTGATGGCGAGACTGTGGAGCAGCCTCATCCACTGACTATTTTAAAACTCATATTTGTCCCTCCAAAATCAGATTATACAGGAGCAAAGATAATAAAATATAATCATAAATTGGAAAAAAGTCCAAGTAGGACATTTCAATACATTTTTGCTTGATGGTTTTTGTCCCTTTTGAACCCTACATGGTTGATACCAGATGTGATTGTGTATCTTCCTCAGATGATGTGAAAACAAGAAGTTACTGCAGAAAAGCAATGAGGAAGAAATCCCTTTATTTCCTGCACTCATGAGGCAGTTCAGAAATAGCAAAGGTTTTGATAAGTGAAAAATGATAGTTCATAAAATAAATAATAAATGATAAATGAGAATGACAAAGAAATGATAAGCGATAGTTCATTTGTGGGCTGGGATCTGAACCATGAGCAGGTGGGAGCAGTTGTCTCTGACCCTGCTCCAGGCACTGCAGAACAAGAATGAGGATAAAATCAGAGAGTTTGGACAAAGGGAAGCACAATAAATTCCAGTGGCACCATTAGTCACAGTCTCGTATCTCATTAATGTTGTGGCCTTCATGGCTGAGTAATTTCCATGCAAATAGGAAGCACTAACATCTTAATTTCATCCTGATTGAAGTAATTGATTTATTATTTATTTAAGGTCACTGGTGTCCTTCCCCATGCCCTAAAATGAACTGGGTGCACAGTGCTGGGGCAAAAAAAAAACTTTTATACTGGCGGAATCACGTGATATTGAACATTATTTTACCTGATATTAACCTGATATTGAACATTATTTTATTTAGGCCTGTCAAGACTGCACACAGCAAGGTTCATCCATGCTAAACCTGAAAGCAACAGGGGAGCAGCAGGAATATTCAGCATAAACTGCAAAAAGCTGAGACATTTATATGTAGTTCCCTGCACTGCAAACAAAAGACTTACATCACTCTGATTTAATATTATTTAAAACTTGCTTCAATTTTCTCTTTTTCCCTCTATAGACAAATTGAAATAATACATGCAGGAGCATCATCATGTTTGGCAATTGGTGAGAGTCTTGAAAATTGCTATTTGTTATGCCGTGGTTTGAAGAGCAAATATATTTTCATGTTTGTGTAGCAGCTGGATTGTATTAATGCAGTAAAACCTGTGTGCAAAATTGTTTGCTTGTCTTTGGACTTGACAGTGATTTCAGAATTTCACAGCAAAATGGCTTTTGGTGCACGACGCAACCTTCAAACTCCTCTTCAATAGCTTATTTTTGCTAGCTGAGTGATAAAAACAATAAAAACAAATAAGAAGAATAACAAGCCAAACCAACCAAACCAAAAAAACCCCCAAATTTTTGCCACATAACCATTCTCAGCACACATTCACGCAGGTCTAATTCACTTTTTTTTCCCCCCTTTGGCAACAGCTGAAATGACATGGAACACGTTTGAAAGAGGAATGCCTTGAATTGGAAGTGTTTTTGAGGAGCTGGCGTTTACTGGGGTGCCACAGTAAGCTGAATTTTCCCCACAGGACTGCAGTGATATTGGGATGTGAAAATGGGAAACTGCATGGAATACAGAAAGATTGATGGGGTGTCTGTTTGGCGGTTAATTTATCTTTTGTTATAAATACTTTGCCATGGACATGTCAATGCAGCTTTAATATTTCTCCCACCTCTGGCTCTTCCACTTGTTTCATTCTCATATCAAACAAACTGGATTTAGTTGCAACATTTCTGTGGCCATGAAAGCAAGACTTCACCAAAGTGGAAGATGAATATGTGGTAGTCACAGAAGTTGATATTCTCACCTCAATTCTGCTTTTTACCCTCACAAATTTATTATAGCACTTTTACTGAACAGCAACTACACAAAACTCTGAGTTTCCAGCATAAAGGAACAATGCATTTGCTTGCATTTTGTTTTCTGATAAGCACAAAACCTGTAGGAACAGATTTTATAATTTGTTTACACCTACTGGGAAAGTATCATTACTATCAAGGTAACAGATGGTGGATTTTTTAAGTCCAAAACATAAATAATTGAGATATCTACACTGTAGTTAGGATGGTATCTTTCTGTAAAGTAACTTGGCAGGATAGACCATAAACCATTTCAAATTCCAAAAGGCATAATTTCCTGTACTACATGAAGCAAAAAAACCCCATCAAAATCCAAAACAGCCTTTCCTGCACATGATGAAATTCTTCCCTTATACTACCACCCAACTTTTCGAGATGTGAAGTGACTTGAAATGAACAAACACAGTTCATAAAGGGCAGTGTGACCTCCTTCATCCTCCTCTTTCCTGTGCTGTGGTCTGCACCTCAATTCAGGTCCCAATTTTGTTGGGGTTGCGCTGTCCTGACCAACAGTGGCAGTGGGTTTTGTCAACCAAGAGAGGAAAATTCAGTGCTGGCTCAAAATGCACCAGCCCCCTTCACAAAAATCAGCTCTGAAGAGTCAAACATAAATAAATGTTGCTGTTTTCCCACTAATTCCACTGCTGACATGCTCTGTAATGCGGATCTGTTACATATTCAGCTGCTGTCATATTAGTATTTAGAATAAACACTGCATTTCTGAAGACACCCATGGATAAAGGGGGATATTCTCACAGAATTTTAAGGCAGAGGCTTCATGAACAGCCAGCTTTGCAGGGTCCTGCAGCTCAGATTTCACATGGCCAGGTGAGACAATACATGGCATTTATTTATTTTCAAACGTTTAGCATCTGCAACAAATCCAGACTAATCAAAACAGAACCATGACAGTAAAAAAAAAACCTCAAAACCACATTTCCAGGTCTCTGTCATTACGGTCTCTAATGAGAATTGCTGCTGTTGACATTTCAGTGGATGACAAACTCCATAAAACAGGGGTTTGTTTACGAGGGCTGATGTTTTTAAGCAGCTGGCCATGACTCTTCAACCTGGAAATTATTTTAGCAGCACATCTTCCACGATTCTCAGTGCTCACTGTGATAGTCAGGAAACCAACAGCAGGGTGGGAACACATCTTGGGGGGGAAAAAAAGGGAAGAATCCCCCCAAAGTCCTGCAGGAAGTGGTGGAGGGGGAAGGTTTGGGCACGGTGGGTGCTCAGACACAGCCAAGGCTCTCCATCCACACAGACCTTTTTGGGCCACCTAAAAACAAAGGCCAGACAAAATTAAGGGAATAAAAAGTGTTTGGTTATATTTACCGAAGGGCCTTCAGGTACATTTTGGGCAGGCAAAGCCCATCCAGAGGCTACACCCAAAATGAGCAATCAGTGACAAGTTTTTTAGACTTTTATAAGTTTGGTCCATTTGCACATTGGGGGTTAATCTAACAATTCCAGCCTCAGCTAATGAAGTCATTTACCCCAGGTTTGCCCACCCAACTCACTTTAGTTTGCATTTCTGGGCCCTGAGGCAGTGAGGTGCCCTTGGTTGCCAGGCCTGGAGAGGAATTGTTGTGCCTGCCCAAAATGGGACAGCAGCTGCTGACACTGAATGTGGAGTTTGGAGTTACGCACTAAAGAACCGCAGCATTACAAAATCATAAAATTACAAAATTATGCAAGCGAAAATCCCAGGGCATCAGCACCTCTTTCTCCCCAAGGCTGTGCCTCTGATGGGGGGACAGAGGCCCCTCAGGTGTGACGCCCAGGAAAAACAGCCCAGCAAAGCACAGGAGTTGCAGAATTCTGGTAAGAAACAATTCCCCACTTCAGAATAATAATTAAAAAAAAAAAAAAAGAAGCACCTTTCACAAGGGAGTTTCTTTCTTTCCCTTCTTTTTTTCCCCCTTCCCCTCCCCCTGGAAATATGTGCAGTCTACTACCCCTTTTATCCCTTCCATTAGTTATTTTAAGGGATACAGATGATTGCGATGTAAAGCAAAATGAAAATAAGAGTATTTTCACACAGTGTATCAGAGAACCCAGTTTAAAAATGCACAGCCTCATGCCTTGGGCCTCTAAAAACACTCTTAAAAATCAACCAATTCAATGCTTTTCATGTCAATCATACACAGAGGTCTCCAGTGACTCTGAATTTTATGAGCTGTCACTCATCCCAATCCCAGAGGTGCTGCTACTAAATACAAGCTTCATGACCCTAGAAAGCGTGGTTGAATATTTCCATGCTACAAAAAAATGTAAATTAAAAGCAAAATGGTAATTGAAATTAAAGATTAAAAAAAAAAAACAAACTATCAAAAACAACACCACTGGCAATTTCTCCTTAAACAGAATTTTTATATTGGATGTGGGCTTTGTTCACACTGAAATAGACATTTTGGTCTCAGAGGGACGGAAATGATGCTCAAAAACATCTGCAGACGGTAAATGGCATTAACCTGAGACAGTGAAGATTACAACACAATAATTCCTTATAATACATAATGTGACCTGATTAATTGTATTTCCACTCTTATGAGAAACCAGAGAAATTTCTGTTGTCAGTCACAGTCACTGACCATACTGCTCAGTTGAAATTTGTTTCATTTTCCCTTTATATTATCCCCAAAGATGGGGATAATATACAAAATGTGGTGCACTGCCCCAAAATTCAGTGTGCACCTGAGTTGCATCACTGAAGGAAAGTTACCACTAAGAAGCCAAGTTTAATCACAGATATTGAACACACAGATTGAAGAAATGCAATTTTAATAATGTTCTGCAGGGTGATGATCAAAGAAATACAACAGTACAGCAGAAAAAGAGAGGGAATTAATGCCTGTATCTGTTTTGACTGGCTGCCAGGTGTGCGATATTGTGAATAACTTATCACAGAATTAGGGAATGGTTGGGGCTGGAATGGAGTTTTATTCTAGTTATTCAGGTGCAGGCCCTGCCATGGGGGGGGTCTCCATTTGCCATGTATTAAAAAATAAAATAAAATGGCCTGGAAGTTGTGTTACCTGCTTGCCTCATTAGTCCAATATTTATTTTTTTTAAATTCATTTGAAGATTCACGTTAGGGCATTCATTTGATACTAATTAATATACTCCTCAGCTCCACTCATTAACATGAGCTGAAGTATCAGATCCAGTGAGGGCACAGAAATATAACAGATCTTTCTTTTAATATATTTAAGTAAAAATGTCCTGTGTTACCAACGTGGCAGCTCTGAAAATCAAATTACCTGTGCAGACTGACATGAGTTTTGTTAACACCTTCATTTCACCTTTCTAGGCACTCCATACTTCTCATCTTTCAGCATAAAAATACAAAATACTGGCACGAACCACCACTGTTACACTAATCCTCAACACTTTACATGTAAAGGCATTGTTACAAAAGTGCAAAGCTACTTTAAATTCTTATACACTCATGAAAAAGTTTTTATTGTGAAACTAAGGAGTGACCTACTTTTGCAGACTTTTCCAGTAGTAAAAACTGGGAGAAAAAAATAGATATCAATGATGACAAAAGCAGAACTACAAGCTGTTGATAAGGTTCCTAATATTGATGGGAATAACATTCCCTGATGTTGATATCACATTTGATAAGTGGGAGGGCTGGAGCTGTGGAGTCCCTTCCCAGGAAGAACAGAAGAGGGAAATTTCTTGCCTGCTGAAAAGTGAGATTTAAAGTGCCAAGCAAGAAGCAAACTTCCACAAAACCATTTAGCTGCATTTAGAGGTCTGCCATGCTGATTGTACATAAATTGCATGCTGTAATTTAAATATTATAGACAGCCTTATTAATTTTAAATGATACAGTGTATGTGCAGAAAGCCCACTCAGTACAAGTGTTATTGGGTTTTTTTAAATAATCTTAGATTGGACTAAGTCCTACTGATTTCCTGATAAATAAACAAAAAACCAAATAAAACCAAAATTTTGGGTGTACTTTGCCCTTTTTATGGACTAGGAAAGCATGTTCTTCTTAACTTTTGGAATGTGAAACTGGGGAATAACCCAGAGAATTGAGAGAAAAGCACTCATATAAAGATAATATAATATTATTGTGGAGATCTTGTGGTGATTTTATTGATACCACCATAAGGAAGAAGAATATCTCAAGTGAAACATGCCCTCTCAGTTGCTAAGATAGGTTTTTCTCAGGGTGCTGTATTTATTTCACAGAATTTTGGAACACAAGAATAGTCCTTATCTTTACAGGTTGTGTCTTTCCTGGAAAGCATCAAAACACCACAGTAGCAACAAAACCTCAGTTCGCCTGAATTCAGAAATATTAATTAAGCAGCACCCCCAGGACCTTATTAACACACACAATCAACTCCTTGACAGCATTTCGAGTTTTAAAACTTTGAAATTAATTAATTCACCAACACTGATCTTTGTGAGTTGCTTCATAAATGCTCAGTGTTTAAAAGGAAACAGTAATTTTCCTCACCAAAACTGCTGCTG
>JAWWEX010000475.1:0-10804 GCA_035583215.1 Arremon brunneinucha
TTCCCTATTAAAGAACTGTTATTTCCTGCTCCCATATTTTTTGCCTGAGAGCCCCTTAATTTAAAATTTATAGCAATCGGGAGGAGTGGGGAGGGTTTACTTTCTCCATTTCAGGGGAGGCTCCTGCCTTCCTTAGCAGACTCCTGTATTTCCAAACCAAGACACAAGGGTTTGGAGCAATCCAGGTGTGGGGCTGCCTATGTGCCACCCAGCAGGATCCTCAGCAGCACACTCAGGCTCCCCAGGACACACATGGGCATCTACATTAAGTCCCAGTGGCATCAAAGGACTCTGTAATTACTCTCAAAGGTTTTTATTGTGTGCAAAACTGTCATTACCTCCCAGCAGTGTGATTTCCCTTTATTGATAGCACAGAGCCCAGCAATCCCCAGCCGTGGCTGACTGGGCTTGTCCAGGCTGGAAGGAAATGGAGCTGCCATCCTTCCTCCCCATCTGGATGTGAAGGTGTGACACACACTGAAGGTACACCCACCCTGTGCCCACAAGTGAGAAATCACTCACATTGGCCTCAAGGTACCCCCACCAGCTCCACTTAACTCCTTGGGCACCTCTGAGCTGTGAGGGAATGGCTGGAGAACCCAAGGCCATGAATCAAAACCTTGCAACTCTTCCTTAAAATGCCTGTGTGAAAGGGGCCATTTGTCTCAGAGAGGTGACCTTCTGTGAATCATTTAGGAGTCATTTAGGTCAGAAAAGACCTCTAAGAACATTGATTCCCAACATTAAAATGTGAAAATCAACAATGACACTGGGCAGATTTTCCCAGGCTAAAATTCAAAGTTTCGTTGTCATTGCAAGCTGGCATCCTTAAAATAATAGCATGAAAGTGATCCTTCCATAAATACTTCCCATTGCCTTTAGATGATGAAGAGGAGCAGCTCTGGGTGTATTTTTCACCTTAAGCCTTGGCCAGGTTTTGTGTCTGTGGAAGATCAGGTGGGAAAAGCCAGGGGAGAGACTGCTGAGCCTCCAGCCCTTGCTGGAGCCACGTCCATCAATCACAGAGTACATTAAAACCTGATTTGATCCCAGCTTGTGGCACACTCTCTAACACAGGGACTACAAAGCATAAAATAGGAATCAGGAGCAGAGGCCTCTGGGTTTTGTTGGAACATTATTGCTTGGTCTTGTTTCCAGTGACTGCATCTGTGTAACAACATCACTTCCATACCATGTAATTAGAGCCTTAATTTATTAAACAGTGACTGTAGTAAGCAGCAAGTGGGAGATACACTTATCTCTGACAGGGGAAATGTGTTATGGGCGAGCCTGTACTTTTCTGACTCAGCCTCAGCTGCCTCCTAACAGGCAAAGCCCTGGAGAGGAAAAAGTTTTCTTGGTGCAGGCTTTGGACCAGCCCCTCAGGAGATCTGGAGTCTTCTTGTGCTGCCCTGGCACAGGTTTGCTGCATGGCTTTGATCAAGTTTCTCTGTCTTGCTGCCCCTCACTCCCTGTGTGAGATGAAAACAATAATCTGGCCTTTCTCCCACGTGTTCCTTGGCTTCTTCCACTTTTCTTGTCAACTTCTCCAGGAGGAAGCTGTGCATCTTGTTCTGCTTCTGCCAGGCTCTGAGCATACTGTGCCCCCACATCTCTTTCTGCTCCCCAGTGATAAATGCAAGGTCAGAGCAGCCAGTTTCAAAGACTGCCAGGAAAAGTCAGAGAATTCCAAAGCTTTGCATCTTCCAAGGTGATAGTCAGGGAAACAAAGCAAATGCCATCATGCCAGATCCTCAGGAAGAAAATGCCTCAGTGTGAAATTCAGCCAACAACAAAAACCTCTCTGTGACAAAGCTGAAAATGATGATAGCTTGCTTACTTGCCCATGGGAAAACACACAAGACTTGGGTCTTCCAGGCTTCTTAGCCTGAGGCTAAAGAAAATGTTATTTCCTTGTTGAAGTCCTGACAGCACTGCAGGGTGTGGAGCAGAGTGTGCTGCAGGAAGCCCTACAGAGCAGTTTGTGGCTTTGGCCATTTAATGTTTAACTGGGCTGAGCAGATCCCAGGAGGATGCTCAGCACCCAGTGTGGACAGAGGGAAAGGTTTGTCCTGGGTGCACGAGAAACCAAAGCTCCCTTTGATCCCAGGTGCTGGACGAAATTCAGAGCATAAATCATTCTCATCCATTCTTCCTATATCATGTTAGCTGACCTACATGGTCACAGCTGACCATGCTGGGTAAATAATCTAATGTAATTACAGGGTAAAGAAATGGTAAATTCTCTTCTAAAGCCAAGTAGAGCTTGCATCTATTATTTATTAGAGGCAACCAGCAGAAGAGAGCAGGTTATGTGGTAATTACTTTTTGACCTCCTGGAGGTAATTGCATAATCATTTGCAGAGAGTTGCTATTACAGTTGGGTGAATCCTGCAAGCGGTTTTATGTGAACAGTCATTTGAATTTTTAAACCAATTTCCACCTAACTATGGAATTCTGATAAGGTCATTCACCAACCTGGCACCTGAATGCTTTTTTTCCCTGCCTTTTTTGGGGGGCTTTGTGCTCTTCAGGAATTAAAGTAATGAGCTAAGGGGCAGCAATGCTCACACCTATCTGGCGAGTCCCCCAGAGAAGCTTAGCCCAGCCTTTCAGTGGTTAAATGGGCCCAGCAGCTCAGAAGTTGGAAAGCCAGAAGATGAAAACAGGCACTAAGAAGAAGATATTTCATAGAAGCTTTCCTAGGCTTGAACAGGTTTAGCTTCATCCTGAAATAAGGAATTATCATATGTGATTTGCAGGCTCCTGGTTCTTCCTCTCTCTCCATCAGGCAGAAGAAGGCAAAAAGACTAACCCAGAGCAGGCAGCCAGGGTCAGAAAGGATGAATCTCACTTTGATTTCTCATTTAGTCTTCTTCACCTCTCCCCCAGTTTTCTGTGAATTCTGGAGCCAAGCCCTAGAAATCCAATATTGGTTCTCTTCAATTCCTGACACTTTGAAATAAATTTACTCATGACTGAGCTGTTACAGTTGGGGTCCCATCTGGAGGGGCAATATTCCAAGGATCAGGGAGAGCATTGCACAGCCTCTGTGGCACACACAGTGTGTTTTCCTAACACCCCTCTCAGTCTGTGACTCCCTTCATCTTCCCCTTAGAAGCCATGGGGCTCCTGAGGAGACACCAGAAACCCTCCAGAGAAGTTTAAGCCTACATGAACTTTCTCTGTATTGCTCACCCTGCAATAGTTGAGACCATGCTGTTTTAAAATTTATAGTGTAATTGATTTATTTATATATCATTCAGCCCTTATTATTTATTAATTCTTCTGTCAAGGTTAATTTGAAATACTTCTAAATAAGGCTCCCTGACAACACCTTTGTTTATGAGATTGACAGCATGCCAGAGCACGCTTCTCCATCACTTGCAGAGGCAATCTGCACAGGCTCAGGTCCCAGGAAAGGTGATCCCACTTCCTCCGTGAAAAAAAGATGCAATGCAAATCACCCACAGTCCTGTAGTTGTTTGTCATTAATATTTCAGGATCCAACTTTTGTTATCTGGACAGGATTCAGATTAAAATGTCATATGTGAGGAGGGGTGCAGTGCACAACTTGCTGCCATAACTTTGAGGCCAGCCAAGCAAAGTGCCAGGCTGGAATTCATCCCCTACGTGTCTGAAATTGGGAAGGAACAGTGAACCAGGATTCCTCAGATCACCTGAAGTGCAGAAATTACACTTTATTCTGTTGGGTTGGAATACAGACAGAATGGCAAATATTCCTCATTGAGAGGAGTCATCAAGAAACAGGATATCTAGAAATAAAGCTGAAAAACGTGGGTCAGAACCGTTAGGAATAAAAAGAACACAAATTCTCCCAGTGTATTCTGCAGGTCTGGGAGATTGGTAGGGAATATGTCTTACTACCTGTCCTTAATGTTATCTTTGTTCTTGTCTGGTTAACCTGTGAGCTCCAGACAGCAAAGCTCAGATGTCTTTTAATATCTGGAGGCAGCTGCTGGTGCCACGACGTGGGTGAGAAGCACAGACTGCACGGGCTCAGCACACACACAGGGATGAGCAGAGCACCTTGGCTGCATTTAAACCACATCCTCTGCGTGTGTTTCCCTCTGAACTGGTAATACTTCAGCATTCTCTTGCATGACAACAGCTCTGCAGCTGGATTTTCAGCCTGAATTCCAGCCTGGAACTCGCCTCTCGCTTCCCTGCCTCTCACAGGAGAGGCACATTTGTCTGCTGCCTTCTCCTGTGCAGCTTGGATGCTCTCCTTAATATGGTTTCTTTTTGTTTGTTTTTCCCCTTACTGAAGGGTGAATTAGCACAAACCTTTCTAGGAGTTTTGGCTGGGTTTAATGAACAATTAATGAGCGGGAGTAGAAGCAGCACAAACCAGACTGTGCTGTGCACAAGGTTGCAGGATATCCCAGTGTACCCATGCTCTGGTTACTGATTTCTTCTTCTCTGTGCAGCAAAACTGCCCAGAAAAGTAATTATTTTGACTTCTAATTCAATCTCCCTCTATTTAAATTCTGTTCATTAGAATGGGATTGTGTGAAAGGTACCACGGCGCTCTCCGGCATTAGCTGTCGGAATGGATTCAAAGGGGACATAAATGCAGGATTACACCAAGTAGCTGTAAATTTAAATAATTTAGGATGAGCCCATGTGATCAGTGGGAGCTGGGTAAGATGAGGACAGCCAAGGGAGGGGGACAGCACCAGGCTGTGGGAGATGTGAGGGGAGAAAGATGTTGTCACACACTGAGTTTAGGAACAAATCTGCCCTCAAAGGGGAGAGGCTCCCATTTAAACAGAACATGAATACCCCCCCACCATGATGCTGTGGCACCCAGAGGGTTCATCCTGATCCAAAACAAGTCCTTTTCCTTCTCAGGATTTTTCTTCAACCTGCCATGTTGTTTCTTCTCTGCTCAAGGCTTTCAAAGTGTGGTAAGGGGATTGGGAGCTGCACTCTGTGGGATGTCTGGTCCTTTGAAATTTTAGGCCTAAAACTTCAAGGTCTTCGAAGCTGGAAAAAAAATTCCTCACTTCATGTTTGGGGAGTACCAGGCAGCACCAGACCCTGGTATCAGAGGTTGGAGGGTTTGGATAAAGCATATAAAAATTTAAAAACCAAAAAACTTTAAAAAAAACAAGGGAGAAAATATAGCAAAAGTGCATTTTGAGGTTCGAGGATTTTTACATAAAATTTTGTTAATGCCTAAAATAATGTCCTTTCCCCATGAATATTACATTGGGAAATTTCACGAAGCGTGAGAGTGGCTAGTCACAAGAGGTGTTTTGCAAGTTATTCACCTAGTACAAATAAAGGCTGAAATATCAGAGCATGCCATTCATAAGTGATGTGCATGAGCATTATCCTGCTACCCCCATGCACACCTCTGCAGAAGAGGAGCCCTGATAACCTTGTTTTTCCTGTACTGCTGTCCCTCGCCCCTCACTGGCCCCCATTCTTCCATATAAAGCCCTGTTAGATAAGGAGAAGAGATGATTATTAAGATGGGAGCAGAAGAGCATCCACCCAAGGAATACCAATGAAGCCATATCTCGGTGTGTGCATAAACTGAGCCCTTTCCCAATAAACCATCAGATACAGGCAAAAGAGTGACAAACAGTAAGTGATTCCTGTCATCAGCAGAACTCATGTGGGAGCCTCTGGTAATTGGCATTTTCTCCCTGCAAAGGAAGAGATTTAAAGATTTGGTGAGTGTGGAGCAGTGCACTGGGGACAGCAGTGACCTGGGCTGGCAGCACAGGGACACAGGAGAGCAGAAATGGCCACTCAGGGAGTGGAGACCTTGCCCAGCGAGTGTGAGGTGAGCTCAGGCAGGAATTTATGGTGGTTAAAGAGCCATTACTGAGGGGCAGCTCTGCAGACTGGATTTGATCCAGAGCTGTGGGTAAGTGCCCACGGTGCCACGACCATCAGTTGTGTTTAACACCAGCTCTGGATGCTGTGGGTAAGTGCCCACAGTGCCACGACCATCAGTTGTGTTTATCACCAGCTCTGGATGCTGTGGGTAAATGCCCCCAGTGCCACGACCATCAGTTGTGTTTAACACGAGCTCTGGATGCTGGGGGTAAGTGCCCACGGTGCCACGACCATCAGTTGTGTTTATCACCAGCTCTGGATGCTGTGGGTAAATGCCCCCAGTGCCAGAACCATCAGTTGTGTTTAACACCAGCTCTGGATGCAGCTGCCCTTCACAGGGTAAAAGGGGAAATGTGCTAGGAGAAGCTCCAGTGGAGTCATGGTTAATAAAGCCTTACTGGCAAACACCCACAAAATCCATCTCATTTATCCCAGAGCAGTCCAGGTGTCTGAGGAGACAATGGGCAGCAGCTCTTCTCCCACCATCAGTCTGAGAACTTTCAGTTTTCCTTAGGCAGCAGACACACAACTTCTCTGGGGGAAGAAGAGAGGAGCAGAGACACCAAGAGATTCCCCACATGTGACCATAACCCTTCCAGCTCCACAGCGAGCTCAGCTCTGGGCACAGCTCTAGGGGAAAGACACTGGGAGCATTAACTCAGTAAAATGGTAGGTCCTTAGGGTACCACATCTCCATGGTAGAATTCCAATTTTAGAATTCTTATTTTGCTCATTTTCATTAGCTGTTATTTCCAGTATTTTCATTTTAAAGCAGGTTTGGTTGTTTTTTTTTTTTTTTCCACTGGTATCATCAGTCTCCATATCCCATATTTATTCTGTCTCTGTTTATTTCCCTAATCATTTTTTCCCCTTCTTCCCCCTGACTTTATTAAGTAATATCCCAGTGAGGTAGAGACAAGCTGACCATATGAAACCTGACCTTTTTCAAACCAATTCTACTTCTTCATTTTAAAATTAAATCCAAAAGCTGGGAAATGGGATGGGTGGATTTATTTCTCTCTCCTGTCACTGGCAAGCTGGGTTACCTGGCCAGAACTTCATATCCATCTCCAGTGAATTTGTGATTCTGAACAACCACTGTCTCAAAACCGCTGTAAGGGGAGAAAAATTTAATAAACAGCACCAAAATGTGCATGTGGCCACCCAGATTGGGGGCCAATCTTCACATCCCCTCTAAGGCAGTTCAGTACTTTGGTTCCAACCTTGAACCTTGGCCATGGCTCCCAAGCATGCCCACTTTGCAGTTCTCTGTGCTCCTGAAATGACACTAAATCACACATGGTGAGGTGGAAAAGATCATAAAGGAACAACAAAGGATCAGCAAACATAAAATAGAAGAATGGCAACCTCCCCACCTTACACTGCAAAAATCAAAGGGAGTTTTCAAACAGCCCCATTTCCAGTCAGCTGGAGATTTAATTCACACAGTAATTTACTGTGTCTGCACTTTTTCTGCCCCCCCACTTCCTCCTGCTCCTCTTTTGCTCAATAGTTACTTTTTTCTCAGCCTGTAATAAGAGGAACCTAATGCCCAAGCCTAACATGCAAATAAGCTTTTTTCCCTCCTGTGTGTGCTGGGCAGACAGAGAATGATAAGGGAGATTCATGGGGGGCAAAAAAAAAAAAACAAAAAAAGCCATTTATTGCAAAGAGCTTTTGTATTGTAAAGTAATTCTAGTATTTCAAGGGAAGGGGACAAGTTCACAGAGAAAATTACGCCGACTGAGACTGAGTCTGCAATTTTCTTTGCATGCTGTTGGGGCCAGTGATGGCTCTGGATTTGTGGGTGTCTGTACCCAGCCCAGCATTTCTGTTCTCAGAGCACTTGAGCAGCATCTCTGCCTTGTTAACTGTTTCCTCTTCTGGTGAGGGAGTTGTTTTCCTGGGGGTTTTTATTACATAATGGCTCAGCGGGAAACTGAGCAGAAGAAACATTTTCATAATTGATGGCTCAATTTCAGTCCTGAAAACACTCAATGGCTCTTTCAGCCTCACTAACACTGGAAATTATTAGAAATTATAAACTGAGATGTGGCTGGAGCATATAAAAATGGACAAGTACCAAAAACCACAGGCTTGATAGGTTTTCACATGGAGGGGAGGGGAAGATGTGTCCAGGTTTTTGCAGAATTTCAAAGCATTAAGCATGAGGATAACTTTTTTTGGGAGGGGAAAAAAAGAGTGCTGGAGTGCAAAGGTGCAGGGCTAGTTGTGAAGTGGATCTGTAAAGAGTTTAGAACAGAGATTTTAATCAGAATTTTCCAGAGAGGTCTTCTAAAGGACCTTGCCACCCTGAGACAACCAGGATCATCTTCTTCTCTTCCTCTCTGTGAGAGCTCCAGGATTTGGGGCTCAGCTCCCAGAAGAAGACCTGGGATGTTATGTGTGCATTCACAAGCACAGGGAAGGGTCAGCAGAGAGGGGATCTGCAATTCTGAGCTGAGGAGCCAAGCAGCAAACAGGATGGGTCAGAGAACGACCTGCCTTAAACCCTGATGTGGCCAACCCAGAGTTAATTCAGAGTTTTTATGATTAGATGCATAACTTTTCAGTTTAGTATTTCTACTAGGCATAAACCTGAGGGGTCATTGATTAATTTAAAAGCATGAATTGTTTTGCCTTTTTATTTTTTTTAAGTAGATAGCTGCAAGCTTGGCTTTCTTTTAATGCAAATGACCTTATTTGGATCTGCTGACATTAGAAAGCATTGCAAGCATTCTGAATCTAACATGGAGGCAGAGAAAGCAGAATATTCCATCAGCTCATTTTATGAGTTCTATTTAAATTGGGAAGAAAATAAAAAAATAGAAATAAATAAAGGGAAAGGAAAACAACTACAGTTATAAGAGAGGATTTGCTGGTTCTCTGTCCCCTGGCATTCTCTCCCTCCTCCCATTTCAATTGCTTCAGGGACTTGCTGCAGCCATGGGATTAATGGACACCTAATGCCATCTCTGCTTTACAGCCTGGAAAGGCTCTTGTTTAGTTTACATTGATTTTTCTTTTCTGATGCATTTGCAGAATGTGAGATACCGATGGCGGGAAACACAGACAGAGGGGGGAGAGGAGAGAGGGAGATCCATCCTGAGCCTGCTGCTGCTCCTGGAAATGCTCCTGGCTTGGAGCCTGCAGGTACCTCCAGCAGCAAACACCCTCTTTACACTGTCCTGCCAAGCTGGAGGACACAGGAAGGGCAGCAGAGATGATCTTGCTCTGTGGTGGGCTGGGGTTATCCATCACCCAGGAGCAGACAGGGAATGCTCTGCTTCACAACACTCCCCTCTCCTCGGTGATTTGGCACTGTGGAACTTTTTTAGTGTTTCGTTTTTATTGTCATTGCTGTTAGCAGGACTGAGGTAGTTCTCATGAATGGTCATGGTGATAATCTACCAAGTGGATCCCTGCCTTCCTAGCAGTGCAGAAACTCCCCTGGTACCTGCAGGTGGGCAAATCTCATGGGTCTGAATGAGGAGGAGAGGGCTGAGATGAGGAGGTTTGTGAAATTAGGGACATCAGCTCCTTGTGCACTACTCAGCATCACCCCAGAGCTTCTGCTGCAGACAGGGGAGAGAGCTGCTCTCTGCCAGACCTCTCTGCAGAGAGGAGGAGTGGGAGCACAGCCCACATCTCCCTTCAGTGGGAACTCTTCCTCCTAACAAAGCACTGAGAGAAAGGAATGCTGCTGTCCCCTGCACCTTTGGGTGAAATGACCTCCTCAGCAGAGGAGATCAGAGCAGCTTTGACAAGATCAGGGGGGTGGAAAGACCTCCAGGATCTGCTCACATTCCCCAAATCCTCGCCAGAAGCTTTGCAAGATTTGGCAGCTCTTCACTCTTTTGTTTATTAAAGACATACACAGGTGCCAGCCATCAGCAATACAGCAAAGATGGATGTTCTTTTAGTTAGGATGCTAAATGCAGCCTAAACCAGGCTGGTGTTTAGTAACAGTGACAAAAACACAGCATGAGAGTGAGGAGAGGAAAATTACATCCTGTATCCATGTCTCTCTCTTATCTTCAGTATCTCTGGTGTCAGCTTGATGCCTTTTTGGGACTACCTAAAAACAGAAGCCAGGCAAAATTAAAGGAATAAAAAGCAGTTATGCTTATTGAAAGGCCTTCAGGTACATTTCAGGCAGATGAAGCCCCCACCAGGGGCTGCACCCAAGAATGAACAATGAGTCACGGGTTTTCATATGGGTTTTAAGATTGGGGTCAATTTTCCAATTACAGCTTCAGGTAATGAACTCATTTACTCCAAGTTTGCTCCCCCAACTCACTTTTGTTTCCTTCTCTGGGGCCCTGAGGCAGTGAGGTGTCCTTGATTGCCAGGTCTGGAGAGGAATTGTTGTGTCTGCCCAAAATGGGAAAGCAGCAGCTCACACTGAGTGTAGAGTTTAGAGTTATACACTAAAGAACTGCAGGATTACAAATAGATGGAAAATATAAAAGCTAAAATCCTAAGGCATCAAGCTCAGCAGAGCTGTTGGAGCAGAAGAGGGAGGGAAGGCTGGAGGGAAGCAGCCCAAAACCATCGGGGGTTCATTGTCTGCTGGCTCAATGAGTGGGTGACCCCTCTGAAGAGAGAGCTCTCTCTCAGCCTGCCTTAGATGTGGGATCTTTAAGGGTACTCAAGGTGCCTCAGCAGAGAGTTTGGACTCCCTGTTAGCCACCAGTTGAAGGGTGAAGACAGAGGGAGGAAGGCTGGTGCCAGCCCCTGTCATTGTCCCCCTGCTGTGCCACCCATGACAGGGAGTGACAAGCTCTGTTGTTGCAGACATCTTTTATGGAAAATCCTTTCCTTAGGATTTTTCCTACTGAGAAGCTGAGAGACTTCAGGAACAAAATGTAAACAATGATTATCTGCTGCTGTGGAATGCAACAGGTGCATCTGTGATTGGCCCATGTTG
>JAWWEX010000476.1:0-10803 GCA_035583215.1 Arremon brunneinucha
TATTTCCCCCCCAAAAAAATCCGATTTTTCCCTTAATTTTCCTTCCTTCCCTCCCAAAAAATTCCGATTTTTTCCCCTTATTTTCCCCCCGTTTCCTCCCTTTTTCCACCCCAAAAATCCCCTTTATTTTTTTTATTTTCCCGTGACCATTCCGGGTTATTTTAAACCGGAATTCCCTTTAAAAAAAAGGGAATTCCCTCCAAAAAAAAAGGGAATTTCGCCTTTTCTGCGCGTTTTGTTGCCGCGATCCAATCGCGGCGCCATAAATCGGGATTTCACAGCCCCGGGGCCTTTTCGGGGACGTTTTTACGAGCAATTGATGCTCGAGCGTAAAAATTTACGACCTCGGGGTTTTTTTTTTGGTGTTTTTCCTTTTTTTTATTATTGCTGTGGTGGTTGGCCCCGTTTGGCCGGGAAAATGAGGGGAAAATGGGAAAAAAATGGGGGAAAAGGAGGAAAATAAGGGAGAAAAAAGGGGAAAATAAGGGGAGAAAGGGGAGAAGAAATGGGGAGGAAAATGGGGAAGGACTGGGAAAAAGAAAGGGGAAAAAATGGGGAAAACACCGGGGGAAAAGCAGGAAAAAGGAAAATAAGGGGGAGAAATGGGTGGAAAATGAGGGAGAAAAATTGGGAAGGAATGGGAAAAATAAAGAGGGGAAAAATGGGATAAAAATGGGAAAAAATAGGGGAAAATTGTGGGGAAAGGGGAGGGAAAATGGGGAGAAAAATGGGGAAGAAATGGGGAAAAGAAAGGGGGAAAATGGGACAAAAATGGGAAAAATTAGGGGGAAAGGGGAGGGAAAATGGGGAGGGAAAGGGGAGGGAATGGGGAAAAGAAAGGGGGGAAAATGGGATAAAAATAGGATAAAATGGAATAAAAATGGGAAAAAATAGGGGGAAATTGGGGGGAAAAGGAGGAGAAAGGGAGGAAAAGGAAGGAGAAAAATGGGGAAGAAAAGGGAAAAAATGGAATAAAAATGGGATAAAAATAGGGGGAAATCAGGAGAAATGGGCAAAATATTTAAGAAAGGGGAAGAGGTGGGGGAAAAGGGAGATAAAGGGAAAATTGAGGGGAAAAGGGGAATAAAGGGAGGGAAAAGGCGGAAAAAAAGAGGAATAAAGGCGGAATAAAGGGGGAAAATGGGAATAAAGGGGGAAAAGGGGGAAAAAGATGGAAAAAGGGGGAAATTGGGGTTAAGGTCAAAGGAGGGGGAGAGAAGAGGGCAAAAGGGAAGGAAAGAGGGAAAAATGGGGAAAATTGCACCAAAATTCAAAAAAAGGCAGAAAAATCGCGGAGAAATCGGGAAAAAACCGTGGGGAAAAGGGAAATAAAGGGTGGAAAAGGGGAAATAAAGGGGAAAACAGGGAAATGAAGGGAAAAAAAGGGGAAAAATCCGAATTTCTGCCCCCTCGGCGGGGCAGGGGGGTTTTACCATGGCTCAGGTGCTGCTCCGGCTCCGCCGCTCCCAAATCCGGGAATTCGCCCCCCAAAATTCCGGAATTGCCCCAAAATCCGGGAATTCGCCCCCAAAATTCGGGAATTCGGCCCCAAATTGAGGAATTGCCCCCAAAATTCGGGAATTGCCCAATTCCGGCCGCTCCCGGCCCGGGACGGAGCGGGAGGAGGAGGAGGAGGATGGGAGGATGAAGGCGGGGGCGCCTCCGCAATTCCCGAATTTCCAGAGATTCCCATGGAAAAGGGCCCGGGGAGGGATGGGAAAAATCCAAATTTCTACAAAAATAACCCAGGCAGGGATTCCCCTCCTTTTTTAGCTCTTTTCCCTCCCTTTTTAATTTTTTCCTTCCTTTTTTAGCTCTTTTTCCTCTCTTTTTTTATGTTTTTCCCCCCTTTCTTATCTCATTTTTCCCTCCCTTTCACCTCCAGTTTTTATCTTTTTATCTCAATCTTTCTTATCTTTTATCTCCGTTTTCCTCCCTTTCTTATCTCCGTTTCCTCTCTTTTATCTCCCTTTTCTTTCTCTCTTATCTCCTTCACCCCACTTTTCTTAGCTCCTTTTTCCTCCCTTTCATCCCCTTTTTCCTCTCTTTTTAATCTTCATTTTCCTTCTTTTTGATCACCTTTTCCCCTTCTTTTTAACCCCTTTCCCCTCTCTTTTTATCTCATTTTTCCTTATTTTCATCCCCTTTTTCCTCTCTTTTCAATCCAAATTTTTCTTTCTTTTTAATCACCTTTTCCCCCTCTTTTTATCCTTTTCCCCCTCTCTTTTAATCTCCTTTTTTGCTCTCTTTCTATCTTATTTTTCCTCATTTTTAATCACCTTTTCCCCTCTATTTTCTCTCATTTTCCCTCTGTTTTTCCTCCCATTTTCCCCCTTTTTTCTCTCCCCTTTCCGCCCTCTTTTACCCCATTTTCCCCCTCTTTAATCCCCTTTTCCTCCCCCATTTTTCCCCTTTATTTTCCCCCTTTTTCCCCCAAAACCTTTTCAATTCCGGGCCGCTTCTCGACTCCTGAAATTTCCGCCTTCACCCAAGGACGGGGAGGGAATTAAAAATCTTTAAAAATAGCTCCAAAAATCTAAAACAAATCATTAAAAATCTCTAAAAATAGCCAAAAACGCAGAATAAATTGTGTAAAAATAAAAAAAAAAAATTGAAAATAAACCATTAAAAATAGGAAAAAAATCGAGAAAAAATTCAAAATAAAAGGATAAAAACGAGGAATGAGCCCCGGGCTCGCCCATCCGCGGCATTTTCCGCCCCCCTCCCGTCCCAAATTCGGATTTTTATTTTTTCCGGGGGCGTCACGTGCAGGGGGCGGCGGCCGCTCCTCAAATCCTGACCCCGGGCGAGGCTTTTTTAATTCCCTTTTTTTGCTTTTTTTGGGCTTTTTTGGTGCGGGGCGAGGCGGCAGCGGCACCTAGCGCTGCCAGGCGGCACCGCGGGACTCCCGTTTTCCCCTTTTTCCTCCTTTTTCCCCCCTTTTTCGAATTATTTTTAATTTTTTTAAAGTATTTTTAATTTTTTAGAATTATTTTTAATTTTTTAGAATTATTTTTAATTTTTCCCCTTCGTTTCGGGGCGCGTTTCTCGCGCAGGGTTGCTTTAAACAGCGAAATAATTTAAATTAAAATTATATATTTTCCCCCTTTGCTTCCCCTTTTATTATTTTCAATTTTTCCCCTTTATTTCCTTTTCTTCCTCCTTTTGTTTTATTATATTTTTTCTTTATTCCCTTTCCTTTCCTTATTTTAATTTCTTTCCCTTTTCTCCCTTTTTTCTTCCCATTCCTCCCCTTTTATTTCTCTTTTTCTCCCCTTTTTCCTCCCTATTTCCCCCATTTTTTCCCCTTTTTTCCCCTTTTCCCCCTATACAAAACCCACCCAAAAAAATTAAAACAAATTAAATAAAATCTCATTTTTCCCCCCTGGATATTTTTGGGCCGCTCCTCCTCCAGCTCTCCAAAGTTTCCATTCCTTGGATTTTTTTTTTTATTATTTTTAATTTATTTCTTTTTCCCTTTCTCGCCTTTCCTTCCGGGTTTTTTATAATTTTTATAATTTTTATTTTCTCTTTTCCCATAATTTATCGGTGCCGCTTCTTCCTCAAGAAAATCCCGGGGGGAGAAAATCCCGGAAAAAATCGGAATTTCCGAATTCCCCCCGGCTGCTCCTGCCCGGCGCTTTTGGGGCTTTTCCCTCATTTTTTGGGGTTTTTTCCCTCATTTTTGGGGTTTTTTTTCCCTCATTTTTGGGGGTTTTTTTCCCTCATTTTTGGGGTTTTTTTTCCTCATTTTTGGGGGGTTTTTTTCCTCATTTTTTGGGTTTTTTGGTGTTTTTTTTTGTTTGTGGGGTTTTTTCTTAATTTTTTGGGTTTTTTTGTGGGTTTTTTTTGTCTTTTTTGCACGAATTCCGTCCTGAAGAGAAGCGAAGGATGGGAGGGGAATAAAAACCTCCTCGGGCTCCTTTTTATTGGGATTATTTCCCTTTTTTTTACGACTATTTTCCTTTTTTTTTACGATTATTTTCCTTTTTTTTACGATTATTTCCCTTTCTTAACGACCGTTCCCCCTTCTTTTACGATTATTTCCCTTTTTTAATGATTATTTCCATTTTTACGATTATTTCCTTTTAAAACCATCAATTTCCCCTTCTTTTACGATTATTTCCTCTTCTCGTGCCTTTTTCTCCCCGCTTTGAGTCCCTTCACCGCCAAATCCTCTCCGTTTCCTTTAAAAAATAAATCTAATTTATTTATTTTTATTTTTTTCCAGGGATTTCTCATCCCGCGACCGCCGGGATTCCCAGAAAATCTCCAAAACACGACAAGAAAATGAGGGAAAAAATCAGATTTTTATCCATTTTTCCGGTGTTAAATCCACAATTTCCGATCTCCTTCAAGGGTGAGGCTCCGGGTAAAAAACGTTAAAAATGATAAAAAATTATAAAAATGATAAAAAAATTGCATTTTCCCCCTCCCTCATTCCCTGGAGAGGTTTTTATTGGGTTGAAATCGAGGGAAAAAAGCTCCGGGCGCAAAATAAACTCCCAAACAAAATCATTAATTAATTAATAAATAAACCGCACATCCATCACCCATAAATCAGCAATAAATCATCCATAAATCAGCAATAAATCATGAATAATAAAAGAAAAGCCGAACTTTTCACCCCCGGGGGTTAAAAAAGGAGGGGAAAGGAAGAATTGGGGAACTTCGGAAATCCACATTAAATTTTGATTTAATCGTGGAAATTACCCCCAAAAAAAAATACACAAAAAATGTAAATTTTCCCCTTTTTTTGTCCTTATTTCCCCGCTTCTCTTTATTTTTTCCCATTTTTCCCGTTTTTTGGGGGTGAGACGCAGAAAGGAGGAAAAGACGACGCCAGGGATGGGGGGGGAGGCGATTTTGGGGCAGGAAACGCGAAATAAAAAATGAATTTTCCAAGCACGAGGTTCCCACAGAAGCGCGGAGGCCGCTGGGGCAACTTTCAAAAATAATATTCCGATTTTATTTCATTAAATACTCGACAGAAAGTCCGGGGATTTTGTACATGAGAGGGTTTAACACGAGATTTCCTCAATTTTATTTATTTTTAAAACATTTTTCGCCTCTTTTTTTTTATTTTTTATTACTTTTTTCTCTCTCTCTCTACCTCTATGAACTCCATTCATATTTTTTTTTAATTTTTTTTTAAATTTTTTTCCCCTTTTTTTCGAACATTACAGCGCTAAACATAAATATAAATACAGGTACCACGAACACAGAGAAAAATATTCACACAGAAACCGTCACAGTTTGTGGGTGCGGTGGTGAGCCCAGGTAGCTGCTTAAATACCGGGAAAAAAAGGCAAATTTGGGCCGAAAAAGCGCTTTTTTAATGGCATTTCCCCGAGGAAAATCGGAATTTTTCTCACCGGGAATCGCTGAGGGTCGGGGGGGAATTGGTGGCCCCAATTCCGCCCGGTTTGGCCCCAATTCCTGCCCCGATTTTTGCCCCAATTCCTGCCCCGATTTTTGCCCGGTTTGGCCCCAATTCCGCCCGGTTTGGCCCCAATTCCTGCCCCGATTTTTGCCCGATTTTGCCCCAATTCCTGCCCCGATTTTTGCCCCAATTCCTGCCCCGATTTTGGCCCGATTTTCCCCATTTTTGGGGTGCGGGGAGGACGGAGCGGGAGATTTTGGGGGGGATCCGTGGGGGTTTTGAGGAGCTCTCCCATTAATTAATGAATTCATTAATTAATTCCTCCTCGCTCATTCGCTCACTCAAATCTCCGCAGTAATTAATTAAATTCTGCGCATTCATTCCTCCGCACTCACTCCTCCACTTTTAATTTTTTTTTCCTTTATTTCTGCTCTTTTTCCATTTTTTATTTCCGCTTTTTTCATTCCTCCGCTTTTTCATTTCTGAACTTTTTAATTCCTGAACTTTTTTTCACTTTTCCACTCTTTAATTCCTGAATTTTTTTCACTTTTTCACCTTTAAATTACTGAACTTTTTCTACTTTCCCACTTTTTAATTTCTGAACTTTTAAATTCCTGAACTTTTTAACTTTTTCACTTTTTTAACTCCTGAACTTTTCGACTTTCCCACTTTTCAATTCCTGAACTTTTTTCACTTTTTAACTTTTTCATTCCAGTTCTCCACCTCTCCACACTCACTCCTCCACTCCAATTTCACTTTTCCACTTTTCCCCCTCTTTCCCATTCCCTTTTCTCACCCCGCCTCTCCCTTTTTATTCCATTTATTCTCAATTTCCCCATCATTCCGCCCTCCCCGCCAACACTTTTTTTAATATAATTTTAATTATTTTTTTCAACGATAAATAGGACAAAAAGAGGAAGAAAAGGGACGAGAGTGGGCGACAAAAAGAACCAAAATAAATCCGTCATTCCTTCTTCTCCTCCATTCCCTTTTCTCACTCCACCTCTCCCTTTTTATTTCCGTTTATTCTCAATTTCCCCCAGCACTTTTTTTTTAACTTTAATATAATTTTACTAATTTTTTTTCAACGATAAATAGGACAAAAAGAGGGGGCGACAAAAAAGAACCAAAACAAATCCATCATTCCTTCTTCTCCTCCTCTGTCTCTTCGCGCTTCTCCTCCATTCCCTTTTCTCACCCCGCCTCTCCCTTTTTATTCCGTTTATTCTCAATTTCCCCCAGCACTTTTTTTTTAAATTTTAATGTAATTTCAATTAATTTTTTTCAACGATAAATAGGACGAAAAGAGATGCGAAGGAAAGGGAGGGGGGGGGCGACAGAAAAGAACCAAAATCCGTCATTCCTTCTTCTCCTCCTCTGTCTCTTCGCGCTTCTCCTCCTTGGCCAAGCTGTCGGCGGCCGCCGCTCCCCCTCCTCCTCCTCCTCCTCCTCCTCCTCCTCCTCCTCCTCCTCCTCCTCCGGCCAGCGTGGAGCTCAGGTTCGTCTCCTTTTTCCACTTCATGCGGCGGTTCTGGAACCAGATCTTGATCTGGCGCTCGGTCAGGCACAGCGCGTTGGCGATCTCGATGCGGCGCCGCCGGGTCAGGTAGCGGTTGAAGTGGAATTCCTTCTCCAGCTCCAGCGTCTGGTACCGGGAGTAAATCTGGCGGCCCCGGCGGCGGTCGGCGCCGTAGCCCACGCCTAGAGAGAGAAAACGGGTTAAAAAGCGTCGGGAAAAAAAATGGATTTAAAACCCGTCAAACAGCCCCGAAACCATCAGGTAAAATCCTCAGAGAAAACAGGCTAAAAACCGTCAGGAAAAAGTGGATTTAAAAACCCGTCAAACAGCCCCAAAACCATCAGGTAAAATCCTCAGAAAAAACAGGCTAAAAACCGTCAGGAAAAAGTGGATTTAAAAACCCGTCAAACAGCCCCAAAACCATCAGGCAAAATGCTCAGAGAAAACAGGCTGGAAAGCGTCAGGAAAAATTGGATTTAAAACCCGTCAAACAGTCCCAAAGTCCTCAGGCAAAATGCTCAGAGAAAACAAGCTGGAAACCGTCAGAAAAAAAAAAAAAGGATTTGAAAGCGTCAAACTGGCTAAAAAGTGTCAGAAAAAACGGAATAAAAACCCGTCAAACAGCCCCAAAATCCTCAGGCAAAACAGGCTGGAAAGCGTCAGGAAAAATAGATTTAAAACCGTCAAACAGCCCCAAAATCCTCAGGTAAAATCCTCAGAGAAAACAGGCTGGAAAGCGTCAGACAAAACAGGGTAAAACCCGTCAAACAGCCCCAAAATGCTCAGAAAAAAAATCCTCAGATAAAACAAGCTGGAAAGCGTCAGAAATAAACGGAATAAAACCCCGTCAAACAGCCCCAAAATCCTCAGAAAAATCCTCACAGAAAACAGGCTGGAAACCGTCAGAAAAAAAATGGATTTAAAACCGTCAAACTGCCCCAGAATCCTCAGAAAAAAATCGTCAGAGAAAACAGGCTGGAAAGGGTCAGAAAAAACTGAATAAAAACCCGTCAAACAGCCCCAAAATCATCAGGTAAAATCGTCAGAGAAAACAGGCTGGAAAGGGCCAGAAAAAACGGAATAAAAACCTGTCAGACAGCCCCAAAATGCTCAGGCAAAACAGGCTGGAAAGGGTCAGGAAAAAACAGGGTAAAAACCCGTCAAACTGCCCCAAAATCATCAGATAAAATCCTCAGACAAAACAGACTGGAAACTGTCAGGAAAAAACGGATTTGAAAGCGTCAAACTGGCTAAAAACAGACAGAAAAATACAGATTAAAGTCGTCAGACAAAACGGACTGAAAACTGACAGAAAAACCAGATTTGAAACCGTCAAACTGACCCAAAACCGTCAAACAAAACAGAATAAAGTCCTCAGACAAAACAGACTGGAAACCGTCAGGAAAAACAGATTTGAAACCGTCAAAGCGGCTGAAAACAGTCAAACAGGCCGAAAATCGTCAGAAAAAAACAGAATAAAGTCCTCAGACAAAACAGACTGAAAACCGTCAGAAAAAAACAGAATTAAAGCCGTCAAACTGAGTCAAAATGGTCAGAAAAAATAGAATAAAAATCGTCAGAAAAACCAGATTTAAAACCGTCAAACAGACCCAAAATCCTCAAACAGTGTGAAAGCTGTCAGAAAAAAAACAGACTTAAAATCGTCACACAAAACAGACTAAAAACCGTCAGAAAAAAAAAAAAAAACAAATTAAAAGTCCTCAAACTGACTAAAAACAGTCAGACAAACCAGACTAAAAACCGTCGGAAAAAACCAGAATAAAAACCGTGAAACAGGCTAAAAATCTGGGTTTTTTTTTTCTGATAAAAATCGTCACACAAAACAGGCTAAAAATCGTCGGAAAAAAAACAGATTAAAAACCGCCAAACTGACTAAAAATGGTCAGAAAAAAATCAGAATAAAAATGGTCAGAAAAAAACCTGATTAAAAATGGTGAAAGTGTCTAAAAGTCGTCAGACAAAACAGCCTCAAAGTCGTCAGAAAGCAGCGCCCCGACCCTCCCCGCGCCGGCCCAAAATCAATAAAAAATGAAATTAAAGCGCTGCGTGTCCCCCGCGGGGTTCCAAGGGGTTAAACCCGGGCTTGGCAGGGGCGTTTAGGGGTTAAACCGGGGCTCAGGCCGGGTTTGGGGTGGGTTTTGGGGGGCTAGGCCGGGTTTTGAGGGGTTTAGATGAGATTTTTGAGGGGTTTGGGCAAGGTTTTGAGGGGTTTAGTTCGGATTTTGCGGGGTTCAGCCCGGATTTTGAGGGGTTTAGCCCAGATTTTTCAGGGTTTAGCCAAGGTTTTGAGGGGTTTAATTCAGATTTTGTGGGGGCTTAGCCCAGATTTGGAGGGGTTTAGTTTAGATTTTTGAGGGTTTATCCAAGGTTTTGAGGGGTTTATTTCGGATTTTGTGGGTGTTCGGCCCAAATTTTGGGGGGTTTAGCTCAAATTTTTGAGGGGTTTATTTCGGATTTTGTGGGGGTTCAGCCCAGATTTTGAGGGGTTTAGCCTGGATTTTATGGGGTTCAGCCCAGATTTTAAGGGTTTAGCCCAGATTTCGAGGGGTTCAGCCCAGATTTTCAGGGTTTAACCCAAATTTTGAGGGGTTCAGCCCAGATTTTAAGGGGTTTAACCCAGATTTTCAGGGTTTAACCCAGATTTCGAGGGGTTCAGCCCACATTTTAAGGGGTTCAGTCAGGATTTCGCAAGTTTTTAGCCCGGATTTCACAGGGTTTTAGCCCAGATTTTGAAGGGTTTCCCCAAGGTTTTATGGGGGTTCAGCCCAGATTTCGCAGGCTTTAGCCCAGATTTTGTGCGGTTTTAGGCCGTATTTCGAGGGGTTTGGCCAAAATTTTGTGGGGATTCAGCCCAGATTGTATACATTTTACCCCAGATATTTTGGGGCTTTAGGCCGCGTTTTGGGGGTTTAAGCACAGATTTTGGTGGGGGTTTTAGCGCAGATTTTTCAGGGTTTTAGCCCAGACTTTGCAGTTTTAGCGCAGATTTTGAGGGTCAGAGCCCGGATTTTGTGGGATCTTGGGGATTTCACGGGGTTTTAGGCCAGGTTTTGAGGCTTTAAGCCCAGGTTTTGAGGCTTTAAACCCAGGGTTTCAGTGTTTAAGCCCAGGTTTTGCAGGGTTTGAGGCTTTAAACCCAGGTTTGGAGTTTTTAAACCCAGTTTTTGAGTGTTTAAGCCCTGATTTTGCAGGGGTTTAGCCCAGACTTGCCCTGCATTCCCTGGATTTGGGGGGAGCCGGGGACGGCGAGGAAGGGGCGGCTTCCCCCCGGCCCCAGCTCGTGCCATCCCCCAAACCCTAAAAAACCCCTAAAAAAACCCTAAAAAATCCCTTTAAAAACCAAAAAAATCCCTAAAAAATCCCTAAAAAATCCCTAAAAAAAACCCCAAAAATCCCAAAAAAATCCCTAAAAAACCCTAAAAAAATCTCTTAAAAATCCCTTAAAAAAAAAACCTAAAAATCCCTAAAAAAATCCCTAAAAAATCCCTAAAACCCCAATCCCACAAACTTCACTCCCTCTCGCATTTATTTCTCCCCGCTCAACTCCCTCAGCCGACCCGGCCGCGCCGCTTTATTTTTATTCCCCTCTTTAATCCCCGCTTTACGACCGCCGATATTTCACCGCGCCGGGCGAAACCTTTTAATTAAAACCGATCCTAACAAGCCCCCAAAAAAAAAAGCCCCGCCGCGAAACTGCGCGGAATTATTGTTTTTATGGCGCCATAAAATCCACCCCTCCCCTCCATCCCACCGAGCCGCCGGGAGGGCGGAAAAAAAGCCATAAAACCCCTCGGCGTTTATTTAATTTATTTAGCGGTAAAACCCAGTAGTAGCAGTAAAAAAAAAAAAAAAAAAAAAAAAAAAAAAAAAGAAAAATAAA
>JAWWEX010000477.1:0-10798 GCA_035583215.1 Arremon brunneinucha
GATCCTCCCACCTCTGTTAAGCTAAATTCCTGACACACAACAGTGGTGCTTGCAAACCAGCACCCAAATTGCCACACTCCTCTTTCTGTCATCTCAGAGCTCATTTACGTAACTTTCAAGATCTTGGCAAATAGTCTGTACCAGCTTTAAGGTATGATCTGAAAGCCACAATACTCTTTTCATTAAAAGACTTGCTATGGATACAGTGAGGGGGGAAAATACAAATAGAACTTATGTATTCTGAATGCTACATAAGAGCAATTTTCATCATTAAGACATCCTGCTACAAGCAAGTGTATCGCTTTGTAATTATGCACCTTGAGATAATAGTTGATTATTTTTGTATAGTAGGGGTGTTCTTGTTCAAGTGTTCAGTTGACAGTGCCTCAGTCTGCTTAGAAACACTCACTGGCACTACCTCCAAAAGCACCAGATACATCAGTAGGGTGTTATCTGTGAGCTCTTTGCTTTTCTTTTTCCATGGCTACAGATTTATGGTAGCAAATGGGTTTGTTCAGAGATGGACAAGAAATGGCTGAAAACCTCCTAACTGTCAGTGAGCTCACCAAGTCACCAGGAGCACTCCCAGCTCTGTTGGACAGGCTGTGACAGCCACAGTGCAAAGGATTTCAAGTATTAAGTTCCAGTGTCATTGTGTCTGTCCAGTAATTTCAATATATTATTCAGTAAGTGATGATGTTAAAAACATCTCATGCTGTTAAGCTATCAACATTTCCTTCAGTCCCCAAAACTATAGAATAACTAAAAACAGTTTCACCAAGAGAAACAGATTTTCCTGTTCAATAAAAGCTCAAGAAAGTGCTGGACTTGAGGATTTTCTTAACAAAAAGAAATATTTTTAGAATTGGAAAATAAAGTTGGAAATAAAAAATATAGAATTGCTATTAATGCATTAATAGAAGACTCTACAAAATTTAACCAGGCACAGATGAATAAAAACTAATATTTCAGTTTTGTACTTCAGAAAACGATACAGTAATTACCAATAAAACCAACAAGTGTTCTCTAGGGAGCTGACTAACCCATGAAATTGAGTCAAAGAGAAAAAAGAAAGCCATTCAGTACCTCAAATCCCTTCTCCAAGGCAGTCATAGTGATGGAAAGCCCAAGCCATAAATTTATGGTGCACAGCTGAGGAACGCTGCAATTACAGCTAAATTTGCTTTGTATCAGGCTCATTACAAACATAAGGATGAAAATTACTTTTCACTTGCTAGTAATTGCATTTTGTTGACATCTGATTAGCCATGCTGGCCTTAAATGCTGACAAGGCCACTAATAAGGGGGGAAATAATGAATTAGGTAATTTAGAACATTTTTGAGTAAATAAATCTTTAAAGTAATTGCCCTCTACAATACCATTTTAAGACCATTAATGTGGCAACTTTTTACTAAAAGTATTTTTAGTAATGTTAAAATAGTAAGATTTTTTTCAATCAAGGAAACAGTCAGTAAAAGGCTAACCAGATAATACTGTTAAGGCAACAAAATGGACAGATTATTACTACATTAACTTAATCAAATACTTGCTAGAACAGCTTAACACTGGCACAAAGATCTGACTGTTACTTATTCCTACAAAATGTCACCTTAAAAAAGCTAAAAAGGGGAGGTAACAAAGGACTTTGAGAGTAAATGACTATAAGTTGTAGTTACCACTGCAGTGAAAAGGGATCCTCATTTCAATGGCAACTCAAAGCAGTAGCATTTTTACCTACCAAAGAAATAGCCTTCTTTACGAGTACAGTAGAATTCCATAAACAATGTCTCACTAACTCTTTTTACAGTTACACAGCTATGAAATCAGAGCTTCACTGAAATTACACTAGGACATAAAACTATTGTTTTTATTGGTGATCAGAGTAGGTAATTACAGAGCTAACACTACTTCCAAGTCATCTGAACACAAACCACACAGCAAGGAAGCAAAGACTGGAAATACCTGTGAGGAATAAATTAGTCATGTAAAACAACAACACTACCAGACTATTTGTGCCACTGACTCACACCTGCTGACCTCAAACAAGTTTTGTGTCTGTTTTTAAGTCAGGGTTTTGTGGGGGTCACACCCATTACTGTTCCTACAGTTTCACCAAGATTCTGGTTTCTGCTGATGCTCTCCATAGCAAGGTTCCAGCTCATGTACATCCGGCAGCAGAGCACACAAATCTTCCTGCCTTAGCTCTACTCTGAAATACAAACCCACTCCCCTCTGTTGTGATTTTTATTTGACAGATTGCTTTACTGTGTCAAATTCCATCAGCCACTGTGAGTCATCACCAAAGTCCATGTGACTGCTTTGATCAAGTTCTACAGGTGAAGGCTTCCTGAGGTGGGAGGCCTCCAGCTGCTGGAAAGGACTCCAGTGATGAGCTGTTAGCAATTACTTACCTGCAATGAGCTTCTGTGTTCGGATCACACTCAGCACATGAGCATTTGTCAAAGCTTTGATTATTAGTAGGGTCAGAACTTCATTCCCAATCTAAGCAGGGAATTTGTGCCTCAGGCTGTGGCAGAACAAGATTTTACATGCTGAATTTAAAGGAAAAGGCTCACATGATGTTAATCAGAGCAAACCTGAACGAGAAAGAAGCCTGAAAATAAGCTTGGCCCATGTGCAAGTCCCCTGGGGGTTTCCTGTGCAAGTGATTAATACTTGCCTACTCATATGGAAAAAACACTGTTAGAAACCACTTTTCCCTTGCTCCAGTCAGAAAACGTGAACTGAAATCAAAGTGTATTAGTGACAATAAAATATTAATGCTCTGGATTTCTTATGCAAACTTTTGCAACACTGCATTATTAATGACACCTAATTGTAGTGGAGATTGCTGCAGGAAAGGCTAATTTTACTACACACTATCTTTTTAACTATAAAATTCTTTCTTGTGAAACCCACCAGGATCCTAGTAGAACTTCATCATGTTTTCCAACATTCAGTTTTTAGAATTGATTTAAAATTATTCACAGCAGCCAGTAACTGATGAAAATATTGTGAAATGTGTCCATTTTTTGTTACAATTTTCTTCTGTGGTAGAAAGAACAATTTATTTTAAATTGTTCTTGCACAGACTGCATTCAAAGAGTGCCATATCCATTCCCTATTTTTTTTTTTACCATAGCAAGAAATCACTCACAATTAGTATTGCCAATATGAAGGCACACATGTGTGATTTAGGCTGGGGTGGGCAGCATTCAACTGCTCTGAGTTGCTGCAGCAGATCCTGCAAGCCAAAGATCACCAGAGCAACAGGATAATTTAAACATGCCACATCCTTCCTACAAGAGCTAAAGGGACTGGAAGATCACACCGGAGCTCCTTTACCCCACCTGTGCTATCCAGGGACTGTCAGCTTCTTTCAGTGGCACAACAACATAGAGAGCACCACAAAAGCAATAACATTTATATCAGGAAAGGGCTGTATTGCCCAAGCATGGGGGCACTGAGCTGCAATTAAGACAAATATCAAATCAGAAAAATTTTGCTCTCAGATGTGAGATTTTCATGAGAGCCTCAAAGCATCCAGCCTTCATCCCTAGCCTGGAGCCCCCTCTTGACTGTAAATGAGCATATTCCTCCTTTGAAAGGAGGACGCCTCTCCTGGAGCAAAAACCACATTCTTCTATTGGATACAAAATAAGTCTTCTGAGGTACGTCAGCAACCTTACAGCCACCTCAGCAACTGTGTCTCCTTACTACAACCTGGGCACAGTAAGGTTGGTTAATTCCTGAGCAAACAACAGCTTCAGACATCTGTGACTGAGAAGAACAGAACACAGGAAATGTATCCAGGGAAATAATGGCACAAACAGCCCTGCAAAGCCAGGGAAATGAAGAAGGTACCATATTGTAATGTGTCTTGTTCATTGCAGATCACTCAATTTTTACTGGCATTTTACCATTCTCTGATGTGCAGAATAACAAGAAACAGTTGTAGATGAATGTTCAATTTCAGCAGAAATACAAACTTGTTCAACAGAATCTGACTTGTTTCATTACACAGATTAATAATGGCTCTTTTCTGCAGTGTGCTATGAAGGTTTGTTAATAAGCAACTCCCTGTTCATTTCAGATTGTTCCAAGAAAAAGAATAAATTCTTTCAGCTATTCTTAACCCAGTAGATTCACGAGCCACATCTTGGTTACTGCTGGCTGCTTTCCTCTTTGCAGTGTTACAGTCATAGTTGTGGTGCATTTAGGTATAAAACAGAACACTTAGTTCTCCCTAACTGGAAAATTCAGTCATTTGAACAGAAACGTCTCTGCTTGCTGAGAACGGCAGCAGCCATGTACCCTGTCCTAACGTCAGACTCTGTGCTCCTTATTCCTACAGTGGATTTGTTTTCCCCCATAGCACTTTCACAACACAAAAGCTGCTCCTAAGCACTAAATTATAAACCATGGCTCTTGTCATTCAAAGCATACAATATACTGAGCACCACAATAATTATCTCTATTAAATAACATCAAAGCACAACAGGCAAACCCAAGTGAAGTAGAAATTACAGCATCCAAGATAAAGTTGTTACTTGCACCCCCGTTATTCAGTGCATTATTCCTTCCTAATAGCAAAATCCATAAGAAAAGCCCTGTGACCTATTACACTTATAACTAGTTCCTAAATAGTCACATCATTAATGGCAATCAAGTTAAAGAAATCATAAACATTTGTGTTATTAAACCCTAGCACATCTGTCAGCCAAATGTAAAGATACCTAGATTTAATAAAAAGCAGCAGTTCTAAGAGAAAAATAAAGTACAAAACAGAAAAAATTCTGGCTTTTTTTAATGAGAAAATTGGGGAAAGAATCAGGCAAAGGATGTATGAATAGTACTGTCCTAGAAGTACATTTAAAATTTGCCTATTATTCCTAAAAGGAACAATAAATCTTAGACCCTGAGTTCAAAACAAGACTAAGACCATACCAAACCTTATTCCAACCTTGCTTTTGACCATGAAAAAGCTTTATTATTTAGTCATCCTGGGATTTTTGACTTTGGTGAAGAAAAACACCCAACAGCAGTAAGCAATTATGCAGAGGCATTTGCACTGTAGAAACTAACAGTTTATTAGGCTTTCAGATTAATTAAATAATGCCCCTGTATAGAGCTAGCCAATTCCTTTAAAAGTTTGCATTTCATATTTAATATAGTCCCATAATTTGTGATAGTCTCGTGCATTACCCCAGTGCTGAAGAAGTGTGCAATTAATTGAAAGTAAGATTTTTATGCATGAGATAACTACAGTGCTACCAGCTAGCCCCACAATGTGGGCAAGAAGAGAGGAACCCTTTTTGTTCATGTTTTTATTTCACACAACTCTTTCCTTTTCCTAGGTGAATTTAAGAGATAATACAGACTGCCACACCTACATGAATTTAGACCTTGGATACTTGATGTCTCTGAGGAGAGCCCATGTGGAATTTGATCCAAGTGTGTCAATGTTGGTTTAGGATCTGTACCCATCCTTTCTGTGCAACACAGTGACCTGATGGAACAGCAAGGACACTCCCCATTGTAGTGGGATGAGGAAAAGGTTAAGAGTCTCTGCTTCCTTCTCCTTCCTGCCTGGCTCAGCCAAAACAGCCCAGCTGAGCTGTGCAAAGATGCCTGCTCCAGGGAAAAGGTAGCAAAGCCAGCACTGCTCAGATTAGGTAATAAAATAACAAGAACGCAAAAATAACTATTCACCATCAAAGATAAGAAAATATTTCATTCTGTGTTTTAGTCATAGGCAAGACAGAATATAGACCCTGCCAGACATCCATCAGCCAAAAGAAAAATACAAGGAACTGATTTAGATTCTGTTCTATAACTTATTTTCTCAGCAATCAGATTTTTTTTTGTAATTACTCAATAGAGAACATACCCACTAAAGCAAATTTTTTTCAAGTATCAACCTGAAAGGGATTACCTACTGGTTTATAAATATGAAGTAAACATTGCTTTAATGCTTAACTTTTTCTGTCTTCTTTCCTTGAACTTAGGAGAATTCCAACAGGTAGAAATTCACCCTTATTTGATGTTGCCAAAACAAGGTCTGCAACACAATATCAAGTTCATGTTGCATGCCAGATGTGATCATCCTTCTACCTAAAACTTCAGCTGAAAAATGGTGCTAAATTGGCAACACGCTTACATCCTTCTCAGGGAGGAGCTGTAATGAATATGCAGCTTTAATGTCAGTACAGAACAGAAGTGTAAACATGAAGGATTTTATACTCCTCATGGTCTACTTCAGACTTAAAAATCACTCACCACAGATCAGGATGATGTAATGTATTTCTCCTAAAACCTTTTACATGAAGAGGAGGAGCTGATTTCCATTACTGACCTGCCAGTCTCCACTTCTGTAGCAGACAAACCAGAGAGGTCTGGGTTTACTTTAATGTGTCTGAATAATTCTACATTGATTTACAGTGAGGCCAAATGGATAAACACAATAGACAGTATTCATTAAAGCTATAGATTTAGAAAGACCAACAAGTCTTATAAATGCATATTCTCTTTCTGAGAGGCACAATCAGTCCTGAGACAAATCTTACCAAGCACCACAGGTTGACTGCACTCCACCACACAGCCAATACAAGGAAATCTGGTATTCCAGACAAAGGTTTTGCGCTCACAACCTGGAGTCAAACACCCAACTTGGTATTCGGGTTTGGGCTCCCGTATCTGGCACCTCCACAAAGGGAATAACCAATGCAGTAACTGCTGAATGAGCTGAGAACAGGCCTCTGACCTGGTGGCCCAGCTGTGCTTCCTGCCCACCTCCAGCCTCGGAGCTGCTGTTTCCAGCAAGTTCCAAGCAGCTTACAGATAAATAAAACAAGACTGTGGGAGCTATTTAAGTGTTTGAAAAACTGTAGGGACACAAAATACAAAGGGTCTTGGTTGTGTACCCATATCTCTGGCATTACACCTATGTGCAGTACATATGGAAATACCCCATGACAGAGAAGTAACACTGTAACACCAGCAACAGTGGCTGAACACAGCAACATTTTTATCTGTTACTTTGTATTAACTTTGGAACTCAGCAACAAAGAAACAAAACCAAAGCACTCCTTCCAAACCCTTACCTGAAAGTGGTATAGTTGGCACCTACCGGACAGGCTTTGCGGTAACACTGCAGATTTGCTGCTGTTATATACACACAAAATCACAGCATGGGTAAGGCAAGGAAACACAGGACACCAGGGTCAAACCTCAGCTGTTCTGAATCTCGTGGGACAAACTCACTACTTTCTGTCCTTTTATTGAAAACTTCAGGCCAGCAGAGGCTGTAAAAGGTGCCTTGAGTAGGCACAAAGCAGGATTCTCCTGAAAAGCCAAGTGAGCTGTTTGAAATCAGGCACTCTGAAATGAGAAAATAGGCACGATTACCTTCCACACAGATTCACATTCCCACTTAAGCAAAACAAATAACTCTAGCAAAGAATGGAGCATGCTTCTTTGTCTCACTTTTATTAGCACTAATTAAGCCCATTTGTTAAAAACAGCTACAACAGACAAAGGCATATGGAAAAATTGAGTGATACTAATGTATCACAGGAGCCAAATATCCTGGCAATATTCACCGAGCTTTATACTAAAAGCTTGATCTAATCATAACAAAATACAAGTCATGTCAAATCTTGGCAGCTTCCCTAAGCCCTTAAGGGAACATAACTCTATAAAATCAATGCAATAAAAGTATTAACACTGAATGCTTTCTGGTTGATGCCATAAGAGACATTTACACATGCACATACAGTGTTCATGTCTGAAACTTTCCTTCCTGAAGTCATTAATACTATCTAATACAAGATGACTATTTCTTATGTGTATGGAAGTCACTCACACACCATTCGATGCTTGTTCTCACCCCACGTTTTCTCCTTTCACACAACTCTCCTAATCTCTTCTTCTAACATGACTTGTTTTTATTCAGATGAATAAATGACAGCAAATAAAACACTTACACCCGCTACTTACAATTTGCTTTCGTAGAATGAACGCTATACTGGAGATGGCCTTTCTTTAGCTGATGCTACTACTTGAACCCTGGGAGTGTCAGGGACTACGTCCCCTGGAAGGCTGCCAGCAACCATAAGTGTTTATTCCCAGGCAAAAAATGCTTTGGTAAGTCAGTTTCAAGGAGAAAGTAGCAGCAATTGACATGTTTGGGCCCCCTTTCAAAACAAACTACCAAAAAACTCAAACAAAACACAGACACACACACACTTGTCTCGGCCAAATTCTAATCACCGGAAGGAATAGCAGCAAAAACAAAATACCAAAGTCATAAAAATAACATCATACTGCTGTGTAAGAGCCATGCATGCTACAGAAATAATACACATGTACCAGTGAGGCAAGCAAATATTTTTCCTTCTAATGGCCTGTATTTGCTGTTCAAATATCAAATAATAAAAGGTGAGGCTGTTCTCCATTTCACAGCTGTAATATTCTGAGTAGATGTCTTCAATAAAGCAGCACCCGGAGCTCAAATAACAATCTGAAATTGGCACTATTTTACCAAAAGACTTCTGTAAAACAATGGCACTGCTGCTTTTTTAATCAAATTTCATTTCCCAGCAATAATTTTAATAGCTACTTTAAACCCACCCCACTCCCTCAAGGCTATGTTGGGGTCTGATAAAACCAAAGTCATGGACTTGGTTTCTTCTATGAGAGAAAAAAGCGTTAGTAGTAGCTATTTCTTTTATGAACACCCTGCTGGTTGGTTTATTAAGTATGTGAGATAAGTGAAACCATTATCCCTCACACATCAGGTCCACAAGCAGGGTTAACCCTCACCTCCCTGAAAGTGCTCAGCAGTCTTTTTTTCAGCCTCCGGGACTGACAAAGATATATGTGTGTACACACATACAGCATGTATAGATATATACAGGTACTTTAAAAATAATATACATGTATAAAAACCACAAGCAGAAAGAAAGGCGTTACCTCATACCTCATCCAGTGACACAGCCAAAAGCAAAGGAACCGCAAGGGGAGGCAGCACGGACAGGCCGTAAACAACCCCTCACAGTTCTGCTCCTCTTAAAACACAAAATTTGACTTTCCTGAGGAAGAGGAGGGAGAAAGCACTTGCCAGCCACACCGCACTCCCAGCCGGCAAAGACCCACCAAGCTACCGGGAGACTGCCAGCGCCTCTCAGCAGCGCTGAGGAGCGGGAGCTCCGCCGCACCCTCACAGCCAAGCAGCCCTGAGCAAAGGGGCTAAAAAGCCTCTAAAAGGGCTGGAACGCCGCCCCCTCACAGCTGCCCGCCCTCAGAAGTCCTCAAAAGAACGAGGAACAGCTGCGCCTCACAACTTCCCACCCTGTTGAGGATTTCTGAGGGCGGACAGTCGTGAGGGGAGGGCTCGGCTCTTCCCGCCCCCAGAAGCCTGAAAAATGGCGGGAAGCCTTGAGGTTGCGGTGTTCCCACCCTCAGCTTCGCCTCAGGATCGGCGAACAGGTGGACACGGACCGGCGGAGCTCTCCAGTTGTCTTGTCTGCGCTTCGCAAGTTCGTTTTTTTGCCATCTTTTTTGTGCGTTTTCTTTCTGTGTGTTTGGATTTTTGTTTTGTTTTGTTTTTAAGTTTGGCCCCCAAAGCCCCCTCAGAGCCCTGTGGGGGAAGCCGGGTCCATCTCCTGACAGGGCTGTCGAGGTGAATCAGCCCTTCTATGGGGTGCCTCCCTCAGAACCCAAACCAAAATAAAACACCCTCAGAAAGCCCCATTTAACACAGAAAACAGAATAGGCTTTTCAGTGTTCCTAGAATATTTAAGGAGAATCTTTTCCAATGTTCCTCAAATAACAGAACTGTTCCTCAAACGGTAGAAGGCAGATCAGCACAAAAACTGGTTTAAAACCAGGTTAGCATCAATAGATTCTTAGTCTAAATAAGTTCTGAGAAAATATAAAGAGAGTGATAACAATGATTTGCATTGGTTGAGGAAAGTCCACTAGAAAAATTGTGAATGGATTTCTTTGTTATAAATAATTGCTGAAATGGAACAGAGAAATACTGTGCAGCATTGGAATGAAACTTACGAAAGAAATTGATTGATTTATAGAATGTGTGCAGGTGTTTATTCTGAGGGGTTTTTTATAAAGCAAGTTATATTTTTAAAGCATGAATTTTATTTTAGAACTTGAAGAAATGGGGAAAGGTAGAAACTGACAATCTGCTTTAAATCTAACATAGCATCTCCAACACCAAGTGCTATCTTATGCAATGTTTGCTTTCTTAAGTGATTTAACCAATACATTTTTAAATGTGCCATCTCCTGCACGTTTAATGACTGCTACACAGTTAGAAGTCTGGAGGATTCTAGGAAATTTCTTCCACATGGCTTAGAAATCATCTTAATTAAACCACAATTGTTCCCATTTTCAGTCTGAACCACCAGCAGTCTGTGGAAGTCTCATGGCAGGGCTGCTTTGTTGCAGTCTCACAGTATCTCATCTCTAGTAAAAGACAAGGAATTGTTTTGTGTGTCCCGTTTTTCTCTGATAGTGTTGCAAGCAAATCCTTTTTACTTCAGTCTGGCTACTTTTCACGTATTTAAAAATCTGCTCTTGCTTTTGATTGCTTCTCAAATATCTCTGTTAGTATTTCACCCATTATATTCTGCATTTGTGACATTTCCCGATTCAGACCCAACTAACTTAGCTTTTTAAAGGGGTAATTTTATTCATGATTATTGCCAGCCAGATGTCATTTCCTGACCTAAGCATTCCCCAGCACTTTTTAGATTTCCCAGATATTAATAAAAGTGA
>JAWWEX010000478.1:0-10778 GCA_035583215.1 Arremon brunneinucha
GGAGGGAAGGGACAGGTGAGAGAAGGAGCAGATGAGGGAAGGCAGAGACAGGCGAGGGAAGGGACTGGGATGGAGTGGAGGGAACTGGGAGTGACTGGGAGGATACTGGGAGGGAACTGGGATGGACTGGGAGGGGCTGGAAGAAACTGGGAGGGGAATGGGAGGGGCTGGGATGGGGCTGGGGGGCACTGGGAGGCAACTGGCAGGGACTGGGAGCTGCTGGGGGATAACTGGGATTGGCTGGGCAGGGACTGGGCGGCAACAACGAGTGGAAACTGGGGGGAATGGGAGCAGCTGGGAGTGACTGGGAGCTGAGAGGATATACTGGGATATACTGGGAGTGACTGGAATATACTGGGATATACTAGGAGTGACTGGGAGTGACTGGGAGCTGAGAGGACAGACTGGGATATACTGGGAGTGACTGGAATATACTGGGATATACTAGGAGTGACTGGGAGTGACTGGGAGCTGAGAGTATATACTGGGAGTGACTGGGAGCTGAGAGGACAGACTGGGATATACTGGGAGTGACTGGGAGTGACTGGGAGGCTATACTGGGATATACTGGGATTGATTTGGAGTGACTGGGAGCTGAGAGGATATACTGGGATATACTGGGTGTGACTGGGAGGATACTGGGATATACTGGGAGTGACTGGGAGCTGAGAGGATATACTGGGATATACTGGGAGCAGTCGTGGGGATGGCTGGCAGGAAACTGGAGGGTACTGGGGGGACTGGGAGCACCAGGAGGTAACTGGGAGCACTGGGAGCATGCTGGGAGCACTGGGAGGGACTGGGAGTCTCCAAGGAGTGAGTGGAGCATGACTGGGAGTAACTGGGAGGGACTGGGAGGATACTTGGAGCACTGGAAGTAAGTGGGAGCACCGGGAGCAGTGCCCCTCCAGACACCCCCCAATGCTCCCAGTATCCTCCCAGTCCCTTCCAGTTACTCCCAGTCACTCCCAGTGCCCTCCCAGTCCCTCCCAATGCCTTCCCAGTCAGTCCCAGTCCCCCCCAGCATCCTCCCAATGCTCTCCCAGTGCCTCCCAGTCACTTCCAATGCCCTCCCAGTCACTCCCAGTGCCCTCCCAGTCACTCCTAGTCCCTCCCAGTCACTCCCAATCACTCCCGGTGCCTCCCAGTTCCCTTCCAGTCACTCCCAGTCTCACCCCAGTTGCCTTCCAGTGCCTTCCCAGTGCCCTCCCAGTCACTCCCAATGCCTTCCCACTCACTCCCAGTGCCTCCCACTTACTCCCAGTGCCTTCCCAGTGCCCTCCCAGTTACTCCCAGTCCCCCCCAGTCCCCCTCCAGTCCATTCCCAGTCCCTCCCAGTGCCCCCCAGTCTCTCCCAGTCCATCCCAGTGCCTCCCAGTTCCCCTCAGTCCATCCCAGTCCCTCCCAGTTGTGGCTGTGGATCCCTGCTGGGGGTGGGGGAGGAGCGGGGACACCCTAAAAATACCCAAGGGGGGGGAGGGGGAGGGGCTGGCCCGGGTCCCGAGCGTGGCTAAAAATAGCCCGGGGGGGGTCACGTGACCCCGGGAGAGGTGGGGGGGGACACACACACCGTGGGGGGGGGAGGGGAGCAGAGCGGCACCGGGACCCCGCAGGTAACGGGGGAGGGGACACCTGGGGGGACACCTGGGGGGACACCTGGGGACACTGGGATGGGATTGGGGACACGAGGGGAGGACACGGAGTTGGGGATACCGAGGGGGACAATGCAGGGGGGACACAGGGTTATGGACCCAGGGGACGGCGAGGTGGGGGGACACACGAGACTGGGGACACCTGGGGACACAGGGCTGGGACTGGGGACACCTGGGGGTACTTGTCTGGGATTAGGAACCTGGGGGACACTAGGGGAGGAAACAGGATTGGGGACACCGAGGGGGACACTGGGGGAAAACACATGGGATTGGGGACCTGGGGAACAGCAAGGGGGGACACAGGGTTGGGGACACTTGGGCATACTGGGCTGGGACTGGGGACACCTGCGGACACAAGGGAGGAGATGGGATTGACGACACCTGGAGGGGACACGGGGGGTGGCCAGAGCGTCTGGAGTGACCAGGACAGGATCAGGGTCATGGGGTGTGGCCGGAGGGTCCAGAGTGACCCCAGGACCAGGACTGGGGACCCAGGACATGTCCGGGGTGTCCTGGGTGGGGCTGACCCCACTGCCCCTCCCCAGTCCCTCACCAAGGAACCATTCCCGTGTCCCCCAGTGTCCCCTGTGTGTCCCTGCTGTCCCTCCAGTATCCCCCAGTGTCCCTCAGTGTCTCCCAGTGTCTCCCAGTATCCCCCAGTCTCCCAGTGCCAGTATCCACCCGTGTCCCCAGTACCGCTCAGTATCCCCCAGTATCCCTCAGTACCCCCCAGTGTTCCCTTAGTATTCCCCAGTATCTCTCAGTATCCCTCAGTATCCCTCAGTGTCTCCCAGTGTCCCCCAGTCTCCCAAGTGTCCCCCAGTGTCTCCCAGTATCCCTTAGTGTCCCCCAGTGTCCCCCAATATCCCCCAGTGTCTCCCAGAATCCCCCAGTGTCTCCCAGTATCCTCCAGTGTCTCCCAGTGTCCCCCAGTGTCCCCCACTGTCCCTAGTATCCCTCAGTGTCCTCCAGTATCCCCCAGGGTCTCCAGTGTCCTCTGTGTGTCCCTGCTGTCCCTAAGTATCCCCAGTGTCCCCCAGTGTCCCCTGTGTGTCCCTACTGTCCCCAGTGTTACCCAGTGTCCCCAGTGTCCCTCAGTATCCCCAGTGTCCCCTATTGTTCCCCAGTGTCCCCAGTGTCCCCCAGTGTCCCCCAGTATCCCCAGTATCCCCAGTGTCCCACACTGCTCCCACCATGGACCCACTGATCCTGACCCTGCTGGCAATGACCACAATGACCACAGCAACCACGGCCACCGGTGTCCTCTCCAGTGCCACCACTGCCACCCCCGTGCTGGTGGTGCCCCTGGACATGGCCCCGGACTCCTTCGATGACCGGTACCGGGGCTGTGGCCGCGCCATGGCAGCCGAGCTGCCGGCCCTCAACCGCTCCGAGCTCCAGCGGGCCGGTCACTTCGCCGAGGCCTGGGCTCTGGCCGCGGCCCAGTGGCGTCTCCAGCCGTCCCCTCGGTCCCCTCGGTCCCCTCTGTCCCCAGCCCAGGCCATCGCCCTCATGGCCTACACGGCGCCGGTGCCGTTACACCGCGAGTTCAACGAGGCCGTGCGCACGGCCGGGCGCTCCCGCCGCGAGTACCACGACAACTTCCACTTCAAAACGCTGCATTTCCTGCTGACCCAGGTGGGGAAAACACCAAAAATCACTTGGTTTAACAGTTTAATAATAGTCATTAAATGGTGGTAAAAATAGGAATATAATTAAAGTGGTAAAAATTTGGATAATTGGGATTTAGGACAATATGGCACAATAAGAACACAGAGTTAAGGATGGTCTGGGTACCTCTTTCTGGGCAAAATAAGCCTGAAGAAGGACCCACATTAACAGAGAATTAACCCTTAAAAATGACAGGACACCTAAATCTGTCAGAGAAGAAGAGTTTATTCCTCTGTTATCAGAAGAAACTAATATCTTTGCACCTCGAAGGCCCTGTCAGGATTCAGAGGAAGAAGCTGACACTGCCCAGACAGAATCCTGTGTTTGAATGGAATTTATGCATCATGGATGAGGTGTATGAATGTGCAACAGGCTGTTGCTTTTAAGGGTTAATCCTCGGTTAACGTGGGTCCTTTTTTGGACCCTAACCCTGACCCTAACCCTAACCTGTACTCTAACCCTCACCCTAACCCTGACCCTAACCCATACCCTGACCCTACATGGCACCAGTGCCGTTACGCTGGGAGTTCAACGAGGCTGTGCGCGTGGCCGGGCACTCCCGCCTGGAATACTGCGATAACTTCCTGCTGACCCAGGTGGGGAAAACGCCAAAAATAACTCGTTTTTAAAATGTAAAAGTTTTATAATAGTCATGAAATGGTTATAAAAATAGTAATATATTTAGAGTAATAAAAATTTGGATAATTGGGATGAGGACAATACAAGACAATAAAAACAAAGAGTTACGGACAGTCCAGGCACCTCTTTCTGGGCAAGATAAGGGTTAGGATTAGGGTTAGGGTTAAGGTTAGGGTTAGGATTAGGATTAGGATTGGGCTTTAGGTTAAGGTTATGGTTAGGGTTAAGGTTAGTGTTAGGATTAGGGTTTGGGTTAGGGTTGGGGTTAAGTTTACGGTTAGGATTAGGGTTTGGGTTAAGGTTAGGGTCTGATAAAGGACCCACATTAACAGACGATTAACCCTTAAAAGCAATAGCCTGTTGCATATTCGTACACCTCATCCATGATGCATAAATTCCATTCAAAGAAAGGATTCAGTCTGGTCAGCGCTGTGAAAAATGACAATCATTCGTTTTTGAAATGTTAGAAGTTTAATAGTAATGAAATAGTTATAAAAATAGTAATATAATTAGAGTAATAAAAATCTGGACAATTAGGACTTAGGACAATATGAGACAAGAAAAACAGAGTTACGGATGGTCTGGGTACCTTTTCTGGGTAAAATAAATGTTAGGGTTAGGGTTAGAGTTTGGTTTAGGGTCCAAAAAAGGACCCATATTAACGGAGGATTAACCCTTAAAAGCAACAGCCTGTTGCATATTCATACACCTCAGACATGATGCATAAATTCCATTCAAACACAGGATTCTGTCTGGGCAGTGTCAGCTTCTTCCTCTGAATCCTGATGGCATCTTCAGGAATGAGCGAGGTAGGAAGAAGTTAATTCCTTCTGATAAGAGAGCAATAAATTCTTTTTTTTCTGAAAGACTTAGCTGTCCTGTGGCTGCTATCTGGTGGGAGTCCTTTCTTTAAAAAGATTTTCTTACATAGCATAGTTTCTATTTTAACCTTATGTTAAAACCTTAAACTGTATTTAACACACTACTTAAGAAAATTAATACAGGATCACTTTCTAATATAACATATATAATATTAATTTTAATATTTACCAAAAGCCAATCATAAATTCACATTTTTTCGCACAGCATCATTTTCTACCATAACACATATAATATTCATTTTTAATATTTGTGAAAAGCCAATCATAAAATTTGCATTTTTTGCAGAGCATCACTTTCTAACATAACACATATTAATTTTTAATATTTGCCAATCATAAAATACTCAATTTTCACACAGCATCATTTTCTAACCATAACACATATAACACATGATATTAATTTGAATATGTGAGATAAACTAATCATAAAATTTGCATTTTTCTCACAGCATCACTTTCTAACATAACATATATAATATTAATTTGAATATTTGCAAAAAGCCAATAATAAAATACTCAGTTTTCACACCCACAGGCCCTGGTGGTGCTGAGGGACGCTCAGGCCCCGCGGTGTCACCGCGTGTTCCGCGGCGTGCGCGGGGTGCGGTTCGCGGCGCGGCGCGGGGACACCGTGCGCTTCGGCCACTTCGCGTCGGCGTCGCTGCACAACGAGAGCTCCTGGGGCTTCGGCACGGACGCGGCCTTCCAGGTGCTCACCTGCCACGGCGTGGCCATCCGCGAGTTCTCCTTCTTCCCGCACGAGGAGGAGGTGCTGATCCCACCCTTCGAGACTTTCGAGGTCACCGACGTCACCAACGTCACCAAGGGAGGGGACAAGGCGCGGATCCAGCTGCGCTCCACCGGGACCTTCAGCAACTACAACTGCGAGTGGCTGCGAGGTGACAGCACGGGGGGACAGTGCCTGGAGGGACAGGGACACTCAGTGAGGGTGTGGGGACAGGGACACCCCATGCTGTGGACATCCACCGTGGGCTTGGGGACAAGGACACTTAGAGAGGGTGAGGGGACAGGGACACATGGTGCTGGGGACAGGGACACACAATGTCCGGGACATCCACCATAGGGACAGGGACAAAGACATTCCCTTTGGGCATGGGGACAAGGACACTCGGTGAGAGGACAGGGACACCCCGTGATGGGAACCCTCAATGAGTGTGGGGGACAGGGCTGGGGACAGGGACACCCCGTGCTAGGGACACTTGATGAGGGTGGGGGACAGGGACACCCTGTGCCGGGGACATTCGGTGAAGGTGTGGGGACAGGGATACATGATGCTGGGGACAGGGACACCCAGTGCTGGGGACATCCACTGTGGGGACAGGGACAAGAACACCCATTGCTAGGGACAAGGACAGGGACACCGAGTGCTGGGGACACCTGCTGTGGGCATGGGGACAAGGACACCCCCAGTGCTGGGGACTGGGGACAGAGACACCTGCTGATGGGGACAGCCGCCATAAGTACAGGTGTCACAGGGACATCCCGTGCTGGGGACAGGGAGGGGGACCCCTACATGTGGGACAGGATAGAGACAGGGACCTCCCAGCACTGACGCTGTCCCTTCCCTCAGCAGAGCGGCGATGTGGGGATGGGCCCTGTGTGTTTGATGCAGGTGAGCTGGGCCCCCTGACCCCTCTGTCGCCCTGTGACCCCTCCCTATGGCACCTTGTCACCCATAAATGACCCCCATAGCCACCCTGAACCCTGTCCCCTCCCTATGGCCCCCTGTCACCTCTAAACCACTCCCATGGCCACCCCTGAACCCTGTCTTCTGCTCATGGCCCCCCTGTCACCTCTAAACAACTCCCATGTCCACTCCTGAACCCTGTCCCCTGCTCATGACCCGCCTGTCACCTCTAAACCACCCCCATGTCCACCCCTGAACCCTGTCCTCTCCCCATGGCACCCTGTCCCCCCGAAGCACCTCCCCAGCTGCCCCAGAACCCTGGCCCCGCCCCCAGGGCCCCCCACCCCCCGCCCGCCGGATCCTCCCATGGCCACCCTCATGGCTCCCCTTGTCACCACTGTCCCCCACTCATGACCCCCTTGTCCCCTATGTCACTCCATGACCCCTCTGACACCCTTTGGCTCCCATGGCCCCCCGAACCCCCCTGTCACCTCTATAACCACCTCCATAGCCCCCCTGACCCCCTGACCCACCCTCAGGGCTCCTTTGTTTCCCTGTCACCCCTGTGTCCCCTCCCTCACTGTCTCTCTGTCCCACTTAACCCTCCCAGCCCACTCTGACCCCCATCTTTTTCCCCCCAGGCAGGAATATCCCTGGGGACCTCCCGCACCTCGGAGGGCTCCTCCTGGCCACTGCGGCCCTGGCAGTGGCCAGTGGGATCTTCTAAGCCACCAGGCCACCAAGACCACCGTGGTCATTGTGGTCACCATAGTCATTGTGGTCACCATAGTCACCAAAGCCACTTGCACCCCCCAAGACATGAGGCCACCAAAGTCACTGAGGTCATTGTGGTCACCATGGTAATTGTGGTCACCATGGTCGCCAAAGCCATTTGCATCCCCCAAGCCATGAGGCCACCAAGGTCACTGAGGTCTCCAAAGTCACCATGGCCTCTGTGGCCACCAAGCGAGGACAAGGGAGGGGACAACAGCAGAGTCACAGGTGCCACAGGACATTGGGACAAGAGAGGGACAGGGGGACCCTGAAAGTGCCTTGGCTGTGGTTCTTCACTTTTTGGTCTTTTTTTGCCTGCCTTTCCAATAATTTTAATTTTTCTTCCCCATTATTAAAGTGGATTTACCTCAGTCCATGGGTTTCCCTTCACTTTAACCCTCTAGAGGGGGAGGATGAGGAGGAAGGGCAGAGGAACCTTCAGGGCAAGGGGTGGAACTGAATGGTCTTGAAGGTCCCTTCGCATCCCAAATTGCCCTGGAAATCCAGGATTTCCTGCAGGCAGGAGGAAGAGGAAAAGGAGGATGAGGAGGTGGAGGAAGAGGGTTCTGAGGCTGGGACAAACCCCTGAAGAATTGAATTTTCTACCCCAACAACCCAGAAAAGACCTCAGCATTCTAAGGTGAAGGGTGGGATGAAGGATCCGGGTCTGGGGGTGACATTTTGTCCTGGTGTGTCTTGGTTTGAACAGTCAGGTGTGTGCTAAGGAAGGCAGGAGCCTCCCCTGAAATGGAAAATGCAAACCCCCTCTCTCTGAATCGTTATAATTTTGAAATTAAGGGGCTCTCAGGCAAAGATATGGGAGCAGGAATAACACTCGTTTATCAGGCAAGAAAATAAAAAAAAATAAAAAAAAAAAAATAAAACAACCCTGCCAGAGTCAGAACATGCCCTCACAGCCTGTGTGTCAGGGTGGTGACACAGCCCCATCGCATGGTGGCTCAGCCCTCCTGCAGTGCCAGCTGTGGTTCTGCTGGAGCAGGGATGTATGGTGTTCCATACCTCAGATTGTACCCAGGTAGGAATGCTTGGCGCCTCCCCTGGGCGGAGCATCTCCCAATGGCATGATGTCATTTTATCAGCCATGCAGGGACACTCACCGGCCATGAACAGAAGATAATTTATAATTAATGGCCCATTAACAGAAAAGATCTCCTGCAGGGAGGATTGGCTGTGGAAGAGATAAAGAAAAAACTGTGAAATATAGACAGCAGTGTAGGTGTATCACTTCGTGAGAAATTTAGGATTTGGGATTTTTAGTATGTTGTGGATGGAAGCGAGATGGAGGGCACAGGGTGTCGTCCTGGGTTGCCTCTTCCATGCTTCTTCTTCCTTCTTCATGGGTTTGGGTGGCATTTTGTAATTGGGCATAAAAGTCCACATTAGGGGCTCTGTGGGATCAGTTCTTGGGTTAAAAGGAAAAAAATCTAGGTGTCAGTTTATTGTATTTGCTGGGACCCCTGTGGCAGGAAGGAATGAATGATGAATCTGACTCCATGTTCTCAGAAGGCTAATTTATTATTTCATTATACTATATTATGATACTATATTATATTAAAGAATGCTGTAGTAAACTATACTAAAGAATACAAAAAGGATACAGACAGAAGGCTGAAAAGATAATAATGAAAACTCGTGACTCCTTCCAGAGTCTCAACACAACTTGGCACTGACTGGCAATTGAGTCAAAATACCCACATCAGAAATCCAATGAAACAATCACCTGTGGTAAACAATCTCCAAACACATTCTACATATTTCACATGTGAGCACAACACAGGAGAAGCAAATGAGATAAAAATTGTTTTCCTTTTTCTCTGAGGCTTCTCAGCTTCCCAGGAGAGGAATCTTGGGTGAAGGGATTTTTCAGAAAATGTGAGTGTGACATCAGTTCTTAATTGGATGGTTTAGTCTTAAAAGATCTTAAAAAAAAGACCTTGGAACAAGAGATTGTTGGCTATTTTGTGTCTTCTAATGAAAAGCTGCCAAACTCACAGTAGTGAGCCTGTTTCACTGATAAGAAATAATAAACAGCTGTGTCTGAACATGGACTACTGTCTCAAGTGCCTTCAATCCAGACCCAGAGAAACCCACAACTGGTATCGCGACAGAGTTTTTAAAAGTATAATAATAATAGTAATAATAGTGATAATAGTGATAATAGTAACAGTAACAGTAACAGTAACAGTAACAGTAACAGTAGTAGTGGTACGACTACTACTACTACTACTACTACTACTACTACTACTACTACTACTAGGATAAAAAGGGCAATATTTCCAGCATAGGGGTGCTCCTGGCCAACAGCTGAAGAACACACTGGTGTACACAGACAAGTGTATCTTGTCTATTAAAAATGTTATCTTTATACTGCTACATCGCTGAGATACATGTGTGAAAAAATCCATTCACTTGCGTCAAAATTTTAGAAGTTTAATACTAATGAAATTAGTAATAAAAATTAGGACAATAAGAATTTGGACAATCAAAGGGCAATACAAGACAATAAAAAGCAAAGCATTATGGACATGAGGTGCTTTTTCTTTCTGCCACAAAGCACGTTTTGCTAACAAAGGATTAACCCTTAAAAGCAATAGCCTATTGCATATTCATATATCTCATACACGATTCAAGCATTCCTTTCAAACTAGGGTGTTTCTGCTTAATGTCTACTTCCCCCCCTCATCTTGTAATTCAATATTTTTGTTTCCTCGAAATCTGGGTTTTCCTGATAAGGAGGCAACAATTCTTCTCTTGAGATCCTGGTCTCTTCTTACTGTTATCGCTATACAAAGAATTTCTTGATTATCTTATCCTAGCTAGTTACAAAGGTATCTTACATCACATAGTTTCTATTTTAATATTATGCTATAGCCCAAAAACTATGTACCACACTACTTAAAAGAGATTAATACAGCACTAATTAAAAGAGATTAATACAGCATAACTTTCCAACATATGACATACGGTACTTATTTTAATATTTGCAAAGAGCCAATCTTATAATATGCATTTTTCACACATGTATATTCATGATTCATGCATTATTCAAACATTCTTGCTAACTTTCTGATATTTTGGGAACTCCTTTGTCTGACTTCTTCACTCTCCTGGCTTATCTGAATGACATCCAGCATGTGAGGTCAATATATTTTATTTCTTCTTGCGTCTCCATACTGCTGTTTCACATCCTCTGATAAGATTTCAGTCTCTCCTCCTTAATTTTAACATGGTATTCTCTAATCGTCCTCTGGTGCTCTGGTTTGTGTCATGGTTATCTTATCACTTGGGCAGGTTGGTCAGTAGATGGCTTTACACTGCTTTTAGTTACACAAAAACCCTTTTTTTCCCACGTTTTATGTTTTGCAAGGTCTATAACACAATATATTCATTACACTATTATTACGGTAAGCGATACATAGATATTTTATTCATGACACTACTATTTCCATGAGCAACACAGTGCATACTTAAGCTGATATATTATATTATATT
>JAWWEX010000479.1:0-10778 GCA_035583215.1 Arremon brunneinucha
TGGATCCTGAGTGTCCTGGATCCCAGAATCCCGGAATGGTTTGGGATGGGATCCACGGACCTTCAATCCCATCCCATCCCCATCCCAGCTCCTCTCTGGGAAGGAATTTTGGGATCCAGGAAGGAATTTTGGGAATTCCCTGGGAATTGGGGACTCCAGGAAGTTCCTCCCTTCCCTTTTCCATCCCCAATCCCATAAAAACAAAAATCCTTTGGGATTTTCCCCATCCTGGACCCCACGATCCCGGAAGGGTTTGGGATGGGATCCGGGCACCTCCAATCCCACCCCACCATCCCAAGCTCCTCCTTTTCTATTTCTTTAAAATTAATTTTAATTTATTTTTTTCTTAGTGTTTGAATTCCTTCTTTTATTTATTATGTTTATATTTATTTAATTTTTCTTTTAATTTAACTTATTGTTTATTTGTATTTTTATTGATTATGTTTGTATTTATGGAATTGTGACTTTATTTTAATTTATTATGTAATAGTGGTTTAATTCCTTAATGTTATATATTTATTTTATTTATTAATTTTATATTTATTTGGTTATTAATTTATGTCAATTTACAGTGCAATAGTGTTATAATTCCTTATTTTTATTTATTAATATTTATTAATTTTATATTTATTTAATTTTTATTTTAATTTACTATGTAATAGTATTATGATTCCTTATTTTTATTATTTTTATTATTTTTATATTTATTTAATTTGTAGTTTATTTTAATTTACTATGTAATAGTGTTATAATTCCTTATTTTTATTATTTTTATATTTATTGAATTTTAAATTTATTGTATTATGTAATAGTATTATAATTCCTTATAATTTATTTATTATTTTAAAATTTATTGCATTTTTAATTTATTTTATTATGTAATAATATTATAATTCCTTATTGTTATTTATTAATCTTTATTATTTTTATATTTATTGAATTTTTAATTTATTTTATTATGTAATAGTATTATAATTCCTTATTATTTTTATTTATTAATATTTATTATCTTAATAATTATTGAATTTTTAATTTATTTTAATTTACTATGTAATAGTGTTGTAATTCCTTGTTTTTATTATTTTTATATTTTTTGAATTTTAAATTTATTTTATTATGTAATAGTATTATAATTCCTTATTAGTATTTATTTATTTTATTTATTATTTTAAAATTTATTGAATTTTAAATTTATTTTATTATGTAATAGAATAATAATTCCTTGTTTTTATTTATTCTTTTTATTATTTTTATATTTATTGAATTTTTAATTTATTTCCATTTATTATGTAATAGTATTTGAATTCCTTATTTTTGTTTATTTATTTTATTTATTATTTTTAGGTGTATTTAATTTCAAATTTATTTTAATTTATTATGTAATAGTATAATAATTCCTTATTTTTATGTATTATTTTTATATTTATGTAATTTTGACTTTATTGTAATTTATTATGTAATAGTATTTGAATTCCTTATTTTTATTTATTATTGTTATTATTTTTATATTTATTTAATTTTTAATTTCTTTTCATTTCTTATTTCATAGTATTTGAATTCTTTATTTTTATTTATTTTTGTTATTTTTATATTTATTGAAATTTTATTTTATTTCAATTTGCTATTTCATAGTATTTTAATTCCTTGTTTTTATTTATTTTTATATTTATTTAATTTTTATTTTATTTCAATTTATTATCTAGTTGTATTTTATTTATTATTTTTATATTTATTTAAATGTTATTTGAATTTATTACTTATTAGTACTTAATCCATTATTTTATTTATTGGTTTCATTTACTCAATTTTTATTTAATTTATTTGGTAGCATTTTAATTCATTATTTTATTTATTGTTTCTATATTTATTTAATTTTTTAAAAATGAATTATTTCTTAGTATTTAAATTTGTTATTTTATATTTATTTAAATTTTACTTTTATTATTCATTAATATTAATTCATAATTATTACTTTTATATTTATTTAATTTAAATTTTCCCTTAATTTATTATTTAGTTGTATTTTAATTCATTATATTTGTTTATTATTGTTAGATTTATTTACATTTTTAATGTTTTATTTATTAGTATTTACATTTATTAATTTATTTCTTATTTTTATATTTATTTTTTGAATTATAATTTCATTTATTACTTGCCAGTATTTTTATTTATTATTTGTATTATATTTATTTTATTTTATTACTACTTTATTCATTAGTATTTTAAATCGTAATTTAATTTATTGTTTTAATATTTTTAAATTTTATTTTAATTTATTCTTTAATAGGATTTTCATTTATTCTTTTCATTATTACAGTTCTTTATTTTTAATTTATTAATAATCTATTCTTTGTTTGTATTTGATTATTTTACTTATTCTAATGTTATTTATTATTATTTATTCTGTTCTCATTTTTATTTATTATATTTTATAATTTAAAATTATTCTATTTTCTATTGTTTAACATTATTATATTCTATTTACTACTAGTATTTTATTTATTTCACTTTCATTAATTTTATTTATTTTTTACTTATTTATTATGCATTTCTCTTCCTTATATTTATTATTAATTTATTGTTTATTAGTGTTCTTAAATCATTATTTAGTTATATATTATTAATATGGCTTATATTTTTATTTATTTATTCCTATAGCTTCATTTATTATTATATTCTCCTCTAAATAAAATATTAACATATATAAAAATATAAAAATATAAAAAATAAAAATATAAAATATAAAATATAAATATATAAATATATAAATATATTTATATATTTATATATAATTATGTAAATATGTAAATATATAAGTATATAAATATACAAATATAAATGTAAATGTAAATATATGTTATAAAAATATAAAAATAAATATATAGATAGAAATATATTCTTCTCTACAACTATTTTTATTTTATTATCTATTGTCCAACATTGTTTTATTTATTATTTTATTTCCTGAAAAATCAGAGAAAAAATGGAGAAAATCAGGGGAAAAAATCAGGGAAAGAATGAGGAAAAATCAGGGAAAAAATCAGGGAAAAATGGAAAAATAAGGAAAAAATCCGGGGGAAAATGAGGAAAAAACCCCGAAAAATCAGGGAAAAATCACGGAAAGAATGAGGAAAAATCAGGGAAAAAATCAGGGAAAAAATGGAAAAATAAGGAAAAAATCAGGGGGAAAATCAGGAAAAAAAAACCAAAAAATCAGGGGGAAAAAAAAGGAAAAATGAGGAAAAAATTGGGGAGAAAATTTGGGAAAAATCAGGGGAAAATGAGGAAGAATCAGGAAAAATTCGGGGAAAAAACCCAGAAAATTCTGGAAAAAATCAGGGAAAAATTGTGGAAAAATTCAGAAAAAATCCGGAAAAATCGTGGGGGGAGAATCAGGGAAAAATGAGGAAAAATCAGGAAAAAACCCAGAAAAATCCAGGGAAAAACAGGAAAAAATCAGGGAAAATCCAGAAAAGTCAGGGGAAAAATCAGGGGGAAATCTGGGCAAAAGTCACACAAAAATCAGAAAAAAATAAGGAAAAATCAGAAAAAAATGCAGAAAGTTCAGGGAAAATCTGGAAAAATTCGGAGGAAAGATGGGGAAAATTCAGGAAAGAAAAGTCAGGAAAATCGGGGGGAAAATAAGAAAAAAATCAGGGAAAAATTGGGGGAAAAATCAGGAAAAATCAGGAAAAATGAAGAAAAATCAGGAAAAAAGTCGGGGGAAAATGAGGGGAAAACGAGGAAGAATCAGGGAAAAATTGGGGAAAAAACCCAGAAAAATCAGGAGAAAATCAGAAAAAATCAGGGGGGGAAATTGGGGAAATCAGGAGAAAAATCAGGGAAAATGTAAAAAAATAATTGGAAAAAAGTGAGAAAATCAGGGGGGAAAAATCAGGGAAAAAATCTGAAAAAATCAGGAAAAAGAATGGAAAAAACAGCAGGAAAAATCAGAAAACAGGAAAATATCTGGGAATTTTGGAATAAAATCAGAAAAAAACCAAAGAAAAATGAGGAAAAAAATCTGGGAAATTCAGGTGAGAAATCAGAAAAAATATTAATGAAAATATCCGGAAAAAACAGGAGAAAAATTGGAAAAATTTGGAAAAAAATCAGAAAAAATAAACGGGAAAAATCAGGGAAAAATAATAATAAAAAAAAAGATAATTCAGGGAAAAATCAGAAAAAAAGAGGAAAAAAACTCTGGAAAAAGGAGGAGAATTCAGAGGGAAAAACAGGAAAAAATCTGGGAAAATCCGGAAAATTTAGGGGGAAAAATCAGGAAAATTCTGGAAAAAATCAGGGGGAAAAGGTGGAAAAAAATAATCAAAAATCAGGAAAAAATTGGGAAAAAATCTGGAAAAAAATTGGATAATTGAGGGGAAAAATCTGGAAAAAATAGAAAAAAATTAAGGAAGAAATCTGGGAAAATCAGGAAAATTCAGGGAAAAAATCAGGAAAATTTGGAAAAAATCAGATGAAAAAGCTGGAAAAAATAATCAAAAATCAGGAAAAAAATCTGGAAAAAAATCTGGAAAAAATCAGAAAAAATTTAGGGGAAAAATTTGGGAAAATCAGGAAAAAAACACGGGAAAATCAGGGGGAAAAAGCTGGAAAAAATAATCAAAAATCAGGAAAAATTGGGAAAAAGTCTGGAAAAAATCTGGAAAAAAAATTGGATAATTGAGGGGAAAAATCTGGAAAAATTAGAAAAAATTAAGGAAGAAATCTGGGAAAATCAGGAAAATTTTGGAAAAAATCAGAGGAAAAAGCTGGAGAAAAATAATCAAAAATCAGGAGAAAAAGGGAAAAAAATCGGAAAAAATTTAGGGAAAAAAAATGGGAAAATCAGGAAAAAACCACGGGAAAATCAGGGGGAAAAACCTGGAAAAAAATGGGAAAAAATCTGGAAAAAAAATTGGATAATTGAGGGGAAAAATCTGGAAAAATTAGAAAAAAATTAAGGGAAAGAAGCGGGGAAAATCAGGAAAATTCAGGAAAAAATCAGGAAAAATTTGGAAAAAAATTCAGGAAAAAACCTGGGAAAATAGGGGAAAAAATTTCAAAAATCAGGGAAAAAATTGGGAAAAAATTGGATAATTCAGGAAAAAAATCTGGAAAAATAATTAGGGAAAAATTTGGGAAAATCAGGAAAATTCAGGGAAAAATTTCAGGAAAAATCCTGGTAAAAACAGGGGGGAAAAACTGGAAAAAAGAATCAAAAATCTGGAAAAAATCTGGAAAAAATTAGGATAAATCAGGGAAAATTAGAAAAAAATTCAGGAAAAATCAGGAAAAATTTTGAAAAAATACAGGAAAAATCAGGAAAAATTCAGATAAATTTTGAAGAAAAATTCAGTGAAAAATTTGGAAAAAATTCATGAAAAATCAGGAAAAATTGGGAAAAAATCAGAAAAATTTTGAAAAAAATTCCACAAAAATCAGGAAAAAATTGGAAAAATTCATGAAAAATCAGGAAAAATTTGGAAAAATATCAGGAAAAAAATTCAGGAAAAAATTTCAGGAAAAATTTGGCAAAAATTCGGAAAACTTTTGAAAAAAAAATCCGCAAAAATCGGGAAAATTTTGGAAAAAATCATGAAAAATCAGGAAAAAATTTGGAAAAAATTCAGGAAAATTTTGGAAAAGATTCAGGAAAAATCAGGAAAATTTTGGACAAAAATCAGGAAAAATTTTGGGGAAAAATTTGGAAAAATTCAGAAAAATTTTGAAGAAAATTTCAGTGAAAAAGTCGGAAAAAATTCATGAAAAATCAGGAAAAAATTGGGAAAAAATTCAGGAAAATTTTGGACAAAATTCAGGAAAAATCAGGAAAATTTTGGACAAAAATCAGGGAAAAAATGGAAAAAATCAGGAAAAATTTGGAAAAAATTCAGGAAAAATCAGGAAAAAATAGGGAAAAATTCAGGAAAATTTTGGAAAAGATTCAGGAAAAATCAGGAAAATTTTGGACAAAAATCAGGAAAAGTTTGGAAAAAAATTCAGGAAAAATTTGGAAAAAAATCTGAAAAAATGAGGAATTTCTGGAATATTCCAGAAAAATCTTTCTGGATTTTTCAAAATTTTTTTTGTTTCATTTCACAATCCCAAAGGGAATTTGATTCATCCTTAAAAAATTTGGGAATTTTGGTTTTGAGCCAAAAACCCCAAAAATAAAAACCTGAAAATGAAATTTTTACCATTTTCCTGCTTTTTTTCCCTCATTTTTGGAATGGAAAAATCCCAAAATTTCCTCTTTTTTTCCAGAAAGAAATTGGGAAAATTCAAATTTTTTTGGGCTGGATTTTTTCCCATGGAATTCAAATTTTTGTGGAATTTCTGAAATGAAAATTGGGGATTTAATGGGAAAATTTTTGGGAATAATTTGGGATTTTTGGGATAAATTTGGGATTTTTGTGGTGTATTTTGGGAATAATTTTGGGATTTTTGTGCTGAATTTTGGGGATGAATTTGGGATTTTTTTCTTGGATTTTGGGGATAAATTTGGGATTTTTTTCCTTGGATTTTGGGAATAATTTTGGGATTTTTGTGGTGAATTTTGGGGATAAATTTGGGGATTTTTGTGCTGAATTTCGGGGATAAATTTGGGATTTTTATGGTGGATGTTGGGGAATATTTTGGGATTTTTGTGCTGGATTTTGGGAATAATTTAGGGAATTTTCTGCTGGATTTTAGGGATAAATTTGGAATTTTCTGCTGAATTTTTGAGATAACATTGGGATTTTTGTGCTGGATTTTGGGATTAAATTTGGGATTTCTGTGCTGGATTTTTGGGATTATTTTGTGATTTTTGTGTTGGGTTTTGGGATTAATTTTGGGATTTCTATGCTGGATTTTCAGGAATAAATTTGGGATTTCTGTGTTGAATTTTGGGAATAAATTTGGGATTTTTGTGTTGGAGTTTGAGAATAATTTGGAGAATTTTTTGCTGGAGTTTGGGGATGAATCTGAAAATTTTGTGGTGGAATTTTGGGGAATAATTTGGGGATTTCTGTGCTGGATTTTGGGATTAAATTTGGGATTTTTGTGCTGGATTTTCAGGAATAAATTTGGGATTTCTGTGGGATATCGTGAATAATTTTGGGATTTTAGTGCTGGATTTTGGGAACAATTTTGGGATTTTTGTGTTGGGTTTTGGGATTAATTTTGGGATTTCTGTGCTGGAATTTCAGGAAGAATTTTGGGATTTCTGTGCTGGGTTTTGGGGATGATTTTGGGATTTTGCTGCTGGATTTTGGGGAAAATTCCAGGATTTTTCTGTGGGATTCTGGGAATAATTTTGGATTTTTTATGCTGGATTTTGGGAATTCTTTTGGGAATTTTTTATGCTGGATTTTAGGGATTATTTTGGGATTTTTGTGCTGGATTTTCAGGAATAAATTTGGGATTTCCGTGCTGGATTTTGGGAATAAATTTGGGATTTTTGTGTTGGAGTTTGAGAATAATTTGGAGAATTTTTTGCTGGAGTTTGGGGATGAATCTGAAAATTTTGTGGTGGAATTTTGGGAATAATTTTGGGATTTTTCGATTGGATTTTGGAGATAACATTGGGATTTCTGTGCTGGATTTTGGGGATTATTTTGGGATTTCTGTGCTGGATTTTGGGAATAATTTTGGGATTTTTTTGCTGGATTTCAGGGATAAATTTGGGATTTCCATGCTGGATTTTAGGGATTATTTTGGGACTTTTCTGCTGGATTTTGGGAATAAATTTGGAATTTTCTGTTGGATTTTAGAGATAACATTGGGATTTCTGTGTTGGGTTTTGGGGATTATTTTGGGATTTCTGTGCTGGATTTTAGGGATTATTTTGGGATTTCTGTGCTGGATTTTGGGATTAAATTTGGGATTTCTGTGCTGGAATTTTGGGGATAATTGTGAGATTTTTCTATTGGATTTTGGAGATAACATTGGGATTTCTGTGCCGGATTTTGGGATTAAATTTGGGATTTTTGTGCTGGATTTTGGAGATAACTTTGGGATTTCCATGGTTGATTTTGGGAATTTTCTGCTGGAAATTTGAGAATAAATTTGGGATTTCTGTGCTGGATTTTGGGGATAATTTTGGGATTTTTCTGCTGGAATTTTGGGAATAATTTAGGGAATTTTTTGCTGGATTCTTGGGACTAGTTTGGGGATAAATTTGGGATTTTCATGATGGATTTTGGGAATAATTTTGGGAATTTTTTGCTGGATTTTGGTTATTATTTTGGGATTTCTGTGCTGGATTTTGGGAATAATTTTGGGATTTTGGTGCTGGATTTTAGGGATTATTTTGGGATTTTTCTGCTGGATTTTGGGAATAAATTTGGGGTTTATTTTGCTGGATTTTGGGGATAATTCCAGGATTTTTCTGTGGGATTTTGGGAACAGTTTTGGGATTTTTTTCTTGGATTTTGGGAATAAATTTGGGATTTTTGCGTTGGATTTTGGGAATAAATTTGAGAATTTTTTGCTGGATTTTGGGGATGAATCTGAAAATGTTGTGGTGGATTTTTATGCTGGATTTTGGGAATTCTTTGGGGAATTTTCTGCTGGAATTTTGGGGAATAAATTTGGGATTTTTGTGTTGGATTTTTGGGGATTCTTTGGGGATTTTTATGCTGGATTTTGGGGATAATTTTGGGATTTCCATGGTTGATTTTGGGGATTCTTTGGGGATTTTTATGCTGGATTTTGGGAGTTCTTTTGGGATTTCTGTGGGATTTTGGGAATCATTTTGGGATTTCCATGATGGATTTTGGGAATAATTTTGGGATTTTTTTCTATTGGATTTTTGAGCTAACATTGGGATTTTTGTACCAGGTTTTGGGATTAAATTTGGGATTTCTGTGCTGGATTTTGGGGAATAAATTCAGGATTTCTGTGCTGGATTTTGGGGATAATTTTGGGATTTTTAATGCTTGATTTTGGGGATTATTTTGGAATTTTCTGCTGGAATTTTGGAAATAATTTTGGGATTTTTTTCTATTGGAAATTGAGATAACATTGGGATTTCTGTGCTGGATTTTGGAGTTAATTATGGGATTTCTGTGCTGGATTTTCGGGAATAAATTCAGGATTTCTGTGCTGGATTTTGGGGATTATTTGGGGATTTCTGTGCTGGGTTTTGATGAATAAATTTGGGATTTTAATGCTGGATTTTGGGGATAATTTGGGGATTTCTGGGCTGGATTTTGATGAATAAATTTGGGGATTTCTGTGCTGGGTTTTGATGAATAAATTTGGGATTTCTGTGCTGGATTTTGGGGATAATTTGGGGATTTTTGGGCTGGATTTTTGGGATAAGTCCAGAAAAACGGGATGGGGAGAAGGGAATTCCTGCAGTTCCAGCCCCGTTTGGGGTTCAGGGCTTTGGCCCCATTTGGGGTTCAGGGGTGCAGCCCCATTTTGGGTTTGGCCCCATTTGGGGTTCCAGGATTTGGCCCCATTTGGGGTTCTGCCCCATTTGGGGTTCCGGGGTTTGGCCCCATTTGGGGTTCAGCCCCATCCCCATTTGGGGTTCGGCCCCATTTGGGTTTCAGGGGTTCAGTTTTTGGGATTTGGCCCCATTTGGGGTCTAGGGGTGCAGCCCGGCCCCATTTGGGGTTCAGCCCTGGCATCATTTGGGGTTCAGCTCCATTTGGGGTTCAGGGCTTTGGCCCCATTTGGGGGTTCAGCTCCAGCCCCATTTGAGGTTCAGGGGTTCTGGCCCCATTTGGGGTTCAGGGCTTTGGCTGCATGTAGGGTTTGGGGGTTTGGCCCCATTTGGGGTTCAGGGGAGCAGCCCCAGCCCCGTTTGGGGTTCAGCTCCATTTGGGGTTCAGCTGTGGCCCCGTTTGGGTTTCAGCCCCAGCCCCATTTGGGGTTCAGCCCCATTTGGGGTTTGGCCCTATTGAGAGCTCAGGGGTTCAGTTCCGGCCCCATTTGGGGTTTGGTCCCATTTGGGGTTCAAGGGTTTGGCCCCAGCCCCATTTGGGGTTCAGGGTTTCAGTTCTGGCCCCATTTGGGGTTCAGGGGTTTGGTCCCGTTTTGGATTCAGGGGTTCGGCCCCATTTGGGGTTTGGAGATTTGGCCCCATTTGGGGTTCAGGGTTTGGCTCCGTTTGGAGTTTGGGGGGTTCAGCTCCATTTGGGGTACAGGGGTTGGGCCCCAACCCCGTTTGGGGTTCAGGGGTTCAGCCCTGGCCCCATTTGGGGTTCAGCCCCATTTTGGCTTCAGTCCCAGCCCCATTTGGGGTTCCGGGGTTGAGCCCTTTTTGGGAGTCGGCCCCATTTTGGGGTTCAGGAGTTCGGCCCCATTTTGGGGTTCAGGGGTTCAGCCACATTTGGGGTTTGGGGGTTCAGCCCCTTTTGGGGTTCGGGGGTTCAGCCCCAGCCCCATTTGGGATTCAGGGTTCAGTTTTGGCCCCATTTAGGATTTGGCCCCATTTGGGGTTCAGGGGTTCAGTCCTTTTGGGGTTCAGGGGCTCAGTCCCATTTGGGTTTCAGCCCCAGTCCCATTTGGGGTTCAGGGGTTCAGTTCTGGCCCCATTTGAGATTTGGCGTGCAGCCCGGCCCCATTTGGGGTTCAGCCCTGGCAACATTTGGGGTTCAGCTCCGTTTGGGGTTCAGGGGTTTGGCCCCATTTGGGGGTTCAGCCCCAGCCCTATTTGAGGTTCAGGGGTTTGGCCCCATTTGGGGTTCAGGGGAGCAGCCCCAGCCCCGTTCGGGGTTCAGCTCCAGTTGGGGTTCAGCTGTGGCCCCATGTGGGGGTCGGCCCCATTTGGGGTGCGG
>JAWWEX010000481.1:0-10743 GCA_035583215.1 Arremon brunneinucha
CTTTTCATCTCAGGCTGTGGTTTATGTATCTGCTGGCTGCACTTGTGCACTTCCAGCCCTTACCAGGAAAAAGGGCTGCTCAGCTTTTTCAAGCTTTGCCTACTTTTAAACTCCCATTAGCATGCACCCATGTCTGGGATGGTATCCCCCAGTTCTTGCCTTACCTTCACATCGTTGACGTTCATCCTCGTCCCCTCCTTCCCCACAAAGATGTCATCGATGTCCACCAGGATGTACCTCTCCAAGGAGAGCGTCAGCTTCTTCCCCGACAGGAAGGAGATGGCGTCGATGAAGATGAGCTTGTGGAGCCAGAAGGTCAGGTTGTTCCCAAAGAGGACTCTCTGGATGCCGTCGTGCAGGCCCAGGTCCTGGATGACGGTCGCATGGAGAGCGGCGCGGGGCAGCGAGGCCGGGGTGGGCCTGGCAGGCTGCAGCTCGCCCAGCAGCACGGGCTGGTAGGTGGAGTGGTTGAACTGGAACACCGTCCAGTCCTGGCCGGGCAGGGGGCCCTGCTCCAGCCTGGGCGCTTTGGTGATGCGCAGCAGGGGCGAGCGAGGGTTCACCACGCAGTCTCGCAGGGCCACGTTGTTGTACAGCTGCAAGGGCAGCCCTTTCAGCCTGCTGCTGGGGGAGCTGTTCTCGTTGGCTTTATGAAAACCAATTATGCTAACACTGTATTCCACACAGTATTTTTCCAGAAGCTCTCTATTCCATGAGTCCATGGACACATACTTTAAAATATTCTCGTATATAACGATGGTGTACTTCCCTCTCCCATTGTCTGTGAGAGGGGGAATGTCCCCCTTGGCTGGTGCAATGACCATGTGGTACTGAAACTTGCTGGACTCGAGGATGGCTATGATGTCTTGCCCCAGCTGGGAGTACTGGCTTTCCACGAACAGGAGCACAGTGGGATCAGTCCTAGAGGGATCAATTGGCTTAGGTGTTCTCAGCTCCGCAGACCTGTAGGGCAGAAGTTTGAGGTCCTCGCACTCTGCTTGCCCAGTGGTTTCCACGAGGGCCATTTCCTGCTTGTAGCCAGTGTAGAGGAAATAGGCGGAGATGACAATACTTGCCAAGCAGAAGGTGGCCAGGAGAATGACCAGCATTCGGAAGCTTCTGTGGAGCTTCCCGATGAGATTCATCTTTGGCAGGGCTTCCAGTTCCTGCTGGACTTAGCACTCTTCCAGGTGCTCCTCCTAATGTGCCATGGGAATGAGGAGTTGCAGAAGTTCCCTTTCCAAGGTGTTCATGTGACCATTGCAGTGCATTTATGGTGCATTCGGGGAGGCTGTAAGGCTGTTGGAGCGGGAAGTCAAAGGATCGGGAAAGATAAATTGGAAGAGGTTTTCTCACAGAGCAGCAGCTGCCAATAATCAATGAAGAGGGCTCTTAACATTATCTGCAACAAGAAGTAAAAGAAGAGTAAGTAAAACAAAATCCATAAAGCAATTAAAACCACACATTAATAAGGCCAGTGATTGATACTGGTAATGTGAGTAAAGAGGGAGGTTCCTGAGTAGTTCAAGGAGCACTCAGTGTCACTTGCTTTCTTGGTGCATTAAGATAAACTGCATTAAACAGCTCCCCCGTGTTCTTAGGATACAGAAATGAACTCTGAAGAAAACTAGTTGAGGATGTGCATCTCCTTATCTGCTTGTCTTATCTAAAATGTGTCGTTACTATTGCAGATGGAACAATCGAAGATTTTAGGGGCAAAATTTGGACCAAGTGAATCTTTGTTAAATCTGGGACCATATTCTGCATCAAATTCAAACTGCATAAAGTATAAATTCTGTGTTGGGTTGGAAAACTAATGTGACCAAAGTGAAAAATATGACAGGAGTTTGAGGAGAGATTTGTAGGGCTTTCTCTCCAGTTTCCATTCTGCACTTAGAGCAATCAGAGTTCATGGTCGGGTTTAGGAACTATAAAGATTCTGTGGGGATTTTCCAAATGAATGAGCAGGCTGCTACTAATGTGGGTTACAGCTGTGCTTGGCTCTGCCTCCCTCAGCGATCAGTGGGAGGTGCTGTGTAGAAGGAGAAGTACCTCAAGGAAGCTGTTTTAGTGCTAGGTGGGCAAGTAGGTGGTGTGTGTGCTGGTCCCTGGCACCTCTGGCTGAAGCCCTCAGCCTCGGCTCTGTTCCTGTATGGATCAAGGACAGGGTGCTTAAACCTCATTGCTCTGAAGCCCTTGTGCAATTCCTGGCAGTTCTGCCTAAGTTTGAGAAATTGCCACTGGTAACAATAAACCCCATGATTCAGAGGCAGTTAAAGCTAACTAAATAAATAGCCTTTGCTGCTCTATGGATTTAAGCAGGAATTAACATCTTTGTGAATTATTGATATTGTTTGTTTATTGGAACAATGTGAGACAGTAAACAATGAACGGTTTTGGAACTGCTGGGAAGAAATGCTTTTTCCAGGCAGATCCTTCCCAGTTGTTGTGTCCTCTTCCATTAAATCAGATTACATTTTTGACTTATGTTCTGAAAACTATTCATTCATCTTAAGGTTTGCACCTAAAACTGGAAAATGCTTGTAAGAAGCATTTAGAAAGAAGGAGTTTGTTTTCTGAGACCATTTGTGACCCTGGTGGGTTGAAGCTGTCATCTGATTTACCTTCCTCAGTTGGAAGCTTGGAAGGAGATATTGAGACTCCTGGATTCTGAGCTGTTCCAGTAGTGACCCTGCTCTGTCACATAACTGGCCAAGAGGGGAGTGAGGTAGGGACAGAAATAGGAAACCTCTTCTGCATTTACTCATTTCTTATGTGTGAGAGAACAAATGTAAGAGGAATCACAGCTACCATTAGGAAATTGAAGTCATCCTGATAATTTTAAGAGCATTTGCCCTGCTTTGGTGCTTCCCTTGTTCTACAATTGTCTGCCTGCTGGGATTTCACTTCTTATTAAACCTCCAATTAAGATTCCTTCAAAAGATAACACTGGATCAAGTGAAGCATCTTCTGCAAGATGGTGTTGGAGTATGGGTGGCATTGAGGACTCACTCAGGACTTTATCAGATCAGGACTTCTGCTCTCCGTGGGAGGGACAGCCTCCAGGGCTGGGTCATGTGTCCCCCCAGCAAAGAGCTGACTGCAAAAAGCCTGTTCGGTCAGCACCAGACAGGCCGGTGACTGGGAAAGAATCTTGAACTCCCGCTCCCCGGGCTGTGCATCCTCGGCTTGCTTTGGGCACTAGAGGGCAATCGCTTCTTGCTTTTGCGAGGCAGCACCGGCTCTCCCCTCGCTCCGCAGCACACTGCCCTGCCTGCGGCCACGCTCCCGCCAGAAGGCGTCGCAAATCCCCAGGGCACGTAAAACACCTTAATTAAGACTCCGATGTTTAAAATTAAATAGAAGCCAGGAGTTCTGCTCGAAAAAATGTGCCGCTGGATCACCCTGGATGGTTTGCAAATGTTTCGGCCTCCACCTGTGACACAAGGGAATAGCTTGTGAGAAGACCTAAAATGGCACAGTTTTTCTTCAGTATTTGGCCCTGCTGGATCTCCTGGGTACTGGTATTGCAAGCTGTCAAAACAATCAACTTCACCAATATTATAGCTTGTGTTACTAAAACAGGAGAAGCCCCTGACTTTATACTAGTCAAAACAAATGTATGGTCTTCATCCCTAATTATTTCCTCCCAATAACACTGGTAAAATCTCATTGAGACAAAATATGAATAATCAGATTTCATATTAGCTACTATCTGTTGTATGTAGACGTTGTAATTAAGTGCGAGTATTCCCACTTACTGAGATGTATAATTACCTAAAATTGATAAAGAATTTAAACTTGCATAAGGAAACCTGGCATTGGAGCGGACCTTTTTTAGTCTGCCCATTGTTTTTCAACTGCTCTGTTGAACTGATTATACTGTTCAATAAAAAAAAGAATGGTGTGAAGTAATTAAAGGTTATGAAAATAAATCAGCTAAATTAGCCATTAGTGGAACTTTCTCCAAGGCATAATTGGAAGTTAAGTGCCATTTGTGCCTTTGAAATTCTCCTCCTTAAAGTTCAACAGCTTTACATTCACTCCAGAATTCAACTATCTTCATAGAGTTCCTGTGCTAGATGTATTTGAGCAACATGAAAATAGGCCATATTTCAAAATTAGTGTTACTTATGGAGCTTCATTTTGGTAACTGGTATTTGAGGTCCTGTGGTCACTGATGAGCACTCACTGACTCTTCAGAGAGGTAAAGGCCAAAGCTGGGCGCATTTGGTTGAGGAATCAAGGCTGTACTCATCCAGGGTTGGTCCTTCAGTAGATCTTGTCCATTCAGCTGATTTCCTTCATGTGGGGCCTTGGCCCAGCAAGAGCAGAACGCTGCAGTACAGCTCTGTTGTGATGTCAGACACATCTGCAGGGACTCTAATTTTTCTTTAATTCAGGCAGCTGAAGAAAAATGGAGGTTTAAAAATTGCTGCCTCCTTGCTAAATAACACTTCCTGCTTGCCCGCAGAAAGGCGTTTGATGGATGACTAAAGCGTGCTACTTCTGAAGATGATTGATTGGGAGATTAGGACTTGACTATTTAAAACTGATGGCACGACAGCCAGGAGAAGCAGCCCCCTGGTAATGCCATGTGGTAGCTGTGCAGCAGGAATTCAGGCTGGCTCCTCGTGGGCCAGCTCCCACGGGCACAGCTTCCCCCAGGGCTCGGTGCCTGAGCCAGCACACTTGGTGTGTGGGCTGGGGGAGCTCCTCTTGCCTCTGATCGTGGTAGGCAGAGGATCTCTGAGCTCCTTGAGCTTGTGGGAAGTAGAAATATGGATATGAAGCCATCAGCTGTGCTGGCTCACCCTGAGGATGGAGCTAATGGGCTTGACATCTGCAGTGGGTTCAGAGCATGGCAGTGCTGGCACTGCCCAGCAGAGCAGCAGGACCCTGCTTGTTCCACAGCACTGTGGCCATTCCCAATCTCCTGTCTGCACCACAGTGCACTGCTGGGAGCAATTCACCTGGAGGCAGGCCAGAGCTTCCCCTTTCTTATTCTGTCATAAATCAGAAGTCAGAATGTCTTTATTGTCTATATATAAAACTTCCCTTTAGGCTAAAAACCTAATGTAAAGCCTTTCCTTTTTCTTTTCTTTCTAAGCTTGTATGACTCCTGTCATTTACTGCCACCCCAATGAATTATGACAGCTGCCTTGCTGCTCCTTGCATGAGACTCCTCATTCATTACAGAAACAAGCAGCCTGATTTGAGTGATAAATGATTCCTGGTGACCATTTGCAAAAATTCAGGGTTTCTGTTCACTGAGGAAGGAGAAAAAGAGCATTTTTCTTTTCTTTCCCTCAGAAAAGTTTCCAGGAGATTTTTTGGCTGAGCTCACAAAACTTACATCCTCTTTGAAAGTAATTTCTTTTTCAAACTTAACTAAGCTGCAATGTGTTTTATGTTTGTAAATGTGGCTTTGTTTGAGAGAGGTCTCAGTACCAGTTTCTCATAGCTCATCACAAAGTATTAGAAAACTCTTTTCACCTAGCATAAGGCCAGCTTCTGAGCTGATAAGGGCTGGAGAGCTTCTGACTTCTATTTTATTATTTTTGAGTGGAGAGGCTGCTCAGTACTTTCACCTCTTTTGTTTCTTTTATATGCATAATTATGTGTAAGTTGAATGCCCTATTTTTCAGTATTTTCACCCATTTGATCAAGTCTATATTGCACATGTAATCTTGTGTGATTTCAGAAAGCTAAATGATGCCAGAGGGTGAAGTCAATAATCAATGAATATAAAGCAAAGTTTGAAATACTTCAGCTTGTGCACTTGATGAAAGCTGGTGTGATTTTTAGCATGAAACAATACTTGAAAGGGAGCTGTTTGACCCTTCTGACTTCTATTTCTCTTTGAGCTTTTCCAGATGATTTCAGAAGGTGGTGAGAAGCTCCCTGGTGGAGCAGTGGTTGGAGGGTGATTTGCAGATGAGTTTTGCCCACAGGGATCTTCTCACACCTGTGCACATCCTTTGGTTCCCCAGCCCAAATGTGATATTTCATGTGGCTTAGCTCCTTGCAGAAATGTGTTTTAAGAGTTAGCCAGACCACCCTTGTGGTGAATGTTGCCTGATGTTCAGCCTCACCCCTTCCTTCTTGTGACCCATTAACTTCCAGCAGTCCCACGGTCATTTGGACCACCCAGAAATTCCATAAATATCCCATCTGGGATGTTTCAGTGAGGCTTCCTCCAAATGGCACCATTCATGGGTCTCTAATGCATTGGTACTTCTGAACATAACGAGTAGTTGCAATATTTCCTCAGGAATTTCTGACTTGTGCTCTCTCTGGAGTGTCAGAAGTGGAAGCTCCCAGCAATCAGTAATTAAGGCATAGTCTGAGGAGAGCCATGCATGAAGAGAGAACCTATATATGTATTTCCTGTTTCATGACAGAGTGGCTCTAGTAATCATCACAACAGATAAGTGTTAGTGACCACACTCACCATCTGAGCAACTCCAGATGTTGTGTGATGGTACCACAATTATCACAATACACATGATATTTTGATGTCACAGGCAAAACAGCTTAACTCTCAGGGCAGACTTAATTTAATGATTATTTTAAATAGACCTTCTCAATGCAGTTTTTAATAAATGTGTCTCTCTAGCATGACTGATGGTGTTAAGATCCACCACTTCTCACCAGTAACTCACCAAAAATTCAAAAAGCTAAACAGCATTAAAGGGATCAAGCCTGGCTTTCCCAAGGTCACTCAGACACCCCGTGGCTGAGCTGGAAACAGCAGCCCCTTGCATAATGGCCTTCAGCAGCTGTTTCTTGATGTGTGTAGGACAGCAAAAGGCTGAGAAGGTGGTGTTGAGAGATGATCTGAAGGGCAACAGCTTAGTGCCAAAGCCACGATGACAGAACCAAAGTGCCAGGGCAGGGAGTTGGGGCTGCAGTCACAGAAGTGTGTGCCCTGCAGGATTGAGTCCTTGCTTTGCTTTCCTGATGGGATTACTGGAGAGGGCAAGTGGAATCACCATGCTTTCAGTGCCCCAGCCCAGGGGAATGGAGGTGAATAAAAGCAGGCTTTGCACGGTGCTCTGAGGCAGCCCGCAAAACATTGCCCTGACTTGATGTAGTAAATCTCCTGCTCTCGCTTGGTTAATGGCTCTTCATCACTTTTCAATTCATAGTTTAATGCTCCAATGGAAGCCAATTTGAATTCATTTAACTCTTCAAATAAAACTTTTGTGAGATGCTGTATCAGATGTTTTAATACAGTCCATCTATTCTGGTACTGTTTTCCCCTTTCCTAAGGCTGTCAATTAGCTCTCCAGTTCCAACAGAATGATTTGTGCTGTGAACTCAGCTGAGACACAACATTTGTTGTGTAGAATGGCTGCCTAATTAGGACTCCTAAAAGTCAATCAATGTAGTAGCCAAACTCTGTATGTGTTGCCTGAACGGGTAGAAAGGTTTTGAGCAATTTTTTTTTTAAGGCTTAGCTTTTCTTATGGTTCTATTAGAACCAAGTAGCTGCAGATTTTCTGTATTGATTTTGACAATTTACCAAGGATTACAGGTTTATGGGTGATTACTAAAACTTTACTTTTACAAAAAAAAGAGATATATTCCCAGACTCTGAAACAGCCTGTTAGAAGCTGAAGTATTTGGTCTTTATGATTTTTTTTTTTTGTAGTTAATTGTTTCCCACACTTTCTGTTGTCCTATTGCTTTTCTGGGAGCTAAAAATGTTTGCCACCATGTGAGATAATTAAAATGTGTCCACTCTTTTACCAATGCCAATATATTTCACTGAAAAACATGTTTTGTGGTGTCTGTATCCTGTCACAGGGACTGTTTGTGAGCAAGTCAGATGTGGTCACATCTGTGCTAGGAATTAAAAGGAGGCCACTAACTTATTTCAGAGGGACTACTGCTGTCACATAGTAGTGATCTATTGCTACTGCAGAGGGAGTTTATTTAAACCCAGATAACAAAGACTTTGTACTTTAATCTCTCATACAGCACGTTTGCCACATGAAATTTAAACAGGGCTTTATGTTGAGTTTGCTCAAGCCCAGTTCCAGCCAGTCAGACACAGTTTTCAAGCACTGTGTACATTGATTCTCATTATAACAGCTTCTCTTTATTTACTCTTTGAGTAATTTCTGCCGGAATCCCCTATCTCTATCTTTGTCCTCACTGGCTGAAGGATTTGGTTATTGTTGAGAGGATTTGGTAGAAAAAGAGGGAGAAGACTGAGAGTTTGGTCCCACCAATCTCTCATCAGAGCAGATGTGAGGGCTGGGGCATCATCCAAGCCACCAGTCCTGGTGTCAGCCTGGCACGGCTTGGCAAGTAGTGGCTTCCAAGCAAAATGAAGCAAGGAGAGTAGATGAAGCCAGGGTGACCCTCCACGTGTGCCTCCTTTCTTTGTGTGTGTATGCTTCTTGGACTTCCAAACACCTTCTGAAGGGGAAAATTCAGTCTCTTCCACCTTGCTCATAAATACTTGTATTTAGCACTGCTTCTGTTGCATGGCAGTTGGGGAGCAGCAAGTTAAGTTTATAGTATCTCTCCTGTCTCTTCCTAGTCTTAGTTCTACACTAGGTCCTAGGCAGTCCTCCAAGAAAATTTTGAGTCTTAGTACCAGTTCTTTACAGGCAAGATCAGCTTTTTGTGGGGACCACTTAGGGCTGCACATATGACTGCCGTCAGTAAACCTAATCTACACAGAGAAATGTGGTCATGTAACAAAAATACTACGGTATCCAAGAGACTTTCCCTTTAATGTACTTAAGTGTTGCAGACAAGACAGTCAGAGGAAGTTTTATGCAAGATGATTAACACAAATTGAAATTCTTACCTTGAAATGACTGGAGGGGTACTGTTTGCCTATGAAGAGGAAAAATGCTTTGTGGTGAAAAGATAAGGCAGGGAGTAGAACCTTTAATTTCTGCCTCTGCCACTGTCATGCTTTGCCCTCTGGAGGCCAATGATTTTTTTTTTTCAGTATTTCATTTTCCCTGTCTTTGATGAGGGAATACTGGTCTTTTCTACCTTTACATGGACATTAGCTGTAAAATGCTCTAAGATTATTTATTTGGTTCAGATGTGTATAGCAGGGATATTGCGAAGTGTGCTTTTGGGAAAGCCAGTGCAAAATTCATGCTTTCATGTGCAGGCAAATGTGTTTGCTGTGCTTGCTTCCTATTTCTTCTTTTTTGTTGTACCCTGGTTAAATTCCTTTGTGTTTATTCCTGCCACTGCTTTATGGAGTTTCTCTGAGAGGAGCCACTTTGTCAGCCAAATGAAAGATCTCTGTAGAGATTTCTGGTGTGTCATCTGTGACCTATAGATACTGTTTTGCTCTTGGTTCAAAATACAAACAAATGTTTCCTTTTGAAAGATCTATTCTTTGTTTTGTCTAGATAAAGTTCAATTTGGAAATGCCACTAGTAGCATAAGGGTCCTGCTTGGGAATTCAAGGGATTTTTTTGTTGAGTCACGCTCAGCTCAGAGACTGGAACTAGAACTAATGCCATTAGAGCTCTGTGATGGAATAGAGAGGCTTTGATTAACCTCTTGCTTTCTTGAAAAATCTCTGTTTATTGAACTACTGAGGCATTAACTGATTGCTGAAGGGGGAGAGTGTGGAATAAAAAAAAAATCCAAATGTTTGTCAGTCTTTCGGAACATAGTGCCCCTGAATCAGGCTGGAATTGTCTTTACATCCCTGTCCACCTCTCCTGGAGGCAGAATGTATAACTTGGTTTTCAAAAACAATCTCCAGGGTGTATCACGGACAAGGAAATCCAGCCTGACTTTCTGGGCTATGGAAGGGGCTGACAAAATTGTGTCTCGTCATTTGACACAATATCTTGTAATGCATAAAGCTCAGTTTTAGGTAACTCTATATACATAGAGACTTTATTTTCTGCCTGAACACAAATATTTTTTGTCCACGGGGGAAAACGCCTTTTGGGAGGTCCTTCAGTTAAAAATCTGAGTGTGCAGAGTGTTTGCCTGTGGTTGATGCAGACACATGGATCTTGCACCAAGGCTGATGGGGAGTTAGTCTGATGGGAGCCTGTCAGGTGTTTGGAGGCATGCGTGGCTCATTTTGCTTGCTGTGTGCACATTGGATATCACAAAATTCTCTTAGTCTTTAACTGTGATTTTTGAGGTACAAACAATGGTACCATTCCCTTCTGCAGGTGATTAATTCACCAGGACGCTGGTGCACAGTTCCACTCTAAACAGCAGGACTCAAAGGGGCAGAGTAGTGGAGCCATTTAAAATTGCACCCCAAATAGGGTCTATAGAGTAGTAATAACTAAAAATGCCCTATAGTTACACCAGCTATTTAGGGGGGGTGGAGTGCAGGTAGTCTGGCAAAATATCAAGGCAGCGGGCCCTGATTTTTTTTTTTTTGTTTAAATTAAAAAATCCTGAGAAGCTCTGAGGGCTTTAAAATCAAATGTGATCAATAAGTCTAATTTCTGTATCTTACCTAGAAGCCTAGAAGAGTGCACTTTCCTCTCATTTCCAAACATTTCTCTGTGAATTACTGACCACCTGCCCTCCCTTCTGGTGCTTTAGGGGGTAATCTATACCCCAGTGAGAGAGATTAAATTCAAGAATACCCTGAGGCTCTGAAACTTGAACTCTGGCCTCCTCCTTGTACAATATGGTCCCATGGAAAAGGACAAGATATTGGCTGGAACAGCCCCTGGAAGTAGAGCACAGAGGAGGTGGGTGCGTATTTCATGACAGACTGCT
>JAWWEX010000482.1:0-10698 GCA_035583215.1 Arremon brunneinucha
GAAAAATTGGAATTTTGGGGGGGAAAAATGGGATTTTTTTAGGGGGAAAATGGGGGTTGGGAAGGGGGAAAATCGGGGTTTTTTTGGGGGAAAAAATGGAAATTTATGGGGAAAAAAAAGGGATTTTTTGAGAGGGGAATGGGTTTCTTTGGGGGGAAAATGGGGTTTGGGATTTGAGGGGAGAAAAGGGATTTTTGGGGGAGAAAAAAATTGAGGTTTTGAGGGGGTCAAATTTCGTGTTGCCCCCTCCCCAAATTGGAACTCCTGACCATATTGGGGTCGTTTATTGGGGGGATTTTGGGGGGTCCCCGGGGGTCGGGAGGTGCTTGGGGGAGATTTTGGGGTCCCCAGAAGGACCAGAGGGACCCTTGGGTGATGTGGGGGTCGCTGTGAAATTTCTGGGACCCCCAAATTTGGCGTCGCCCCCTCCCCAAATTAAAACACTGAGACCAGCAGCGTTTATTGGGGCCGCTCTGGGGGCGATTTTGGGGGGATTCTGGGGGGTCCCCGCGGCGCCCCCTCCCCATGTGAGGCTCTGGGGGCGCTCTGGGGGTCCCCGTGGCGCCCCCTCCCCTATTTCTGGGCCGGGATCATGTCGTCGATGGGCTGCTTCTGCTCCAGCTTCTTCTCCATCTCCACCATGAGCTTGACGCCGTCCACCACCATCTGCACCTGCTCCACCTCCGAGAAGCCCAGGCGGTCGGCGTTGGAGATGTCGAACACGGCGCCCACCGCGGCCGTGTCCACCCCGCCTGGACAGATGGACAGAGGGACAGAGAGAGGGACAGATGGGGGACAGTGAGACATGGACGGCCATGGACAGCCAGGACACCGCTGACCACCCATTGACCACCCATTGACCACTCCTGCCCATCCCCTGTCTGATGATCCCACCGCGGCCGTGTCCACCCCGCCTGGACAGATGGACAGATGGACAGAGTGGGGTCAGTCAGCCATGGACAGCCAGGACACCGCTGACCACTCATTGACCACCCCTGAGCACCCACTGAGCACCCACTGTCCACTCCTGATCATCACCTGTCTGATGGTCCCACTGCGGCCGTGTCCACACAGCCTGGATGGACAGATGGACAGAGGGACAGATGGACAGATGGACAGAGTGGGGTCAGTCAGCCATGGACAACCAGGACACCGCTGACCACCTACTGACCATCCCACTGTCCATCCCCTGCCCATCCCCTGTCTGATGGCCCCACCGCGGCCGTGTCCACCCCGCCTGGACAGATGGACAGAGGGACAGATGGACAGAGAGATGGGGGTCAGTGAGACATGGACGGCCAGGACACCCCCAGACCTCACTGACCACCTATTGACCACTCCTGACCAGCTCCTGGCCGTCCCCAATGCTCAATGGCCCCACCGCGGCCGTGTCCACCCCGCCTGGATGGACAGACGGACAGATGGACAGAGGGATGGAGAGAGTGGCGTCAGTGAGCTACAGACAGCCAGGACACTGCTGACCACCCATTGACCACTCATGGACCACTCCTGATCATCCCCTGTCTGATGGCCCCACCGCAGCCATGTCCACCCCTCCTGGACGGACAGACGGACGGACAGAGGGGGGTCAGTGAGGCATGGACAGCCAGGACACTGCTGACCACCCATTGACCACTCATTGACCACTCATTGACCACCCCGCTGTCCATCCAGTGCCTCATGGCGCCACGGTCCCACCATGGCCATGTCGCTTGGATGGATGGACAGACAGAGGGACAGACAGACGGATGGACAGATGGACGTCATTGAGCCACGGACAGTCAGGACACCACTGACCCTCCTGGACCATCAGGTCCCCACCAGGGTCTCTTTCCTGGGACGATTTGGGGGTGTCCTTGTCCCACCCAGGTGAATTTTGGGCTGTCACCATCCCCACCAGGTGAATTTTGGGGATCTCCCCACCCACCCCAGGTGAATTTTGGGATGGAATTCTCCCCCCCAGGTGAATTTGAGGATGGAATTATCTCCTCCAGATGAACTTGAAGATGGAATTTCACCACCCAGGTGACTTTGGGGTGTCCCAGGTGAACTTTGGGGTCCCACCTGTGCCGCGTTTCTGCAGGCGCAGGCGCTTGAGGATCTCCTCGAACTTGGGGTGCTGCCTCAGGTGACTTCGGGGGTGTCATGTCCCCACCCATCCCAGGTGAATTTGGGGGTGTCCCTGTCCCACCCAGGTGAATTTCGTGATGGAATTATCTCCTCCAGGTGAACTTGGAGTTAGAACTCCCCCACCCAGGTGAATTTTGGGATGGAATTTTCCACCTCAGGTAATTTTGGGATCTGATTTCCCCACCCAGGTGAACTTGAGGATGGAACTCCTCCACCCAGGTCAATTTTGGGTAGGAATTTCTCCACCTCAGGTGAACTTGAGGATGGAATTTCACCACCCAGGTGAACTTTAGGATCTCCCCCCCCATCCCAGGTGACTTTGGGGTGTCCCAGGTGCTTCGGGGTCCCACCTGTGCCGCGTTTCTGCAGGCGCAGGCGCTTGAGGATCTCCTCGAACTTGGGGTGCTGGCTCAGGTGCTGCAGGCGCACGTGGACGCCGCCGCGCAGCCCCGTGCCCAGGTTGGACGGGCAGGTGAGGATGTAGCCCAGGTGCTCCGTCCACATGAACGGGTGCCCGGCCTTCTTGAAGATCTCCTCGATCTGGGGACACACGGGGGACACAGGGTTGGGGACATCGGGGTGGTGGCACCTGTGGCTGGTGAGGGAACACCTGGGGAACACCTGGGGAACATCTGGGGAACACCTGGGGAACATCTGGGGAACACCTGAGGTGCTCAGGGTTGTTGATGGCACCCCAAATGCCACCTCAATGTCCTCAAAGGTCACCTCAATGTCCTTAAATGTCCTCAATGTCCTCAAATGTCACCTCATTATTTTCAAATGTCACCTCAATGTCCTCAAATGTCACCTGTCCCTAAATGTCACCTCAAGGTCCTCAAATGTCACCTCAACGTCCTCAAAGTGCCACCTGTGCCCAAAATGTCACCTGTCCCCAGATGTCACGCCTGTCCCCAAAGTTCTCCCTGTCCCCAAAAGTTCTCCTTGTTCCCACATGTCACCTGTCCCGAAATGGTACCTGTCCCCAGATGTCACCTCTGTCCCAAAAGTTCTCTCTGTCTCCAGATCCCCTCAATGTTCCCAACATTCTACCTGTCCCCAAAGCCACACCTGTCCTAAAAGTTCTCCCTGTCCCCAAATGTCACCTGTCCCCAAATGCCACACCTGCCCCCAAATGTCACCTCAATGTCCTCAAATGTCACCCCTGTCCCCAAAGTTCTCCCTGTCTCCAGATCCCCTCAATGTCCTCAAAGTGTCACCTGTCCCTAAAAGTTCTCTTTGTCCCCAAAATGTCACCTGTCCCCAAAATGCCACCTGTCCCAAAGTGTCCCCAGATGTCCCCAAGTGTCCCCTCTGACCTTCTTGAGGCCGACGCAGAAGCACCAGAACACCTCCTGCGTGTTCCTGCCTTCTCCATGGAGATGTGACACCAAATCCCCCTGTGTCTCCGGACCCTCCATCTCCCCCGATGTCCCCAACTGTCCCAAAGTGTCCCCAAATGTCCCCAAATGTCCCCCCTGACCTTCTTGAGGCCGACGCAGAAGCGCCGGAACACCTCCTTCATGTTCCCTCCCTTCTCCATGGAGATGACGCGCAGGTGATCCTCCTCGTTCACCCACACCAGGAACGTCTTGTTGTCGTTGTGCCTGCGGGGACACCCGGGGGACATTGGGGGGACACTGAGGGGACATCGAGGGGACACCCCCAGAGCCTCCCAGGTGCCCCAAACTGTCCCCAAGAACCCCCCAGGTGCCCTCAGGTGCCCCAAACTGCCCCCAGGAACATCCCAGGAACCTCCCAGGTGCCACAAGGTGCCCCCCAGGTGTGCCAGGTGCCACCCAGCTAGTCCAGGTGCCCACTAGGTGCTACCCAGGTACTCCAGGTGCCCACCAGGTGCCACCAGGTGTCCCCAGGTGCCCCCAAAAACCCGCTAGATGCCCCTCAGGTGCCCCCCAGGTGCCACAGGGTCCCTTCCAACTGCCCCTAACTGCCCCAAGAACCCCTCAAGTGCTCCCAAACAACCCCCAGCTGTGCCCAGGTGTGCCCCAGGTGCCCCCCAGGTGTGCCCAGGTGTGCCCAGGTGTGCCCAGGTGCGCACCAGATGCCGCGGGCGTCGGGCCAGTCGCGGGCCATGCCCGAGGCCAGCAGCAGCGGTGACACGGGCTTGTCGAACAGGAAGTGGTCGTCGATGAGCTGCTGCTGCTCCTGCTCCGTCATGGCCTTCAGCGGGTAGTACTTGCCCTTGAACTCCCCCTCCAGGCTGTTCAGGGCTGCCCCGGGGGGCGTGGTCAGCACCTGGGCACGCCCGGGACACGCCCAGGACACGCCCAGGATGGACTGGACATGCCCAAGACACGCCCAAGCCAGACTGGACACGCACATTTGTGCCAAATCCACCCCTAATTCATGGCAAATCCACCCCTAATGCACCCCAAATCCGTCCCCAAATTCATCTCAAATCCATCCCAAATCCATCACAAATTCACACAAAATTCATCCCAAATCCACCCCAAAACCCCACCAGGACACGCCCAGGACACGCCCATGATGGACTGGGCACGCCCATCCATCCCAAATCCATCCCAAATCCACCCCAAATTCGTCCCAAATCAATCCCAAATCCAGCCCAAATCCATCTCAAATCAATCCCAAATCCACCCCAAATCCAGCCCAAATCCATCACCAATTAATTCGAAATGAATCCCAAATTAATCCCAAATCCATCCTGGCAACGCCCAGCCACGCCCAAGCCAGACTGGATGTGAACATCTGTGCCAAATCTACCCCAAAATTATCCCAAATTTATCCCAAATCCATCCCAAATTCACTCCAAATCCATCCCCAATTAATTCCAAATTAATCCCAAATTCATCCTGGCCACGCCCAGCCAGGCCCAAGACAGACTGGATATGAACATCTGGCCCAAATTCATCTCAAATTTGGCCCAAATTCATCCCCAAATCCATCCCAAAATCACCCCAAATCCATCCCAAATCCATCCCAAAATCACCCCAAATTCATCCCAAATCCAGCCCAAATCCATCACCAATTCATTCCAAACTAATCCCAAATTAATCCCAAATCCATCCAGGCCACGCCCACATTTGCCACACCCATTTATGACCACACCCCACTCCAGCTCCACCCACATTCTGACCACGCCCAATCTGACCCCAACCATTTCTGACCACGCCCAATCCAAACTCAACCATCCAACCCCACCCTGTCAGGCCACGCCCACGCTGACCACGCCCCTCTAGGCCACGCCCACTCAGGCCCCGCCCCTCACCTGTGACTGACAGCTTCTCGATGGCGCGGCGCTCGCCGCGGCTGCAGTGGGGGGGCAGCGAGTAGCCCTTGATGCTGCGGCCGGTGCGCACGCGGCTGCTCAGCACGTACTTGGGGTCCAGGTCCTCCCCGCCCTGCACCCCGAAAATGTGTCAGGGACACCCCAAAAATACCCCCAAATCACCCCAAAAAACCTCTAAAAATTCCGCTCAAAATAACCCAAAATATACCAAAAATATCAGCCCAATATCCCCCTGTGACACAGCTCCACTGCTCAGCACGTACTCGGGGTCCAGGTCCTCCCCGCCCTGGGGAACCCCAAAAATTGGGTCAGGGATAACCCAAAAATACCCCAAAATCACCCCCAAAATACCCCCAAATCACCCCAAAAAACCTCAAAAAATTCTGCTCAAAATAACCCAAAATATACCAAAAATATCACCCAAAATATCCCCCTGTGACACAGCTCCAGTGCTCAGCACGTACTCGGGGTCCAGGTCCTCCCCGCCCTGGGGAACCCCAAAAACTGGGTCAGGGATACCCCAAAAATACCCCAAAATCACCTCAAAAATATCCCCAAAATTCCACTAAAAATATCCCAAAAAAACCCACACCAAGACCCCCCAAAATCTCTCCAAAAAAACACCAAAAATATCCCAAAAAAACCCCAAAAATTCTACTTTAAAAAATCCCCCAAAAATCCCCCCAAAACCCTTCTGGGGTGGCTTTGTGGTGTCACCCCAAGGTGGCCCTGTCACCCCTTCCCTGCCCTCCTGAGAGCTTTCGGAACACCCTCAAATTTTGGGGACCCCCCACAATTTTCGAGGACCCCCCAAATTTTCAGGACCCTCCTAAATTTTTGGAGTCACCCACAAATTTTGGGGTCCCCCCTGTCCTGGAGTTTCTCGTGGTTGAGGTCGGTGCGGTGCTTGTCCGTGGGTTTGTGGTGTCACCTCATGGTGGCCCTGTCACCCCTTCCCTGCCCTCCTGAGACCTTTGGGGACCCCCTGAGATTTCGGGGACCCCCCAAGATTTTGGGGACCCCCCAGATTTTGGGGTCCCCCCACCTTGAGCTTCTCCTGATTGAGGTCGATGCTTGTCAGTGCCTTTGTGGTGTCACCCCATGGTGGCCTTGTCACCCTATGGTGGCCCTGTCACCCCTTCCCTGTGCTCCTGAGACCCCTGGGGACCCCCCCAAATTTTGGGGGACTCCCCCAAATTTTTGGGAGCCCCCAAAATTTTGGAGACCCCGTGACTTTGATCTTCTCGTGGTTGAGGTGGGTGCGGTGCCTGTCCGTGCCTTTGTGGTGTCACCCCATGGTGGCCCCTCAAAAATTCCCTGTGCTCCTGAGATTTTTGAGGACCCCCTGAGATTTCGGGGACCTCCCCAGATTTCGGGGATCCCCTGAGATTTCGGGGACCCTCCCAGATTTTCGGGATCCCTCCCAGATTTCAGGGATCCCCCCAGACCTTGAGGTTCTCGTGGTTGATGTCGGTGCGGTGCTTGTCCGTGCGTTTTGTGTCACCCTATGGTGGCCCTGTCACCTCATGGTGGCCCTGTCACCATTCCCTGCCCTCCTAAGACTTCTGAGGACTCCCCCAAATTTTGGAGACCCCTCCCAGATTTTGGGGATCCCCCCAGATTTTGGGGTCCCCCCCACCTTGAGGTTCTCGTGGTTGAGGTCAGTGCGGTGCTTGTCCGTGGCTTTGTGGTGTCACCCCATGGTGGCCCCTCAACACTTCCCTGTGCTCCTAAGACCTTTAGTGACCCCCTGAGATTTCGGGGACCCCTCCCAGATTTTGGGGACCCCCCCAAATTTAGGTTTCCCCCCAGACCTTGAGGTTCTCGTGGTTGAGGTCGGTGCGGTGCTTGTCCGTGGGTTTGTAGCCGCCGTGCCTGTCCTGGATCACGGGGTCAAAGAGCTCCTTGAAGACCTCGTAGGACTCCTCGTCGCCGGCCACGCAGCCCACGGTCATGATGAACGGGTGACCTGGGGACATTGGGGGACACCAGGGGTCACTGGGGGTCACTGGGGGTCACTGGGACCAGTACGGGGCTGGGATGGGCACTGGGACCAGTATGGGATTGGGATTGGCCATGGGGCTCCTCGTCCCCGGCCATGCAGCCACGGTCATGATGAACGGGTGACCTGGGGACACTGGGGGTCACTGGGGGTCACTGGGACCAGTATGGCACTGGGATGGGATACTGGGACCAGTATGGCACTGGGATGGGGCACTGGGACCTGGGGAGGGGTCTCTGGCCCCATGTACGGATCAGGGACCCCAAGGATGGGCTGGAGACCCGTGGGGACCCCATGGACGGGTTGAGGACCCCATGGATGGGTTGAGGACCCCATAGAACATTTGGGGACCCCTCAGGTAGGCTGGAGACCCCTGGGGTTGGTTGGACACCCCATGGATGGGCTGGAGACCCCAAGGTCAGTTTGGAGACCCAAAGGATGGATTGGAGACCCCATGGATGGGTTGAGGACCCCATGGACCATTTGAGGACCCCTGGGGTGGGTTGGGGACCCCTGGAGTGGGCTGGGGACCCCAAGGATGGGTTGGAGACCCCATGGAACATTTGAGGACCCCATGGATGGTCTGGAGACCCCATGGGTAGTTTGAAGAGCCCATAGGTGGATTGAGGACCTCATGGTCAGTTTGGGGATCCCTGGGGTGGATTGGGGACCCCTGGGGTGGGATGAACACTCCATGGGCAGTTTGGAGACCCCTTGGATGGGTTGGAGAACCTTTGACTGGATTGAGGACCCCCAGGGTGGTCTGGGGACCCCATTGGGGACTCACCGGGGTTGTCCACGCCGGTCTGGATGACGTCGTCGAGGGTGAAGCCGCTGGGCGTCTCCTTGTCGCGCAGCTTGGCGTACAGGGCGGGCGTCAGCACCTTGGCCATGTGGTTGTTGTGCTTGGACAGGTCCGGGAACTCCTCCTCGGCCGAGAACTTGAGCTTGTACTTGTTGTGGGTGTTGCTGAACGGCATGGTGGCACTGCGGGGACATGGGGACACCCATGGGGACATGGGGACACCATGAGAACATCATGGACATCATGGAGACCATGGGGATGGGGACACAGGGACATGGGGACAGGTCTGGGATCTCCTCCTCGGCCGAGAACTTCTGCTTGTACTTGTTGTGGGTGTTGCTGAACGGCATGGTGGCACTGCGGGGACACCATGGGGACATCATGGGGACATGGGGACACCATGGGGACACCATGGGGACATCATGAGAACATCATGGACACCATGGGAATGGGGACACAGGGACATGAGGACAGGAGCAGGAACTCCTCCTCGGCTGAGAACTTCTGCTTGTACTTGTTGTGGGTGTTGCTGAACGGCATGGTGGCACTGCAGGGACAGAGGACACCATGGGGACATGGGGACACCATGGATACCATGGAGAGACCATGGGGACACCATGAAAACATAATGAGAACATCATGAGAACATCATGGGGACATGGGGACATCATGAGGACGCCATGGACACCATGGAGAGACCATGATAACATCATGGACACCATGGACACCATGGGAATGGGGACACAGGGACATGGGGACACCATGGGGACACCATGAGAACATCATGAGAACATCATGGGTGCCATGCAGAGACCATGGGGACAGGACCGGGAACTCCTGCTCAACCAAGAACTTCTGCTTGTACTTGTTGTGGGTGTTGCTGAACGGCATGGGGGACACCGTGGGGACATGGGGACACCATGGGGACATCATGGACACCATGGAGACACCATGGGGACACCATGGGGACAGGTCTGGGATCTTCTCCTCAACCCAGAACTTGAGCTTGTACTTGTTGTGGGTGTTGCTGAACGGCATGGTGGCACTGCGGGGACACGGGGACACCATGGGGACACCATGGACATTGTGGGAATGGGGACATGGGGACAGCACGGTGACACAGGGGACTGGCAGGTGATGTGGGGGACATGGAGGACATGGGGACATGGTGGCACTGCAGGGACATGGGGACACCGTGGGGACACCATGGGGACACGGGGACATGGTGGCACTGTGGGGACATGGGGACAGCACGGTGACACTGCAGGGACAGTCAGGTGACACCGGGGGCACAGGGACAGCCAGGTGATGTGGGGGACATGGAGGACATGGGGACATGGTGGCACTGAGAGGACACGGGGACAGCCAGGTGACACAGGTGACATTGGGACACGTGCCACAAGAGGGGACACAGGGGACACGGGGGGGGGGGGTCTAGGGCGTGTCTGGGTGGGCGTGTCCTAAAGAGGGGCGTGCCCTTGTAGGCGTGTCCTGCAGGGAGGGGGCGTGTCCTGCAGGGGGGCGTGGCCGCCGCGCTCCGCTCCTTGTTCGGGCCGGGGCTATTTATAGCCCCGGGAGGAGGGGGGGGGCCGGTGACACCGAGGGGGGGTCAGGGGCGGGACCCGGTCCCGAATCCCGGTTCGGGTCCCGGTGACACCAAGGAGGGGTCGGGTCCCGGTCCCGGTCCTGGTCCCGGTCCCAAATCCCGGTCCCGAATCCCGATCCCAAATCCCGGTCCCGGTCTCGAATCCCGGACCCGAATCCCGGTCTCGGTGACACCGAGAGGGGGGCGGGTCCCCGTCCCGGTCCCGGTCCCGGTCCCGGTCCCGGTCCCAAATCCCGCACCCAGTCGCGATCCCGGTCCCGGTTCCAGTCCCAATTCCCGGTCCTTGTGACCCCGGGGGCGTCCCGACCCTTCCTGAGGGTCCCGGTTCCGATTGCGGTCCCGGGGATCCCAACTGGGGGGGGGGGTCCCGATCCCGATTGGGTTCCCGGGGGTGTCTCCCGGTGGTCCCGGTGGTGTCCGCGGGTCGCGAGGGCGGTCCCGGTACCGATTCGGTTCCCGGGGCTGTCCCGGTGGTCCCGGGGGCGCGGTCCCGGTCCCGAGTGGGGTCCCGGGGGTCTCTCGGGGGTCTCCCGGTGGTACCGGGGGGTGGTCCCGGTCCCGATTGGGCTCTGGGGAGGGGTCTCGGGCGAGGTCCCGATACCGATTGGGTTTCCTGGGGGGTCTCCCGGTGGTTCCGGTGGTCGCGGGTGAGCGGTCCCGGTACCGATTGGGATCCCTGGGGGGCTCCCGGGGCTGTCCCGGTGGTCCCGGGGGTCTCCCGGGTTTCCCCGTTGTTGGCGGGGGGGGTCCCGTCGTTACCTGCGTGTCTCGGCGGGGCCGGGTCGGGGTCGGGGTCGGGCCGGTAGCGGGCGCGGGGGGAGCGGTGGCACCGAGACCCCCCCGGGGCCGCTTTTATACCCCCCCGGCCCCCCCCCCGCCCCGGGGGG
>JAWWEX010000483.1:0-10676 GCA_035583215.1 Arremon brunneinucha
TGATGGGAATTCTGCTTCATCCTCACGCTTTGCCAGCAGCTCTGCTCCTCCAAATGGAAGATTCCCAGATCCCAGGATCGCCCAACCTTTGCCAGCCGCTCTGTTTTTCCCAATAGAAGAATTCCAGATCCAGGCCTCGTAGGTGGATGAGATGTTTTCCACACTGCCTCCATTATATCCAGGGAATATTGCACTGGGGTGGGGAGCTTCTTCCCAGCTCTCTGGAAAAGGGGTGGGAGAGGAATTCCATGAGAAATCCAACCTCCAGCTTCCACCCATTGAATCCAAAGCTTTTCCCACAATAACCTTCCGATGGAATGAAGGAACAAGAGGCTCTTCCATCCTGTAGTGGGAAATGCCAGAACCTTCTGCTCTGGGTAGAGCCCCTTCCACATTCCCAAAAAAAGGGATTTATCAGAGGAAGTTGCTTCTGTAATTCTGCTGGGAATGGCTCTCTTCAATTTCCCATCCAGCTCTAAAGCTGCCAGAATCAAAGCCAAGGGGGCAGGGGGGACCCTCAGGTGCTGGCTGCCACCTGGGGCTGGCCAGAGCAGGGCTGGGCAATGGCCATCCCTGTGCAGTGGGGCTGGGCCATGGCTGGGCCCCACCCTTGGATGGCCACCCCAACATCAGCCGCTCCGCAATGCACATCACTGTCCCAACAACATCACAATATTTAATCAACCAAATAATCAATAGTGTAATATCAATTTGTATAATGTCCAGAAAAAGTCAACTTCTATTAACTCGTTTCTCACAATACATATCCGTAAAGAATTGTTATTCCTGTTCCCACACCTTTGCCTAAAAGCCCCATAGTTTCAAAGTTATAATAGTTCAGAGAGAAGTGCTGCTGACCGATATTTACAATCGAACGACACGGGGCAGATCAAAACCAGTGTCATGAGCCATTTATTCAGCACATAAGTCTCAGTACATTGTTAGGACAATGGAGACAGGATGTTAACAGCTCTCTGATCCAAGGGAAATGCCAAGGGGGTGTGGCATTACAGCATAGCATAAAACCATCTCGGCCTAGATTTCAGCCAATCACACATAGAGCAAAACATATTGACAAGAATTCTATCCAATCATATGAAACACATGTAATGGTAGTTAATACAAAGGCTCGTTCATGAGAGACAAAGGACAGAGATCCATTCATACTAACCTTCGAAAGATATACATTAAATAACCTTGTTGCAATCTATAAGGCCAATTCTACAGAGGTCTATTGTGCTATTTGTCACGTCTGCTCTACTGCTTAGAAAACTTTTCGCTGTATTAACAATGTTAAAAAACTTCTCTCAAGGGCCTGTCCTTTTTAACCATTTTCTCAAAACCCTCTAACTTTATGAATCCCAGCAAGAAGGGGGTCATATTGTCCATTCCAAGGGAGGTTCCCACTGTGTTCACCTTCCTTGACAAAGCTGAACAAAGAAACACCATTTCTGCCAGTTTAACCAAAGAGCTGCATTTTTGTCCCAGGAGCAGGGAACCAGGTCCTGTGGCCCCTTGGAACTGGGATGGGTACCAGTAAGCCACCTGAGTGGGAGCACTGGGAGGGGGACTGCAGAGCCACTAAGCACATGGGGGTTAAGAAGAAAAAATCTGATTTTGATTTATGTCTCAACATATGCTATGCATGAGGTGAAAAATGACTCTGTGGGTTGTGCATGTGCTGGGAACCCTGTCCCTGGTGAGGCTTCATGCAAGAGAGAATCAGGGGAGAGAAAGCTTCAGTGATTCATCTGTGAGTGACCCCCACTGGCTGGTGGGACAGATGCCCAGAGAAAATGTGTGGGAGAAAATGCCCGGGAAATCGGGCTGTGGGAGGAGCCTTTGCAAATAAAAGCAGCAAACTGTGACACAACGGGAGTGTTTTGCTTTGGGTTTCTTGGAGGGATCAGGGTCTCGTTCGGCAGGTCAGCTTGGCCCTCCTCCCCTATGGGATTCGCATTCTCTGAACCTGGGAGAAGCAGTGAGAGAAGCAAAGAATGACCCAAACAATTCTCATCTCATTTTCTGCTGCTGCGTTTTTCACAAGTGGAATGCATTGTGGACAATTCTTTACCTGAAGGGAATTGGTAATTGGATTCTGGTGTGAGTGTTTTGATTCACTGACCAGTTGAATCCAGGTGTGTGTGTGTGTGTGGGGACTGTTGGCTGACAGTCATGAGATTGTGTGCAGTGGAGTGCAGTTGAGTGCTTGGCAGATTCAATTTAGATGTAATATAATATAGAATAATATAGCATAGTAAAGTAATTAATTAGCCTTCTGATAGGATGGAGTCAGATGCATCATTCCTCCCGGACATCAGGAAAAATATCACTGGTACTCCCCCCATTCACCTTTTCCTCCCGTTGGTTCTTCTTCCCTGTCCGTACCCGTTCTTCCCTGCTTCGCTGCTTCCCCGCTTCCCCGAGACAGCTCATTCCTGCTTGTCCTGGACATTCCTTCATTGCTTTCCCAATGGAGCGGATGCTGCCTGCACTCACCCACTGCCTCTGCCGCGTTTCCCATGCTGCCCACAGCACCGAGCCTCCTGCACCTGCCCACCGCAGCCCCAGCCCCCGCAGCCAGCCCAGAGCCACCAGTGCCGCAGCACCAGCCAGCAGCCAGCCCGCAGCAGCCAGCCTGCAGCCATCACTCGCCCATGCCAGAGACACGCAGGTGCCGTCCTTGGAAATCACGCCCAGCCACTCACAAAAGCCATGTGGGCTCGCCCTGGCTTGCAGCACACACACTCCATCTGCCCAGCTGATGTCCACAGAGCACCCGGGCTCCTTTCGGTAACGCTGTCCCTGTCTTCTGTTTCTCTCTCAGTCCTTTTCCCTTTTTGCTCCCTTCTCTCCCCCTTCGGTAAGAACCCTTAACCTCCTTTATCAATAAACAGTTCTCAGATATAATATTGCCACTTTTGTCCTTCATTTTCATCCGAGAAACCTTTCAGCAAGAATCCTCCCCGACTCCCCCCTGTTATAGTGGGATGGGACAGGGGTAGTGGGAGGGGGAATGGGGAAGCACTGGGTGTACTGCAAGCACTGTGGGGAGAGAATGGGGCAGTCCCTGAGGGTACATGGGAAATTGGATGGGGCTGGGGAGCCCCTGCAGGTACGAGCAAAGGGATGGTGGGCCCTTGGGGGCACTGGGAGAGGAAATGGGGAGCACAGGGTGCCCTGTGTAGCCTCCCCCTGACCCATGATCACCTCCTTTGCAAGGATGGGCAACCACAGGAGGCATGGAGGGAGCACCCCCAGTGTCACCCAGTGCCTCCCGCTTCCCAGAGCATCACAACTTTTGGTGTAGATTTTCATAGATGTCACTGGGTTCCCACAGTTGCCTTTGCAGCTCCATGTACGTCGTCTGAGGATCCTCCACCGAGGGTGCTAGGGGGTCTGGGGGGGCCCTGTGGAAATAAAGGGGTGTGTGGAAGGGGATGGGAGGTGCTGGGGGTTTGGGTAAAAGGTGTATCATGGCTGGAGTCTGTACTCACCTTTCCTGGTGCGTCCTGGCATCTGCAAAGGAAAACGGGAGGGGTGACTTTGGAGACCCAGGGACCCCCATCCACCCTTGAGAATGCTGAACCACCACCAGACACACAATTCTCCCCGGGCCCCCCCAGTATCCCTGATACCCCCCCAGTATCCCTGACCCACCACAACTGCACCAGCACCCTGAGCCCCCAGATTCCCGAGCCCGGCAGGGAGGGGGACCCCTTACAGAACCCCAAACATCCCTGCAGGACACTCCAACAGCTCCCAGGGCTCTGAGCCATGGTCACTGGGGGCTCAGCCCCTCCCAAGTCAGGGGCTGTGGGTGCTGCCTATGGCCCCCCTTCTCTGGGGCCCTTCCCACTGATCTCCGTGACCCCTGTCCCCCCATTGTCACCCACCCACATGGTGCCAGAGGTGCCAGGCCACAATGACAGCCACGAGCAGGAGCAGGAACAAAAGGTCCCAACCAACCCCTGTGGCCACTGCAAGGAACAGAGGGGAACACATCAGGGTCACCCATCACCCCAGGGGAATGTCAGTACTGGGATATGGGTCCCAGAGAGGGTGACGACGTAAGAAATGGGGTATCCATGATTTGATTTCCAGGGGAATGGAGGTCCCAGGGACGGGCAGTGGCTGGCAGGCCCATAGGTCTCAGCTCCTATCCTGGGTGCCTCAGATTTTGGGGTGACCCAGGGCCTAACGCAACCCCCACCAGGTGATGGTGGCCTGAGGGTTGCCCCAGAAATATTCCAAGGGGCTCTGGGTGTTTGGAGCTGCTGCAGAGGTGAGAATTCTGTGGGGGAAAAAGGCCTGCAAGAAGCACAAAACCCAAAGGAAGCCCAAGCAGTGGCTCTGCAAGGGCCTTTGATGGTTTTCAGAGCAGGGCTGGCTGGAAACCCACCCTGCAGGGGCAGCTGTGAGGGAACCAGCCCGGTAATGCAGCAATTGTTTGTTTGTTCCTCTTGGTAAGGAAGAGAGAGAACCACAAAACTACTGCACAACCCACAACACTCAGCTCAACAACCTGACCTGGACCTTCCTTCTTGAACAAAACCTGCAGTCTTCTGAAACCTCATGGAAAGAATATTTGAGTTCCGGATGTCCCTGTCCGATAAAAGGGAAAAGTGTGGAAATACTGGGCAGGGGCTCTGCCCACGGCCGTGGTGGGGCTGTGGGGAGTGACCCTGTCTGGATTCCAGGTGTCCCCAAAGCTGCTCCATCTCTGCCCTCCTCACCTGACTGAAAGGCTGAAAGTTTGCAGGAATTGTGGTGTAAAGGTACCAGAGTGGCTACTGTGGATCCGAGAACTGCATGGGGTCAGGAGCTGCCTTCCTTCCATTTAGGATCATGGAGAGCACTCACGGGTGTTGTGCAGGGCATGTGCCTGGCCCCGGGACTGCTACACTGCCAGCGGGCACTAGGATCCAACCTGCTGCCTTGGCGGCTTCTGCCCACTGCCGGTGGTGGTGCCGGAACCGATTGGTGCCCGTGAGTTTGCAAAAGGAGCGATTTCCCCTCCTGCCTCGCGTCTGAGGCCGCCATGGCCCCTGAGAGGATCGAGCTGGACCGGGGCGCCCCCTGCTGGGCTGGAGTGCTCCCTGCAGCGCCCCCTACTGGCCGCGGTTATAACTGCCACAAAAAGCAACAGCGCTGAGCAGGAGGGAAAGGTCTGGGTTTGTGTTGTTTGTTCTGTTCTCGTTATAAATTTCCCAGTAAAGAGCTGTTATTCCTTTTCCTACACGTTTGCCTGGAAGCCCCACCATTTCTCAAATTTAAAAAAAATTACAGATGGGTGTTCTTTCTATTCCAGGAACTTTCCCTCTTTCCTTGGAAGATATTTCTCATTTAAATGAGTTGCCAAATCCTGGGTTCCAGTGTGAATGGGACAGACACCCCAAGAGCAGACGCAGACAGGGACTTGTTCGCCTTATGCTCTTCCTTTTAAGCCAGTTGGGCCACCAAGGGCCCTATCCCCAGGTGGTACTTCTAGTCACGTGGCTACACAGGACCTGGTGCATCCTACTGTGCCTAGTGTGCCATGGCTGACAGACTGCCATGGACAGACGGGGCCGTGTCTCATCAAAAGAGAGGTCTAACCCACCCCTGCCACACACAGGTTTTCAAAATGTCTCCAGACATCAAACCTTTCCTGTCTCTGACACCCCACCCTGTGCCATGGCTTGATTCCAACTGCCAGGGCAAATGGGGAGGCTCTGGAACCCCCACAGGGCCCTTGTGACATCCTGGTGTTGGGAACACGGCAGAGGAGGGGTTTGGGACAGGGGACAACAGAATCCAGAGCCTCCTAAAGGCCATCGGAGCACGGAATGTCGAGGCCCCTGCCGGTTCCTCTGGTGGAGGAAATGTGTTGGGGACCGCTTCTGGGGTTTGTTCCTTTTTGGTGGTTTTCCCTTGAAATCATTCATTCTTTGACATTTTAGACTCTGAACCTGATTGCTGTTGTTGTTGGTTTTATTCTATCTGGTTGCTGTTTCAGGAAATTGTACTTCTCTCAGCCCTTTGGGATCATTCTCCCTCCACAGGGAGGGGCTGTCTGTTTTTAGTGGCAGCACACACATGAGTGGGTGCCCATGGGCGGGGACACCCAGTTCCCCCCAGTGTCACAGCACATTCCCGTAGATGTCACCGGGTTCCTGTGATCGCCCCTGTGGTCCCCGCAGCTCCGTGTAGGTCACCTGGGGATCCTGGAGGGTGGTGGCACAGGGGGACACTGCGAGAGACAAGGGCTGTGGGATCTGGGTGGGGTGACACTCGTGGGTGATGTGTCCCTCTGCGTGTGTCCCCCCCGTACTCACCCCCTGCCCTCTTGGTGACCACGATGTGGGTGTACAGCACCTCCCCCTCCTCTGGGGGAGCCAGGGGATCCGGGGGAGCCCTGAGGAATAAAGGGGATGTGTGGAAGGGAATGGGAAGGTCTTGGGGGTTGGGTTAAAAGGGGAGAGTGTGGTTTGAGCCCCCCACTCACCTTTCCTGGTTCTTCCTGGCAGCTGCAAAGGAAAGAGGGGAGGGATGACTGTGGGGTCCCAGGGCCCTGACCCCTCTCAGGATTCCTGAACCCCCTCGAGACCGCCAAGTATCCCTGAAGCCCCCAGAATCCATGAACCTCCCCAGTGTCCCTAAACAATTTACACTCAAGAACCCAAATCCCAGAAAGGACAAAGACCTACCCAAACACCCCAGGGCCTTGGAAAGAATCCCCAGCATCCTGCAGGACCCTACAGCACCTCCCAAAACCCTACAGGGCCCCCAGTCAAAGTCATAATTGTGGCGCTGTGGGTATTTCCCTGTGGTTTCTCCAATTCCGTGGGCCTCTACACCTTCCTGGAACCCCCCATCCCCCATTGTCACCCACCCACACAGTGCCACCGGTGTCAGGCCACAATGACAGCCACGAGCAGGAGCAGGAAAAAAAGGGCCCCACCGACACCTGTGGCCACTACAAGAAACAGAGGGGGACACATCAGGATCACCCATCAACCCAGGGGTCCTGCACTCCTTGGTGACCCCACCTCTGACCCCACCTGTGACCCAGGGTGAGCCAGGTGTCACCTCCAGTGCCAGCTCTGTGCTGAGTGCCCGGAACACGCAGTGCCCGTCCTGTCCCAGCTGGTTGGTGGCCATGCACTGGTAGGTGCCCAAATGTCCCACATCGATGTTCCTGAGCTCCAGGAGGGGACCCTGAGACACCACGTGCCGCCCGTTGTGCAGCCAGGTGAAGGTGACAGGGGCTGAGCCCACCTGCACCGAGCAGCTCAGGGTCACGTTGTCACCTACACGCACCTGGGGTGACAGGGGACCGGGGGTGATGATGGCATTGGCCACGGGCACTACAAGGACAGAGACAGGGCTGGCACTGCGCGAGGTCAGATGGGGGTACCATGGGTGGGGTCACCCCCAGCCCGAGGGTCCCACTCACCCAGGACGGTGACATTCAGGGGGTCACTCTCGACCACGCTGTCCCTGTCACTGACCCGGCACCAGTAGTGGCCACTGTCATTGTCCCCAACGTGGCACAGCTCCAGGCGGGGGCCAGTGCCCTGCAGTGCTCCTGAGCCCTCCCGGTACCAGGAGAAGGACAGGGGACCTGTCCCTATGGCCACCTCACAGCTCAACACCAGGCGGTCCCCGAGTACCACCTGTCCCCCAGGGGGCTGTGCTGACAGGGACACCTCCGAGGGTGGGACCCCTGCAGGAGAGGGAGGCACCAGGGGACAGTGAGGGACCTGGAGGGGTGTCAGGGAGGGGCAGGGCAACTCCGGTGAGGGAGAGGGGGTGCAGAGATTGGAGAAGGGGGACTTAGAAAGGAACTCCGAGGGATGATGAGGGGGTCAGGGAGGGAACACCTGGAGAGGGAGGTGGGCAACACCAGGAAGGGTATGGGGACCATGGGAGGGGATGGTGAGACTTAGGGAATGTGCGGAGACCTCAGAGAGGGGTGAAGGGACCCAGACAGGGGTACGGGGACACGACGAAGGATGGAGGGAAACACGAGCCAGGAATGCGAGGACCTTAGGAGTGACCCGGGGCAGCGATGGCAGGACACAGAAAATGCACCAGAGAAGGATGGGGGTACTCATGTAGGGGCTGGGGGTCCCGGGGAGAGACCTGAGAAAGGATGGGGGGAGCCAGGGAGGGATCTGGAAAAGGTTGGATACCCCAGAGCAGGCGTCAGGGAGGGCTGAGGGGTGCCAGGCAGTGTGGGGGACCCGAGGAGGCTGTGGGGGCTCCCCGTGCCCATCCCCGCACTCACTGTGCACCGTGATGCGGAGCCAGGCACTGCTCTTCCGCACGCCCCCCCCCTCGGAGCGCACCTCACAGCCATAATTCCCTGAGTGGGAGACTCCCACAGTGGGCACCAGCAGCTGCGGGGACCCCTGTGGGCCCCCCACCACCTGCCCATCCCGGTAGAACACGTGCAGGAGGGGGGCTTGGGGCCGCAGGGGGCTGGGGGTGCTGCAGCAGCTGAGATTCAGAGGGGACCCCACAGTGAGCTCGGGGGGACCCTCCAGCACCGGCACCGAGAAGAGCTCTGGGAAGGAGAAGGGAGGTGACGACTGTGACTCTGAGTCCATTGGGAAGTGGCTTTGGTGGTGTCAGGAGATTGGAGTTCCAGCCGTGTGGGTGCTCACCGTGCACTGTCACTGTCACTGGTGCTGACCATGACTGCCAGGACCCCACCAAGCCCTCACATCGGTAGCGGCCACAGTGGGGCAGCTGCAGAGGTGAAAGGGATAGCTTGGTCCCCTTTAGGAACCTCCCAAGTTCCTTCTTATCCCAGTAAAATCGCACCCTGGTGAGATGGTTGTCCTGCTGACACCGGCAGCGCAGTGTCAGGGTGTCCCCCTCCAGCAGTTCCTGCGCTGGCACCTGCAGCACCAGTGGGTCTGTGGGACAGGAAGGTCACATCTCACTGATGAGACTGTTCTGAGGTGGGGTCTGGGGTGCTCTGGGGTGCACTGGGATGTCCCTGTGTGCAGGGGACTGGCTCTTGTCACTCAAAGGGTGTGAGGCCACCTTCAGAGTGGAGCCTACCCTGACCTCTCAGGGGCCACCCTCATCATTTAAGATCTCCCCTCACCATCTAAGACTGTCACGGGAGGGCTGCGCCCACTGCCGGGTCTGTCACATGTGTAGTCGCCTCTCTCAGTGACACTGAGGCGGTGGCGTCCCTCCTGCCACCAGCGCTGCCCGTCCTTGTACCAGGTGGTGGCACTGGCAGTCCCTGAGCCCTGGCAGGTCAGTGTCACCTGGTCCCACAGCACTGCTGGTCTCCAGGGGGGCTCCACCAGGAGCTGGGTGGTCTGGACACCTGCAGGTAACAGGGGACACCAGCCTGCCAGGGCCAGTAGGGGGCTGGGGACAGCAGGGTTGGGCCATGGCATCCCCTGAAGACTCACCAGCGAAGCCGAGGGTCTGGGCTGGAAGGGAGAAGGGACAGGGCTGGTTGGGGGTGGCACCACGGGGACAGAGGCACATGGGGTACAGGGTGTGGTGGCTGTCCCCAAACTGTCCCTGTGGGGACAGAAGTTCTTGTGGGAAAGTGTGTGGGTGGTCCCCAAAAGTTTGGAGAGGCAGGGGGACATGTCTGTGTCACAGCCACCCATGCACACATCACTGTGGCACAGACACCTTGGGAACAGGGACACCAAGGCCATCCTGGGCTGAGGCAGAACATGGGGACACTATGGACTTCTGGACAGGAGGTCACCACGGACACAGCCCATGCTGGCCCAGGTCACCCCCACCAGCTCATGATCCCATCACCATGAGCCCATCCCCATGGCCACATCCTCACCGTTCTTGTCCCTTCATCCCAGTTCCATTGTCACTATTCCCAGAGCTACCTGAGCCCAAAAGTGCCAGTCCCCACATTCCTTGTCACCACATCCCCATCCCTAAATTCTTCCCCTGTTCCTGTCCCCAAAGCCATCCTTCATCCCCAGTCCCACCAAGGTCCACTGTGGGTAACATGGACTGGCGCTGCTGACATTGAGGACCTCAGGGGACTCCATAGCCCCCCTGTGCCCCCTCTCCTCCCCATCCCTGGAGTGTCAGGCCCATGCCCGGAGCACTCACCCCACTGGAGCAGCACCACTTTCCCGGCCATCCAGGTATCCCCAACCATGTGGACTGGCTGTCACTCGCTGCTGTGGCCACCACTCCCCTGGCTGGCGGCTCTTCGGATGAAGGGGAAGGAAGCGAAGTCAGGTCTCAACCTCATGCATAGGTGGCCCTTGGTGGGGGCAGGGTGACCACAGGCTGGGGACACGGGTGGGTGGGACAAAATGGGACATGGGGTTCCGAGGACTGGGGGGCTCAGTGGTTTTGGGGCAGCAGGAATGGGGTCACTGGGAAATGGGGTCCTGAGGAGGGGGAATATCTAGTGATGGGGATGCCATGGTGTAGAAGTCCATCCGAAAATCCTTCATTTTTGCCTCACAATTGTCATGAGAATCACCGAAGGGTAAAAAACTGTTGCACCAGTTGGGAAAGAAAGTCTCATGCTTATCTAGTGTGTTCACAGATGGTGTTTGCAGAACATGCCATGCTGTACTCGAAGGGGGTATGCTGCCCTTTTCTGGACAATTGAACTGGACTTTCTTCCAAACTCCTGAGCTGGCTGGACTGAGCTCTGGGGTGGCTCCTCCCTGCTC
>JAWWEX010000484.1:0-10662 GCA_035583215.1 Arremon brunneinucha
CGGGTTAGACCCTGGATGGGGACAGGGCTAAGCCCAGGATGGGGACCAGGCTAAACCCGGGATTGGGACCGGGTTAGGTCCGGGATTAGGATCGGGTTAGACCCTGGATGGGGACAGGGCTAAGCCCAGGATGGGGACCAGGCTAAACCCGGGATTGGGACCGGGTTAGGTCCGGGATTAGGATCGGGTTAGACCCTGGATGGGGACAGGGCTAAGCCCAGGATGGGGACCAGGCTAAACCCGGGATTGGGACCGGGTTAGACCCGGGATTAGGCGCCGTGCCAGGTGAGGAGGGGCCGGGCCGGGGTGAGCAGCAGGGCACGGCCCGGCGGGCGCTACAAAGGCCCGCGGGTCTCATTTGAAACTCAAAGGGACCCTCCGGAACATCCCCCGGAGCCGCCGCCTCCGCCTCCTTCCCCCGGCACCGCCGGGACCCCCCGGGACCCCCCGGGACCCCCCGGCCCCGTCCCGACCCCCGGAACACCCCACAGCCAGCAGCGCTCCCAGCTCAGCTCCTATTCCCTGGAATTTCCCCAAAAACCAGCAGCGCTCCCAGCTCAGCCCTTTTTCCCCAGAATTTCCCCAAAACGAGCAGCGTTCTCACCTCAGCCCTATTTGCCCCAAAAAAGAGCTGCGCTCTCATCTCAGTCCTTTTTCCCCCAAAAAAGAGCAGATCTCCTCACTCATCCCTTTTTACCCCAAAAACCAGCAGCGCTCCCAGCCCATCCCTTTTCCCTGGAATTTCTCCCAAAACCAGCAGCGCTCCCAGCCCATCCCCATTCGGGATTTGGGCACCAGGGATTTTGGGATTTGGGGATTTGGGGATCCGGGATTTGGGCATTTGGGCACCAGGGATTTTGGGATTTGGGGACCCGGGATTTGGGGATCCTGGATTTTGGGATGCAGGATTTCTGGATGAGGGATTTCCGGATTTGGGGATTTTGGGACCCGGGATTTCGGGACCCCCAGGTGCGTCCCTGTGGGACAGGAATGGGTGGGCGCAGCGTGGAGAAGCCCCAAGGTGACTCGGCCTCATTGCCACCGTTGGGTTTTACATATTTATTTATTTTATAGAAATTATAGACAACCATCTATATCCCAAATAATACATATAAATAATAAAAATCCATATAATTAATACAACCCATAAATTCCATATATTCCATATAATCCATATAATTAATATAATCAATAAATTCCATATATTCAATATAATCCATGTAATTAATATAAGTCATAAATCCCACATATTCCATATAATCAATATAATTAATATAATTCATAAATCCCATATATACTATTTATTCCATTTATTCCATTTATTCCATTTATTCCATTTATTCCATTTATTCCATTTATTCCATATATCCCATATATTCCCTATATCCCATATATTCCATGTGTTTAATAAATTCCACATATTCCATTTGTTGGGAAAAGCGGGAAGGCAGCGAGGGAAGGATTTTCCAGAGGAAATATCAAAGTTTTACCTGAAATCCAGAATTTGGCACCGGAAAAAAGCTGCAAAAGTCCATTCTTGCCCTCACCACTTTTATTAAAAATTCAGAATTTTTATTCAAAATTCAGAATTCCCATTTCTTGCCTGGTAGAATTTTAAATTTCTTTAGAAGATCAAAACCACCCCCAAAAAACCTCCAGGCTTTCCTAAGGAATTCAGGTATTCCAGGGGGAAAAAATTCTCCAAAACCCAACAATAAATGGATTCAGGCTTCGGTTTTAGTTTGGTTTGCCTCGGGAAAAATGGGGGGAAATGGGGAAAATTATTCAATAAACATAAAATAATATAAAACTCAATAAAATTTGCCTCCCTACATTTTTTGGGGGGAGTTTTTGCAGGAAAATCTGGTGTGGAGGCTGAATCCTATTCTATTCTATTCTATTCTATTCTATTCTATTCTATTCTATTCTATTCTATTCTATTCTATTCTATTCTATTCTTAAATGTAATTTAATTTTATTTTATATTTTTAAACGAAACTATATTAAATTTTGTTTTCATTTTGTATTTCACTTTCTTTTTCCCATTTTCATTTAATCATATGCTATATTTTATATTATTTTTCTTTTTCCCTTTTCCTTTCCCTATTTTAATGTTCCCTTTTCCTTTACTTTTCCTCCCCTCAAATTTTTAACCCAGCCCTGATCAAACCCCTCAAATTTTCACATTTTTGAGGAAAATGTCGATTTTTGGACAAATTCTGGGGGAGACAATGGGACAATAATTCCCTTTATTTATTCCCCAGGGAGTTTTCCCAATTTCCAAGAAGGGGAACCCCACAATTCCCATTTTTAACGAGGTTTTTAAAATTTATTTGTTGATTTTTCAGCCCCGCCGATCTCATTTTGCATAAAATCAGAGAAATTCCCTCCCTGGGCAAGAACCCAGCAGAAAAATGCGATTTTTTTTCTTTTTTTTTCTCTGTTCCCTGCAGAATTCCTGAATTATTCTGCTTTTTGTAAATCCTTTCCTGTGATGTGGCCACTTCAGAGGGAACATTCCGAGGGCGTTTCCTCACTCGGAACATCAAATAAAAAGCGGATTTTTTTTTTTTGTGCTGTCTGTTACCACAAAAAAGGGGATTTTAATAAAAAATAACAGATAAAAATTCTCCTTGATCTGCCGATGGGGAGGAATCCGCCAGAGCTGCAGATCAAAGGCGGCGAAAAAACCTCAAATTTCGGAATAAATTCCTTCATTCTCCTCTTCCCCACCCGCAAATCATCGCCTCCTCCTCCGGGTCCAAAAAGCAGAATTTAACTCCGAATAACTCCCAGAAACGGGAATTTTTTAATGGAAAAAAAAAGCAAAAATTAATAAAAATAATTACAATAAAAACCAGCGTGGTGCTGTTTTCTCGGAGGCTCCGCATTTTTCAGTTCTTTATCGGGTTTTGAAACCCGAGGAGCACAAAATTCTTTTTTTTTTTTTTTAATTTTTTGGGGACCGAGAGGTTATCGGAGAGCAAATACCGAGCTCTGATAAGGCTCAGGCCGCGCTCCTGGCCCCGTTCTCGCCCGCTTTTATCCCGGTTTGAGCCCGGCTTGCGCAAGCCCAGGCGCGCTCCTAATGGCCCCGAGATAAACCCGGGTTTATCTCCGACAGCGCTCTGATCGCCTCCTCTGCGCTTTATTTTTGTGTAAGAAGCGATAAGAAATTGATTTTATCGGGGTTTTTTTTGGCTAAAAAGAGATTTTAAATGCGACTCTGGGGAGTGGAAATCGGTGTTTGGGGTTTTCTGGGGAGGGAATTGAGGAGAAATCATTAAATTTTCAGTGTGGGGGAGAAAATGAGAAGGAAAGCTGAATATTTATGGGTTTTTTAGAAGGAATTATTGGATAATGATAATTTTCAGGAGGGCTTGGTTCCCAAATGCTGGAATTTGGGGTGGGGAGGGAGAGGAGCCCCAGAATCCACAGAATTCCCAGTTCTGGCCAAATTCCCAGATCTGGTCAGGCCAGGTTTGGTTCCCAAATCCTGGAATTTGGGCTGGGGAGGGAACAGAGCCCTCGAAACCACAGAATTCCCAATTCTGGCCAAATTCCCAGTTCTGGCCAAATTCCCAGATCTGACCAGGCTGGGTTCAGCTGGAATTTGGGCTGGAGACTGAACAGAGCCCAGGAAAAAGCAGAATTCCCAATTCTGGCCAAATTCCCAATTCTGGCCAGGCTGGGTTCGGTTCCCAAATCCTGGAATTTGGGGTGGGGAGGGAGAGGAGCCCCAGAAAAACCAGAATTCCCAATTCTGGCCAGGCTGAGAGGTCAGAGCTGCCCCAAAATTGCTTTTCCTATGGAATTCTGTATTCCAGGGGAAATTCTGTCCGGAGGAGGAGTGGACAGGGAATGACCCCTGGATCTCACTGACCACAGGAGATGGTCTGGAGAAGGGAATGGGCTCTGGGTCTCACTGACCAATAAAGGACTGGGTAAGGGAATGGGTTCTGGGTTTGATCAGCTCCCCTCTGGCTCCGTTGCGTTTCTGGAGCACCAGTTCCTGCAGAGTCACCCCGGGGGGAGCAGAGCTCAGACCACCCCAAACCCGGAGAGCTCCAGGAGTGCTCGGGGTCTGCTCTGGCTCAGGGAGCGGCAGGGAACAGGGCTGGCTCAGGCCCAGGGAAGCGAGGCTGACTCCAATTCCCCTTTTCCCATTTCCTTCCATTCCCCTTTTCCCATTTCCTTCCATTCCCCTTTCCCCATTTCCTTCCATTCCCCTCTTCCCATTTCCTTCAATTCCTCTTTTCCTTCCATTCCCATTTCCCCAATTCCTTCAATTTCCTTTTCCCCCATTTCCTTCCACTCCCTTTTCCCAATTTCCTTCAATTCCCATTTCCCCATTTCCTTCCATTCCCCTTTCCCCATTTTCTTCCATTCCCCTTTTCCCCATTCCCTCCCATTCCCTTTTCCCCATCCCAACAGAGGCGGAGGAGCCGATTTAGTCCCGATTAAATCAAAGTTATTCAATCCCGGTTTGGGTGAGCGCCTCACGATCCGCACGAGTTCCTCCCAAACCACAACCCCGGGGTTTCCCGGCTCGGAGCCGCTCCCCACAGCAAACCCCTTCTCCGTGTGCCTCATAAATCACAAACAAATCCCCAGAGATCCCCCGGGAGAGCTTTTTTATCTGTTGTTTGTGTCCTGCCCGCCCCTCGCGCAGGTGGGGAGCGAATCCAAACAAACATTATCAAACGAGCCCGCCGAGTGTTTGGTGTAGGGCGCTGGGAGCGCCGGGCGCTGTTTGGATACGCGATGTTCCCCGGCAGCCCTGAGCGATGGCCCCGGCCCCGCGGCCGCCTCTGGCCAGCGCTGCCCCCGGCCCGGACCCCGATCCCAGTCCCGGGATATCCACAGGGGCTCCCTGCCCGGTTCGTGTCCGGGATCCCAATCCCGGGATATTCACAGGGGCTCCGTGCCCGGTTCGTGTCGCGGATCCCAATCCCGGGATATTTACAGGGGCTCTGTGCCCGTCTGGATCCCAATCTCGGGATGGTTACAGGGGCTCCCTGCCCGCCCGGTTCGTGTCCAGGATCCCAATCTCGGGATGGTTACAGGGGCTCCCTGCCCGCCCGGTTCGTGTCCAGGATCCCAATCTCGGGATGGTTACAGGGGCTCCCTGCCCGGTTTCTGTCCCGGATCCCAATCCCGGGATATTCACAGGGGCTCCCTGCCCGCCTGGTTCCTGTCCCGGGATTGCTTACAGGGATCTCTGCCCGCCGGGATCCCGGTCCCGGGATATTCACAGGGGCTCTGCCCGCCCGATTCATGCCCGGGATCCCAATCCCGGGATGGTTACAGTGGGTCCCTGCCCGCCCGGATCCCAATTCCGGGATATTCACAGGGGCTCTGTGCCCGTCTGGATCCCAATCCCAGGATATTTACAGTGTCTCCCTGCTCGGTTTCTGTCCCGGATCCCAACCTCGGGATGGTGACAGGGATATCGGCCCGCCTGGATCCTGTCCCGGATCCCAATCCCGGGATATTTACAGTGGCTCCCTGCTCAGTTCCTGTCCCGGATCCCAATCCCGGGATTGGTTACAGGGGTTCTGCCCGCCCGGATCCCAATCCCGGGATATTTACAGGGGCTTTCTGCCCTCCTGGATCCTGTCCCGGGATTGTTCACAGGGCTCCCTGCCCGCCCGGTTCGTGTCCCAGTCTGACCCGATCCTTCACCCGGGTCTGGCCCGATCCATCACCCGGGTCCGGACCGATCCATCACCCGGGTCTGGCCCGATCCATCACCGGGTCCGGCCCGATCCTTCACCCGGGTCTGGCCCGATCCATCACCCGGGGCAGCTCCCGGCCGGGCTCGGCCCCTCCCGGGCCGGGGCCAGGGCCGCGGGGTCAAGTGGTTCTTGTGTTCCTCAGATAGCGAACAGGGGAGAGGATCCTTTTCCCCTTGATTTTTCCTTGATTTTTCCTTTTTATTTGTTCTTATTTTCCCCAACTTCTCCCTTTGTTTTAAGGCTTTAAATTCACCTCTAACTAATGGAGTCAGGGAAGAAAACACTGAGGGTTTGGGGTTTGGGCACCTGAACCTACAGACGTGGGACAGATAAACACCAGGATTTGGGGTTTTGGACACCTGACCCTGCAGACACACAAACACCAGGATTTGGGGTTTGGGCACCCTGCAGACACACAAACACCAGGATTTGGGTTTTTGGACTCCTGACCCTATGGACATCAGGCAGATAAGGGGTGGCAGCTCCAGATAATCTGTCACCACTCATTCCATGAGGAAACACCTCCAGGATGGCACAAACACCTCCCCTGTTCCCCTTTAACTTCCCAGAGTTAAACCCACAGAAGGAATTCAGAGATGTGGATTTCAGAAAATCCCAAATTCCCCAATTTCCCCATTTCTGTACCAAGCAGAGTCGAGGTCGCTCCTGTCTAATCCACCGTGGAAGGGTCAGGATGCACAAAGTTGTGAAATATTCCAGATTTTGGGGGTCTGGGCTGGTTCCAGGATCCACCGGGGAGTTTCTGATTCCTGGTGGGAATCTTGATTTCTGTATTTCTACACTTCTATATTTCTATATTCCTATACTTCTATATCTGTGCATTTCTCTATTTCCATCTTATGTTATTTTCATACTCCTACATTTCTAGATTTCCACATTTTTCTGTTCCTATATTCCTACATTGCTCCATTTCTCCATTTTTCCATTTCTCCATTTTCCCATTTCTCCATTTCTCCACTCCCACACTCCCAGCCCCCATCTGCCAGCCTGATTTCCGCCCCTGTTCCATAAATTCCATTTTCTCACCATTCAAAGGCATTTTTCCCCAAACCACAGCGCCGCAGCCTCCCCTGAGCGAGGCTCAGCCCCTCAGCAGGAACATCTTCCTTGCAGGAGCAAAAATTTCCTTCCAGAAATGACATTTTTCCTTGCAGGAATGACATTCTCCATGCAGGAACGACATATTTCCTTGCATAAACCACATTTTCCAAGCAGGAATGACATTTTCCCTGCAGGAATGACATTTTCCATGCAGGAACATTCTCCTTCCAGAAATGACATTTTTCTTTGCATAAACCACATTTTCCTTGCAGGAATGACATTTTCCATGCAGGAACATTCTCCTTCCAGAAATTGCATTTTTCCTTGCATAAACCACATTTTCCATGCAAGAGTGACATTGTCCATGCAGAAATTACATTCTCCATGCAGGAACAACATATTTCCTTGCATAAACCACATTTTCCATGCAGAAATGACATTTTCCACCCAGGAACAACATTTTCCTTGCAGGAATGACATTTTTCTTTGCATAAACCACATTTTCCATGCAGGAACATTCTCCTTCCAGAAATGACATTGTCCATGCAGAAATGACATTTTTCCCTGCAGAAATGACATTTTTCCCTGCAGAAATGACGTTTTCCTTTCAGAAACGGCATTTTTCCCTGCAGGACCATTCCCCACGCCTGCAGACGTTTGCCAAGGCCCAGAACCCCTGGAACATCTGCTGAGGATCCGGAATTTCCCCCAACTCGGCATCCTGCAGGCCTGGGCTCCTTCACAGCCACCCCAGGCTCCAAAACCTGCACCTTTTATCCTCATTTTTACCCCATTTCCGTCCCACTCTGCTCCTTCCCTTTGGCTCTGCCACGTTCCTGTTGCTCCAGAGCTGCTCCATTGTGGGGAAATTCAGATGGCCCAAAAAAGCCACATTTTGCCCCACATTCCGTCCAGGAACAAATCCAGAGCGTGTTTGGGTTTATTTAGGATCCAGATTTGTTTTATCCTATTTAGGATCCAGAGCCTGATTTATCTTATTTAGGATCCAGACCTTGTTTTATCATTTTTAGTCTGTTTCGTCCTATTGAGGATGCAGAGTCTATTTAGGATCCGGAGATTGTTTTTCCATCAGGAACTGGAGTTACAGCACAAGGAGGGAAAGAAATAAAGGGAGGAAAGATAAAAAAAAAAGGAGGAAAGAAAAAAAAGGAGGAAAGAAAAAAAAGGAGGAATGAAAAAAGAGGAAAGGAAAAAAAAGAGGAAAGAAAAAGAGGAGGAATAAAAAGAGGAGGAAAGGAAAAAAGGAGGAATAAAAAGAGGAGGAAAGGAAAGAAAGAGGAATAAAAAGAGGAGGAATGAAAAAAGAGGAAAGGAAAAAGGAGGAAAATAAAAAAAGAGGAATGAAAAAAGAGGAAAGAAAAAAGAAAAATAAAAAAGGAGGAAAGAAAAAAGGAGGAAAGAAAAAAAGAGGAATAAAAAAAGGAAGAAAGTAAAAAAATGAGGAAAGTTAAAAAAGGAGGAATAAAAAGAGGAGGAATGGAAAGAAAGAGGAGGAATAGAAAGGAGGAAAGAAAAAGAGGAGGAAAGGAAAAAAGGAGGAATAAAAAGAGGAGGAATGAAAAAAGGAGGAAAGAAAAAAAGAGGAATAAAAAGGGGAGGAATGAAAAAAAGGAGGAAAGAGAAAAAGAAGAAAAGAAAAAAAAAGGGAGATGTTTCTGAGGTGAGACTGCCCAGCTGGCGGGTGATTTATGAAGTGCTGAAAAGCATCTTCGGAGCTGTCATTTATCTCGGAGCTCTCAGCCTAAAACAACAAAGGATAAATCCCTTCCCTGATTGTGGCTCCACTGCAGGAACCATTCCATGGCACGGGAACCCTGCAGAAATCCCGGCCCGCAGGTGCTCCCTAGCGGATCTCCCACCCTCCTGGAGGGGAAACCACCTCAAAAACCCCAAAAAACCCCAAAAAACCCCAAATCTGAAGGAGCAGAACCGTCCCTGTTCTGCTGAGGGATGGCAGATCCCCAAAATTCCACCCTGATAGATCAAACTCTGATTCGCTCCCAAGGAGCCTCTTCTCCCCCCAAAATATTCCCCATTTTCCCTTCCCCAGCATTCCCAAAGCCATTCCCAGCCTTTGATCCATCCCCGGAATTTGTAAATCTGACGTTTGCTCCTATCTCAGAGATAAGGGATCAGATGCAGGGGGAAGGAGATAAGGGCAGGGAGTTCCAGGGCAGGAAATCTGGTGGGAGATACCGGAGCTGTGGGGCTGGGTCACGGTTGGGGTTTTTAAACACAGAATCCCAGATCGGATCGGGCTGGGCCAGAAGCAGCAACGGCATCCCTCAAAACCAGGCACTTTCCCCTCAAAAATGGCTCTTTTCCCCTCAAAAATGGCCACTTTCCCCTCAAAAATGGCTCTTTTCCCCTCAAAAATGGCCACTTTCCCCTCAAAAATGGCACTTTCCCCTCAAAAATGGCCACTTTCCCCTCAAAAATGGCACTTTGCCCTCAAAGACGGAACTTTCCCCTAAAAATGTCTCTTTTCCCCCTCAAAATGGAACTTTGCTCTCAAAAATGGCCCTTTCTCTGAAAAACCAGGCCCTTTTCTCCTAAAAATGAGTTTTTCCCCTCAAAACTGGACTATTTTCCCCTCAAAAATGGGCCTTTTTCCCCAGAAAATTTGCTCTTTTCCCACTGAAAACTAGACTGTTTTCCCCTCAAAATCAGGCCCTTTTCCGCTAAAAATGAGCTTTTCCCCACAAAAATTGGCTCTTTTTCCCCTAAAAATGGGCTTTTCTGGTCATAAATTGGCTCTTTTCCCCCTCAAAACCAGGCCCGTTTCCCCTCAAAAAAGGGCTTTTCCCCCACAAAAACGGGCTATTTCCCCCCTCAAAGCCAGGCCCTTTTCTCCTAAAAATGGGCTTTCCCCCCCAAAACTGGACTATTTTCCCCACAAAAATTGACACTTTTTCCCTCAATATGGGACTATTTTCCCCTCAAACCAGGCTCTTTTTCCCCTAAAATTTGCTCTTTCCCCCTAAAAACCGGACTCTTTTCCCCTCAAAACCAGGCACTTTTCTCCTAATAATGGGCTTTTCCCCACAAATATTGGCTTTTTCCCCTCAAAACCAGGCCCATTTCCCCTCAAAAAAGGGCTTTTCCCCTCAAAAATTGGTTCTTTTTCACCTCAAAACCAGGCCCTTTTCTCCACAAAAACAGCCTTTTTTCCCCCTAAAAATGGGCTTTTCCACACAAAAATGGGCTCTTTTTCCCTTAAAAATGGCCTTTTTCCCCCAAAACCAGCCTTTTTCCCCTCAGAACCGTTCCCTTTCCCCTCACTCCCTCTCTCCCCCCAAACCTGCCCTTTTCCCCCAGGAATTCGGGGATCAAAGGCGGCCGGGCAGGAACTTTGTGGGTTCCCCCACGCCGACCCCTCCGTGCTGACAGCGCAGGAATTGCATTTCATGGCTCTGCTTATTCCCCAAAAATTCCTTATCTCTGATCCCGGATCCGCCCAGCCCTGCTGCGGCAGATTTTGCATTAATTACATTTTTTTCCCCCTGAGATGAAAGCTGCCCCGAACTTCCTCTTCTTTTGTTCTTGGTATCCTTTTTTTTCTAATTTTTTTTTTTTATTTTACCCCCCTTTCCCTTATATTTGTTCATGAGGAGCTCCTTATTCCTTTTATTTATTTTTTTTAATTTCCCCCCTTTTCCTTATATTTATTCATGAGGAATTCCTTACTCCTTTTATTATTAATTTTTTTAAATTTCCCTCCCCACCCTTTCCCTTATATTTATTCATGAGGAATTTTTTTTATTCCTTTTATTTTATTTTATTTTATTTTATTTTATTTTATTTTATTTTATTTTATTTTATTTTATTTTATTTTATTTTA
>JAWWEX010000485.1:0-10660 GCA_035583215.1 Arremon brunneinucha
GGAGTGTTGGGGGGCAGGGGGCTGAAGGGCTGGAGGAGTCGGGGGGGGGAGCACTCGGGTGACATTTTGGCTCACGGGTTCTGCCAGGTGCCCTGGTGCCAGGGGTGGGAGCATTGGGGGGGCAGGGGGCTGATGGTCTTGGGGGGACACCAGGGTGGCATTTTGGGGCACAGGTTGTGTCAGGTGCCCAGCCTCTGGGTGTGACACCACCATGGGGGCAGTGACACATCCATGGTGGGGATGGTGGCATGGCCATAGTGGGGATGGTGGCATGGCCATGGGGACGCAGTGGCAGGGCCATAGTGGGAGAGGTGGCACGGCCGTGGTTGGGACGGTGACACGGCCATGGCGGGAGCAGTGACACGACCATGGCGGAAGCAGTGACAGGGCCATGGTGGCGGTGGTGGCAGGGCCGTGGTGGGGACGGTGGCACGGCCATGGTGGGGTTGGTGACATGGCCATGGTGGGGGCAGTGGCAGGGCCATGGTGGGGGCAGTGGCAGGGCCATGGTGGGGGCGATGGCACAGCCATGGTGGGGGCGATGGCACAGCCATGGTGGAGGGGGTGGCATGGCCATGGGGACGCGGTGACAGGGCCATGGTGAGGACGGTGGCATGGCCATGGTGTGAGTGGTGGCACGGCCGTGGTGGGGGCATGGTGTCACAGCCATGGGGACATGGTGGCACGGCCATAGGGGCACGGTGGCACAGCCATAGCACGCGGTGCCAGCACTGCCCATGCCGCAGAGCTGGCGTCGGCGGAGCAGCGGGCACGGCGGCAGGGGCTGGCATTGCTGCGGGTACCACGGAGCCCCGCGGTGCGGGTGAGGGCATCGGGGATGGCGCTGGGCCGGGACCTGCTCGAGCTCTACTTTGAGAACCGGCGCAGCGGCGGCGGCCACGTCAGCGACGTGCGGGTGCTGCCAGGGGAGCGTGGGGCCATCGTCACCTTCCAGGAGCCGACAGGTGAGGGCATGGTGCCGGGGAGCCAGGGCCGATTGCTCAGGAACAGGGCAATCATGGGGGCATGGGAGTGGGATGGTGAGGTGGGCACTGTGCCCTTTGCACAGGAACAGGGTGATCATGGGAGCATGGGAAATGGGTGCCAAGGTGGGCACGGTGCCCTCAGTGTGAAATGGGGTGGTGAGGTGGGCACGGTGCCATTTGCACAGGAACAGGGTGATTATGGGGGCATGGGAAAGGGGTGCCAAGGTGGGCATGGTGCCCTTGGTGCGGGAACAGAGTGATGAGGTGGGCATGGTGCCATTTGCACAGGAACAGGGTGATCATGGGGGCATGGGAAGGGGGCGCCAAGGAGGGCACAGTGGCCGTGGTGCAGGAACGGGGTGGTGAGGTGGGCTCGGTGCCATTTGCGCAGGAGCAGGGTGACCATGAGGGCACAGGAATGGGGTGCCAAGGTGGGCACAGTGCCATTGGTGTGGAAAGAGATGGTGAGGTGAGAACAGTGCCCTTGGTGCAGGAACAGGGTGGTGAGGTGGGCTCGGTGCCATTTGCCCAGGAACAGGGTGATCATGGGTGGATGGGAATGGGATGCCAAGGTGGACACGATGCCCTCGGTGTGGAATGGGGTGGTGAGGTGAGCACAGTGCCCTTGGTGCGGGAGCAGGGTGGTGAGGTGGGCACAGTGCCATTTGCACAGGAACAGGGTGATCACGGGTGGATGGGAAGGGGGTGCCCAGCTGGGCACGGTGCCATTTGCACAGGAACAGGGTGATAATGGGGACATGGGAAGGGGGTGCCAGGGTGGGCACGGTGCCATTTGCACAGGAACGGGTTGATCACAGGAGCACAGGGAGCCACTCTGTGCCACCAGCTGCCCGTCCCTTTGTCCCCACAGCCGCAGAGCGGGTGCTGCAGAGGCCACACCGGCTGCAGGACACGGTGCTGGAGCTCAGCCCCCACTTTCCCTTACTGGAGCTGCTGGAGGAGAACACGGACGTGCCCCTGGACGCTGTCCCTGCTCCGGACAGAGCCTCTCCTCCTGACACGGAGCCCCTCCTGGTCAGGGAGCCCCTGCTTTACACAGACTGCCCGCTGGACTCAGTGCCAACCTCAGACCCCACGGTGGCACACACGAACCCCACACCGGACACAGCACCAGCGCCAACAGTGCCAACATCACACCCAGGGCCGGGGCAGCCCCCAAATGCCTCCCCCAGCAGGGACAAGGACACAGAGGAGCTCAGGGCCGTGCCCAGCCAGGCCCAGCCCCCCAGGCCCATGTCGGTGGTGGTGCCAGAGCCAGTGTCAGTGCAGGATGAGGCGCTGGTGCCAGCGGAGCCGGGAGCCGTGCGCTACCTGCAGCAGCACTACCAGGACGTGCTCAGCAGCGTCCCCGAAGTGTCCCTGCTGCCACTGGAGGGGGGGGACATCTCTGGGTTCCGGGTGAGCTGCAGGCAGGGGTAGAAGTGACAGAGTTCGTAGAGTGACTAGGTTGGACGAGACCTTAAAGAGCATTGAGTGCAGGGGTGTGGGCAGGTACAGGCAGGTGTGGGCAGGTGCAGACAGGTGTGGGCAGGTACAGGCAGGTGTGGGCAGGTGCAAGCAGGCGCAGACGGGTGTGGGCAGGTGCAGGCTGCAGTACAGGGAGGTTTGGGCAGGTGCAGGCAGGTGTGTGGGCAGGTACAGGCAGGTGTAGGCAGGGGCGTGAGCAGGTCCAGGCAGCAGTGCAGGGAGGTACAGGTAGGTGCAGGCAGGTACAGGTAAAAGCGGTGTGGGCAGGTACAGGCAGGGGTGCAGGCAGGTGTGGGCAGGTACAGGTAGATGTGGGCAGGTACAGGCAGGTGTGGGCAGGTACAGACAGGTGTGGGCAGGTGTGGGCAGGTGCAGGCAGGGGTGTGGGCAGGTGCAGGCAGGTGTGGGCAGGTACAGACAGGGGTGTGGGCAGGGGTCTCTGCTGCACTCCCAGCTCCCCGTGCTCACGGCACACCCTGGTGCCAGGGGCTGCCAGCCACGTGGTGCTGCCCACGCTGCCTGCAGGTGAGTGGGGAGCTGGGCAGGCGCTGGTGCCCAGGTGCTGACCCTTTGCCCATCTGCTGACAGGTGAGCGGGGAGCCAGGCCGGTGCCAGGCCGTGGCCGATTTCCTGCAGAGCCTGCTGGACTCTGTGGCCTCACACCCCACCACCCTGCACTTCCCTGGCATCGCCCGCTTCCTGCGGGACCCGGCTGGGCAGAGCCTCCTGCAGCAGCTGGAGAGCCGCTTCCAGTGCGCCATCCAACTGGATGGTGAACCCTGGAGCCCTCCAGATCCCCAGGTGCGGCCTCATGGGGAGGGAGGGGTCTGGCAAGTGGGTGCCATTGTGCTGGTCCCTGCTGTGCCACAGCAGCGTTGGTGATGCCACCCTTGATCCCCACAGCTGGAGCTGGAGGAGCTGCTGCCCCCAAGCAGGGAGCCCCGGCCACACTCCTGGCACCAGGACCTGCCTGAGGGCCACAATGCCGCTGCTGATGGTGATGGTGATGGTGATGGTGGTGGCCACGGCTTCCATTCCAGCGCAGGTGAGGGGCGAGGGTGACACTTTGGTGCCCGCTCTGTGGGTGCTGTGGTGAGATGAGGAGGCCACAGGTGCTGGTCCTCCCCAGGACATGGTGGTGGGGCCTCATGGCTGACACCCCGCTGCTCCCACAGAGGAGATCAAGGAGTTGTTGGCAGCACTGCGCCCGAGCGACGCCGACGGCTGTGGCAGCCCCGACCCGTGGCCTGACACCCTCCCTGGTGACGAGTGGGACCCCAATGCCGCGTTCATCTGTGCGGCCGGTGGCGATGGTGCCAAGGAGCTGCTGTCGGACACCGGCGTGGAGGAGGAGGAGGAGGTGCAGATGGCCCTGGCCATCCAGTACTCCATGGACCACACGAGGCACGAGCAGGAGGAGCTGGCGCGTGCCACCGCTCTGTCCCTGAGCTCCTACAGCCGTGAGCAGGAGCAGGAGCAGGCCCAGGAGGATGCCAGCCTGCTGGCTGCGCAGGAGGCCTCGCTGGAGGACGCGCTGCTGGCGGCGGACGTGGCACGGGTGACGGTGTTCTGCTCCTCCGAGCAGGACGCCTCGGCAGCGGCGCGGGAGCTGGAGCGGGCGCTGGCGGGGCGGCTGCGGGCGCAGGACGTGGCGAGCGAGCGGCTGCGGGCGCTGCCAGCTGCTGGGCGCTGTGCGCTGGCCCTGCTGCGGTGCCGGCACGCCGTGCAGCTCAGCCTGCACGGTGACACCGCCACGCTGCACGGCTTCGCCGAGTACACGGCCCTGGCTGCCCAAGAGCTCGCCTTGCTGCTCCACCGCCTGCCACCACCAGGGCACAGTGCCACCACTGACTCCACTGCCACCGCTGCCACCGCTGCCACCGCGCACTGGGTGCGCTGGGACGCCTCTGGCACCGCTGTCCCCTATGCCCCCGAGGCAGCAGCGCTGCTGGAGCAGGCCTGGTCGCGCCAGGAGCGCCGGCTGGATCTGGTGCTGGATGGGCGGCCCTTCACCGTGGATTTGGAGCGCATGGAGGAGTTTGACATCGGCAGCGCCCGTGCCGTGCCCGTCTGCCGCAGCCAGCCCCCGCTGGACAGCACCTTCTTCCTGCCTGGTGTGTGTGGGTGCTGTGGGGCCAGCCGTGCCCCTCGCTGTGCCTGCGCTCACCGGGGCTTTATCCCTCAGGGCCAGAGGTGGCTGGGCTGGAGGAGGAGGTGCGGCTGATGGCGCTGGCTGAGGACTCAGACGAGTTTGCTGACACGGTGCGCCACTTCTGCAGCACTCTGGAGGAGCTGCACAGCCAGATCAGCATTGTGCAGGTGGGGCTGGGCACGGGGGACCCCAAGGGTGTCCCCGTGGCACAGCAGTGACACGGCAGTGCCCAGCAGGTGCAGAAGCTGATCCATCCAGTGCTGTACAAGCAGTACCAGCTGAAGAAGGGCAGCGTGAAGCGGGCCTGTGCCACCGGCACCGCCGTGGAGCGCGTCCTCTTCCATGGCACCACCAAGGCCTCCAGCTGCGAGATCTGCCTGCACGGCTTCAACCGCAGCTTCTGCGGGAAGAACGGTGAGCGCCGGGCACGTGGGGGGTGACCAGGGATGCCCTTGGTGCGGGAACAGGGCACCAAGGAGGGCACGGTGCCATGAGCATGGGAGCAGGGCACCAAGGGGGGGCATGGTGCCATCAGCATGGGAACAGGGCACCAAGGCAGGGCATGGTGTCATTGGCATGGGTATAGGAGGGTGTCCATGTGGACACGGTGCTGACAGCACCATGGGAACAGGACACTGGGTGCCATTGGCATGGGAATGGCGTGCCAGGGTGGGCACGGTGCCCTCAGTGTGGAGTGGGGTGGTGAGGTGGGCACAGTGCCCTTGGTGTGGAACGGGGTGGTGGGGTGAGCACGGTGCCATTTGCTCAGGAATAGGGTGATCTCACAGGTGCATGGGAAGGGTTTCCAAGGTGGGCACAGTGCCCTCAGTGTGGAATAGGGTGCCAGTGTGGCCCCAGGGTGCCGATGTGCTCCCGGTGTCGCTGGCACACCCCCCATGCCCCAGCTGATGCCCATCCCCTCAGCCACGCTCTACGGCCGCGGCGTTTACTTCGCGGTGCGCGCGGCGATCTCGGCGCGGGACCGCTACTCCCCCCCCAGCGCCGATGGCACCAAGTTCATCTTCATGGCCAAGGTGCTGACTGGGGAGTTCACGGCCGGGCGGCGGGGGCTGCGGGCACCCCCTCCACGCGAGGGCTCCGGGGCGCCCCAGCGCTACCACAGCGTGGTGGATGACCCGCGGCAGCCCGACATCTTCGTCATCTTCAACGACACCCAGGCCTACCCGCAGTACCTCATCACCTGCTGCAGCCGCCACGGGGGCCCCCTCTGAGCCCCGCGGCAGGGGCTCTGCTGCAAGGACCCCTTTTTATCCTCTCAGCGTCCCCTGGCACTGGTGCCAAAGCGGGGATTACGGTGTCTGGGGGCTCAAGGTGTGCAGGGATGTTCCTGCCCTGCCCAGGAGCTCACAGTGGGAGGATCCTCACTTGGGGACGCTCCTGGGCACCCTCGTGCTAGGGCAGGAGGTGGGCAGGAGGACTTTGGGTCACCTGTGTGACACCAGTGAAATTTAGAATAAAACTAAAAATAAAATTTGCAATTTTTAATCAATTGGAGCCTTTTGCATTGCTGGGATTGAGGGGGGACTGGGAGAGGGGAGGGGAAGTTCCAGTCCCAGCTGGGAGCATTGGAATAGGGGGAATGTCTCAGTCCCAGCTGGGAGCACTGGGATTGGTGTGGATGGGGTCCCAGACCCAACTGGGATCACTGGGATTGGGGTGGATGGGGTCCCAGACCCAGCTGGGAGCACTGGGATTGGTGTGGGTCGGGTCCCAGACCCAACTGGGATCACTGGGAGCTGGGGTCAGGCAGGAGCCTGGCTGTGTGTGGTGCTGTGTCCCCCAGTGAGGTGGCTGTGCTGGGTGGTGGCTCTGGGCCACCCCAGGGCTGGACCTGGCCTCTCCTGCACCTCTGCCTGTTCCATGCACCCTTCCTGCTCCTCACCTGCTCCCTGCCTGCTCCTCACCTGCTCCCTGCTTGTACCTACCTGCATCCTGCTCCCCACCTGCTCCCTGCTTCCTCCCTCCTCCCTACCTCTTTCCTACCTGCTCCCTGCTCCCCACCTGCACCTCTGCTTGTTCCCTGCACCCTTCCTGTTCCCCACCGGCCCTCTGCCTCCTCCCTACCTGCTCCCCACCTTCCTTACCTCCTCTCTACCTGCATCGTGCTCCCTGCCTCCTCCCTACCTGTGTCCTGCCTCCTCCCTGCTCCCTACCTGCTCCCCACCTTCCTTGCCTCCTCTCTACCTGCATCGTGCTCCCTTCTTCCTCACTTGCCCCCTGCCTCCTTCCTACCTGCACCCTGCTCCCTCCCTGCTCCCTGCTGTTCCTCTGTCCCCCTGCACCCCGAGCTGTGCTGGGGGGACCCGGGTGCCCACCCTGTGGGTTTGGGCAGAGCCCCTGCCGTGGGCAGTGCTGCCAGCACTGCTGCCCACCGGGTGAGACCCTCCAGCAGGCAGCAGCAGGGTGAGGCGGGGGTGCCCAGCGTCCCCTCCGTGCCCCTGTTGCCCACTGAGATGCCCCAGGCGGGTGAGGGCAGGGCTGGGAGTCTCGGTGACCCCCGCGCCCCTTTGGGGACCCCACACGGGGTGGGCACACGGGTGACACCAGCGGCAGAAGGGGGTGGGCACAAGGGTGACACCAGCGGCACAAGGGAGCGAGCACACGGGTGACACCAGCGGCCCCGGCCCCGCGGGCACGGGCGGCTCCCGGGCAGGGTGCGGTGGCACCGCGCCGGCGTGTGCCAGCCCCGCTGACGTGTGCCAGAGCTGGGATCCCGGCGGGCGCCGTGCCAGCCCCGCGCACGTGGCGCCAGCCCCGCTCCCCGCGGAGCGCCGGCGGGTGGAGGTGAGAGCCCGGAGGGTCGGGGGTGCGGGAGGGGTCCTGGCCGCACGCCCACCCCCTCTGCAGAGTCCGGTGCCCCGCGCCCCGCGGGTGCCCCGGGCGGGGAGTGCCCGGCGCTGCCGGTGCCAAGCGTGCCGGACCTTTGTCCCCTGACGCCGAGGGGCCCGCGGGGCCCAGCGCGGCTGAAAAGGGCCCTTTGTCCGGCCCTGGCCGGGGGATTCGCTCCCTGCGCCCGTGCCGGCACCGGCACATGACCGCGGAAGGAGCGGCTGCGCCAGCACCGGATCCGGACGGACGGAGCGAGCGGCAGCCCCGGTACGGCCGCAGCGGGAGCGGGCGGGGGTCTGAGCCTTGTCCCCCTCACGGCAGGTACCACGGTGGGGACAGAGGGACCGGGACAGGGTCCCGACCTCGGCGCTGCCCCGGTGTCGGGACCCGGGGGTCCTCACGCCTTCCCGCTCCGGGGTGCTCGGGGGTCTCTGCGCCCCGCGGGGTGGGTGCAGTGGTGCTGGGGCTGCTGGGGTCAGTTTGGCACGCGGTGGCCCCGATGGGGCAGGGGGTTGGGGGCCTGTGAACGCCAGCAACTGGATGTGGAAGGGGGCACCGGGGGTCTTCGAAGCCCCCGAGATCCCTCCAGTGCGTGCGTGTGTGTGTGTGTGTGTGTGTGTGTTTGTGTGTGCGCGTGTGTGTGTGTGCACAGGTGGGTTCTCTGTGCACACTGCGGTGTTTGTGCCAGGGCGTGCCTGCAGCCACCGGGGCTGGACACACCCGTGTCCACCCGTGTCCACCACACCCAGGTGTGCTCACGCACTGGGGGGCTGCACACACGCCTGCTCTCCACTCCAGCTCCAGCTCCCTTCCCTGGTACCGGCACCGGTTCCTGGCACCAGCTCTGGTTCCCCCTGGTTCCCAGCTCCTGGTTCCAGCTCCTGCTCCTGGTACCAGCTCCTGTTCTTGGTACCAGCTCCTGTTCGTGGCTCCAGCTCCTGCTCCTGGTTCCAGCTCCAGCTCTGGGCACCAGCTCCGGGACCTGGCAGCAGCTCTGGCTCCCAGCACCAGCTCTGGATCAAGGCACCGGTTCCCAGCACTGGTCCCAGCACTGATCCCCGTCCCCAATCCCATCTCACCAGCCGGATCTCCCGCTCCCCAGCCTCCCCAGCCGCCAGACCATGAGCCCTGCTGCAGCGCTGGTGGCTGGAGCCGTGCTCTGTTCTCCGGCCAGAAGAGAGGCTGGTGGCCGGCAGGGTGTGAGCACCGTGCCAGGGCCGTGCCAGAGCCGTGCCAGGGCTCCCATCTCAGCCCTCCGCCGCCGCGCTCCCCTGGGCTCTGAATGCGGCAGCCGGCCGCCGTCAGGCGTGCCGCTGATGGGCCAGCGGTGAGCGGTGATGAGCCGGTGCTGGGCCGGTGTTGAGCCCGTGCTGGGCCGGTGCTGGGCCGGTGTTGAGCCGGTTCTGGGCCGGTGCTGGGCCGGTTCTGGGGCCAGTGTTGAGCCGGTGCTGGGCCGGTGCCGGGCCGGTGTTGAGCCGGTGCTGGGCCGGTGCTGGGCCCACAATTGAGCGCCCTGCGGGGCGGGCGGTGCCGAGCGGCTGCGGGACTTCCCTGCGGGAGCGCGGGGCGGGACCGGCTCCGCCGGGAGCGCTGGGCGGGGTTCGCCCTCTGCACACTGGTTGCAGCGGGGAGGGTTAACCCTCTCCGCGTTCGGTGTGCTGGTCACAGCCACCCTCTCCGGACTGGATCTGCTGGGTGTACTGGTCAGTTAACCCCTGCCTGCCCGGTGTACTGGGAGCGCTGGTCAGGGTTAACCCGCTCCATACTGGATGTACTGGGGAGAGTTAATCCTGTGCGGACTGGGTGCGCAGGGGAGGGTTAACCTGTTCCGTACGGAGTGTACTGGGTGCGCTGGTCACAGTTAACCCGTGCCGTGCTGGCTGTACTGGGTGCGCTGGTCACAGTTAACCCGTGTCGTGCTGGCTGTACTGGGTGCGCTGGTCACAGTTAACCCGTGCCGTGCTGGCTGTACTGGGTGCGCTGGTCACAGTTAACTCGTGTCGTGCTGGCTGTACTGGGAGCGCTGGTCACAGTTAACTCCTGCCGTGCTGGCTGTACTGGGTGTGCTGGTCACGGTTAACCCGTGCCGTGCTACCTGTACTGGGAGCACTGGCCGGGGTTGGCCCCTGGTTCTGGCTGTACTGAGAGCACTGGTCATGGGTGGCCCCCGGTTCTGGCTGTTCTGTGAGCACTGGCCGGTGCTGTCCCCTGGTTCTGGCTGTACTGGGAGCACTGGCTGGTGCTGGCCCCTGGTTCTGGCTGTACTGGGAGCACTGGCCGGAGTTGGCCCCCCATTCTGGCTGTACTGGGAGCACTGGTCGGCGTTAATCCTTCCCGCGCCGGGTGCCGGGGGTGCCTCCCCCGCGGGGTGCGCGGCTGTGGAGGGTGGGGCGCTGCGATAAGGCGCCCCCCGCTGCCCGCCCCCCGCCCCGCCCCTGCCGCGAAGCCGGAGCCGGAGCCGGTGCCGGTGCGGGCGGAGCCCCCGGGGCCATTTTCCCCCGGACCCCCGCGGTACCGGAGCCGGTGCTCCCCGCCGGTGCCGCATCCCCTCCGGAGCCCTCCCGGTGCCGGCGCCGTTTCCCCCCCCGGTCATGCCCCCCCGGCGCGTCTTGTCGGAGATCGTGGCGCTCGGTGAGTCCCCGCGCGTGGGACCCCCTCGCCCACTCCCCCGTGGGGCCGGGAGCGGCGGGGGTGAGGGGGGGATTGGAGGATGCTGCGGGGCTGCCGCAGGGCTGGGGGAGGAGGGGGGGCTGCGGCGTGGAGGGTGGTGCAGGAGGGCTCTGCTGGGGGCTCGAGGGGTATTTGGGTGCTCAGACCCGAGTCTGGGGGCAGGAGGGTCCCTGTGACCCCCCTGCGGTGCGGGGAGGCGGCGCCAGGCCTGGGGCGGAGGGGCTGCTCGGGGGACGTGGGCGATGGAGCCGCTGACTCAGGCTTGGCACCGCGCTGTGCCCCACGCCCGCCCCCGCCTGCTCCCCCTCACTTTGCCCCCTCCGCCCGCCCCCCAGCTCTTCCCCACGCCCACCCCACTGCCAGGGGTGCCGGTGATGCCGTGGGTCTGGGGGAGCCGGTGATGCCCGTGGGTCTGGGGGCGCCGCTGATGCCGGTGGGTCTGGGGGCGCCAGTGATGCCGGTGGGTCTGGGGGTGCCGGTGATGCCCGGTGGGTCTGGGGGAGCCGGTGATGTC
>JAWWEX010000487.1:0-10609 GCA_035583215.1 Arremon brunneinucha
ATAAATCCCAATTTAATCAAAGATTTTTGGGATTGGGCTCTGGTTTGTACTGGTTTGGACTGGTTTTACTGGTTTGGAGTGGTCTGGACTGGTTTGAACTGGTTTGGACGGGTTTGGGCTGGGAGATTCCCAGTTGAATCCAATAAATCCCAATTTAATCAAAGATTTTTGGGATTGGGTTCTGGTTTTTACTGGTTTGGACTGGTTTTACTGGTTTGGAGTGGTCTGGACTGGTTTGGACGGGTTTGGGCTGGGAGATTCCCAGTTGAATCCAATAAATCCAAATTTAATCAAAGATTTTTGGGATTGGGCTCTGGTTTGTACTGGTTTGGACTGGTCTGGACTGGTTTTACTGATTTGAACTGGTTTGGATTGGTCTGGACTGGTCTGAACTGGTTTAGAAGTGGTTTGGACTGGGAGGTTCCCAGTTGGATCCAATAAATCCCAGTTTGGTCCTGGATTTTGGTGATTTTTGGGGTTGGGCTCTGGTTTGAACTGGTTTGGACTGGTTTGAACTGGTCTGAACTGGTTTGGACTGGTTTGAAATGGTTTCAACTGGTTTGAACTGGTTTGAGCTGGTTTGAACTGGTTTGGACTGGTTTGGACTGGGAGATTCCCAGTTGAATCCAATAAATCCCAATTTAATCAAAGATTTTTGGGATTGGGCTCTGGTCTGAACTGGTTTGGACTGGTTTGGACTGGTCTGCACTGGTTTGAACTGGTTTGGACTGGTCTGAACTGGTTTTACTGGTCCGGACTGGTTTGGACTGGGAGGTTCCCAGTTGGAGCCAATAAATCCCAGTTTGATCCTGGATTTTGGTGATTTTTGGGTTTGGGTTCTGGTTTGGACTGGTTTGGACTGGTCTGAACTGGTTTGGATTGGTCTGGACTGGTTTGAACTGGTTTGGACTGGTTTGGACTGGTTTGAACTGGGAGATTCCCAGTTGGATCCAATAAATCCCAATTTAATTAAAGATTTTTGCGATTGGGCTTTGGTCTGAACTGGTTTGGACTGGTCTGAACTGGTTTAGAAGTGGTTTGGACTGGTTTGGACTGGGAGGTTCCCAGTTGGATCCAATAAATCCCAGTTTGGTCCCGGATTTTGGTGATTTTTGGGATTGGGCTCTGGTCTGGACTGGTTTGGACTGGTTTGGACTGGTCTGAACTGGTTTGGGCTGGTTTGAACTGGTTTCAACTGGTTTGAACTGGTTTGAGCTGGTTTGAACTGGTCTGCACTGGGAACTGCTCCCAGTTTAATCCAGTAACAACAAGAAAATAAAGAAATTTTTCACAAATTTTGGAGATTTTGGGGATTTTTCTGCCTCCCATTTATTCCAAACTTCTGCTGGCCCCAGTTTGAACTGGTCCGAACTGGTTTGGATTGGTTTTTACTGGTTTTAACTGGTCTGAACTGGGAATGGCTCCAAGAAACACCAAGAAAATAAAGGAATTTTATAAAGGAATTTTTTACAAATCTTTGGAATTTTTGGGGTTTTTTTCATTCTATTTATTCCAAACTTCTGCTGACTCCAGTTTGAACTGGTCTGAACTGGTTTGAACTGGTTTGGACCGGTCTGAACTGGTCTGAAGTGGGAATAGCTCCCAGTTTGATCCAACAACAGTGAGATAATAAAGGAATCTTTCAGGGATTTTTTGGATTTTTCTCATCCCATTTATTATCCCAAACTTCTGCTGGCTCCAGTTTGGACTGGTTTGAACTGGTCTGGACTGGTTTGGACTGGTTTGAATTGGTTTTACTGGTTTTTACTGGTCTGGACTGGGAATGGCTCCAAGAAACAAGAAGAAAATAAAGAAATTCTTCACAGATTTTGGGGATTTTTGGGATTTTTCTCCTCCCATTTATTCCAAATTTCTGCTGGCTCCAGTTTGAACTGGTCTGGACTGGTCTGAACTGGTTTGGACTGGTCTGGACTGGTTTGAACTGGGAATGGCTCCCAGTTTAATCCAATAACAACAGGAAAATAAAGGAATTTTTCTCAGATTTTTTGGGATTTTTCTCCTCTCATTTATTCCAAACTTCTGCTGGCTCCAGTTTGAACTGGTCTGAACTGGTCTGAACTGGTCTGGACTGGTCTGGACTGGAATGACTCCAAGAAACACCAAGAAAATAAGGGAATTTTTCACAATTTTTGGAGATTTTTGGCTTTTTTCTCTTTCCATTTATTCCAAACTTCTGCTGGTTCTAGTGTGGACTGGTGTGAACTGGTTTTGACTGGTTTTAACTGATCTGGACTGGTTTTAACTGATCTGGACTGGTTTTAACTGGGAATGGCTCCAAGAAACACCAAGAAAATAAAGGAATTTTATAAAGGAATTTGTCACTAATTTTTGGAATTTTTGGGATTTTTTTCGTCCCATTTATTTTCTAACTTCTGCAGTCTCCAGTTTGGATTGCTCTGAACTGGGTTTACTGGTGTAAACTGGTTTGAACTGGTTTAAACTGGGAATGGCTCCCAGTTTAATACAATATCAATAAGAAAATAAAGGAATCTTTCACAAATTTTTGGGATTTTTCTGCTCCCATTTATTCCAAACTTCTGCTGGCTTCAGGTCGAACCGGTCTGAACTGGTTTGGACTGGTTTTTACTGGTTTCACTGGTATGAACTGGTTTGGACTGGTTTTTATTGGTTTCACTGGTTTTTACTGGTCTGGACTGGGAATGGCTCCAAGAAACAAGAAAAAAATAAAGAAATTCTTCACAGATTTTGGGGATTTTTGGCATTTTTCTCCTCCCATTTATTCCAAAGTTCTGCTGGCTCCAGTTTGAACTGGTCTGAACTGGTTTTTACTGGTTTGGACTGGTTTAAACTGGGCTGAACTGGAATGGCTCCCAGTTTGATCCAATGACAACAAGAAAATAAAGCAATTTTTCACAGATTTTGGGAATTCTTGGTATTTTTCTCCTCCCATTTATTCCAAACTTTTGCTGGCTCCAGTTTGGACTGGTCTGAACTGGTTTGAACTGGTCTGGACTGGTCTGAACTGGGAATGGCTCCCAGTTTGAACCAACAACAGCAAAAAAATAAAGAAATTTTTCACAAATTTTTTGAGATTTTTCTCTTCTCATTTAATCCAAACTTCTGCTGGTTCCAGTTTGGACTGGTCTGAACTGGTTTTTATTGCTTTCACTGGTATGAACTGGTTTGGACTGGTTTATACTGGTTTGGACTGGGAATGGCTCCCAGTTTAATCCAATAACAACCAGAAAATAAAAGAATTTTTCACAAATGTTTGGGATTTTTATTCTCCCATTTATTCCAATCTTCTGCTGGCTCCAGTTTGGACTGGTCCGAACTGGTTTGAACTGGTCTGGACTGGTTTGAACTGGGAATGGCCTCCAGTTTAATCTAATATCAACAAGAAAATAAAGGAATTTTTCATGCATTTTGGCATTTTTCTCCTCCCATTTATTCCAAACTTCTGCTGGCTCCAGTTTGGGCTGGTCTGGACTGGTCTGGACTGGTCTGAACTGGTTTTATTGGTCTGAACTGGTCTGAACTGGGAATAGCTCCCAATTTGATCCAATAACAACAAGAAATGTAGGAATTTTTCACAGATTTTGGGAATTTTTGGGATTTTTCTGATCCCATTTATTCCAAACTTCTGCTGGCTCCAGTTTGGACTGGTCTGGACTGGTCTGGACTGGTCTGAACTGGTTTGAACTGGGAATGGCTCCCAGTTGGATCCAACAACAGCAAGAAAATAAAGGAATTTTTCACAAATTTTTGGGATTTTTCTGATCCCATTTATTCCAAATTTCTGCTGGCTCCAGTTTGGGCTGGTCTGGACTGGTTTGGACTGGTCTGGACTGGTTTTTGCTGGTTTTGGGCTGTCTCAGGAGTGCAGGAAGCGGTTGAAGGCGTTGTAGGCGGCCTCGAGGTCGAAGAGCATCTGGCGCACCTGGGAATCGTCCAGCTCGTCCGAGGCCGACATCGCGCTCAGCGTCTGCAGCCTGCGGAAATCGGGATGGAATTCCCAGAAAATTCCCAAAATTTAAAACATGAAATCCTGAAAGTCCCAAAAAAGTCCTAAAATTCCCCAAAAAATTCCCAAAATTCCCAGAATTCCGCTCCCAAACTCCTCAATCCCAGAATCCCAAACTCGTCCGAGGCCGACATCGCGCTCAGCGTCTGCAGCCTGCGGAAATTTGGGATAAAATTCCCAAAATTATTCCCAGAATTCTCCAAAACATTCCCCAAAATACCCTGGGACTATCCTGAAAAAATCACCCAAAAAAAATCTTAAAACTTTTCCGAAAAATCCCCCAAAAAAATCTCCAAAAACTTCCCACAGTTCCCCCGAAAAAGTCCCCAAATTCCCAAAAAACCCCCCAAAAATTCCCAAATAATTCCAAAAAAATTCCAAAAGTTTTATAGAAAGTTCCTGAAAAAATTCCCAAAAATAATTCCCAACTTTTTCAAATATTCCTGAAAAAAATCTGAAAATTCCTGAAAATTTTCAGAAAAAAATAAAAAAATTCCCTTAAATTCCAAAAAAAATCCCAAAATTCCCAAATCCCCCAATCCCCAACTCGTCCGAGGCCGACATCGCGCTCAGCATCTGCAGCCTGAGGGAAATTCGGGGTTAAATATCTTGGGAAAAACATTCCCAAAATTTCCAGAATATTCCCCAAAATATTCCCCAAAGCATCCCCAAATTATCCTGAAAAAACCCTAAAATATCCCGGAAAATTACTAAAAAAATCTAAAAAAAATCTCTAAGAATGCTCAAAAAGAACAAAATAGTTCCCAAAAAATTCCTAAAAAAATTCCCAAACAATTCCCAAATTTCCTGAAAAATTTTGCAAAAAATTCCCAAACTTCCACCAAAAAATTATAAAAATTTCTCAAAAAATTCCCCCAAAATTCTCTGAAAAAATTTCTACAAAATTTTTCTCAAATTCCTGAAAAAATTCCTGAAAAATCCCCAAAATTCCCAGAATCTCACTCCCAAATTCCCCAATCCCAAAATCCCAAACTCCTCCCACTGAGAGTTTGGAGCCTTCGGAATTGTGGACTAAAATTCCCAAAAAAATTCCCAAAAAATTCCCAAAATTCTCCAAAAAAAAAATCCCCAAAATTCTCAAAATTTCCCTAAAAAATCCCCAAAGAATTCCCAAAAAACTCCTGAAAATATTTTTAAACATCCCATATTTTCCCAAAAATTCTGAAAAATTTGCAAAGAATTCCCCAATTTCCACCAAAAGGTCCCAAAAATTTGTCCAAAAATTCCCCCAAAATTCCCAGATTTCAAAAAATTTCCCAAAATTCCTGAAAAATTCCCCAAAAAACTCCCCAATAATCTCCCAAAATTCCCTAAAAAATCTCCCAAAATTCCAAAAACATTCCCCAAAAATTCCCCAAAAATCCCCTGAAATTAAAAGAATCCTCAAAAATGCCCAAAAATCCCAAAAAATGACCCCAATATTTCCCTCAAATTCTCTTAAAATCTCAAAAAATCCCCAAAATTCCGCAAAAAGTTCCCAAAAATTCCCTATAATTCCCCCAAAATGTAAAAAAATCCCGTAAATTCCTAAAAATTCCCTAAAAAATCCCCAAAACCCCCCAAAATTCCCAAAAAATCCCTCAAAAATGGCACGAAACGCCTCCAAAAAATCCTGAAAAATTCCCCAAAATTTCATTAAAAAGATCCAAAAATTCCCTAAAATTCTCCCAAAAAATCCCCCATAAATTCCTTCAAAATACCCTAAAATTAAAAAATCCAAAAAGTTTTTTAAATTTCCCAAATAAATTTCTCCAAATTCCCAAAAATCCCCTAAAAATTCCCCCAAAGTCCCTGACATAAAAAATATCCAAAAAATCAAAAAAAATCCTTAAAAATTAAAATAAATTCTTTAAATTCCCTTCAAATCTCCAAAAAATCCCCAAAATTTCAATAAAATATCCAAAAAATCCCTAAAATTCCCCAAAATCCCCCCAAAAACCTCTCAAAAAATCCTAAAAAATCCCCCAAAGTTCCTTCAAAATGCCCTAAAATAAAAAAATCCAAAAAAATTTTAAAATTTCCATATCAATTTCCCAAAAATCTCTCCAAAATGCCCCCAAAAATTCCCCCAAAACTCCCTGACATAAAAAATATCAGAAAATCCCAAAAAATTCCTAGAAATCAAAAATAAATCCTTTACATTCCCTCAAAATCTCAAAAAAATCCCAAAATCTCCCCAAAATCCCCAAATTTTCCTAAAATGTCCCAAAAAATTCCTCCAAAATACCCTAAAATTTAAAAAATCCAAAAAGTTTTTTAAAATCCCCAAATAAGTTTCCCCAAATTCCCTCAAAAATTTCCCCAAAAATCCCTAAAATTCCAAACAAATCCCCTAAAAATTCCCCCAAACTCCCTGACATAAAAAGCACCCAAAAAAATCCCAAAAATTCTTAAAAATTAAAACAAATTCTTTAAATTCCTTTAAAATTTTCAAAAAATCCCCAAAATTCTTCCCAAAATTCTCCAAAGCTTCATTAAAATATGCTAAAATTCCAAAAAATACCTCTCAAAAAAATCCCAAAATTCCCCTACAAACTCCTCCAAAATGCCCTAAAATTGAAAAAAACCCAAAAAATTGTTTGAATTTCCCAAAAATGCCTCAAAAATTCCCCCAAAAATTCCCCCAAAACTCCCTGACATGAAAAATACCAAAAAAATCCCTAAAAATTCTTAAAATAAATTCTTTAAATTCTCTTTGAATCTCAAAAAAATCCCTAAAATTCCCCCCAAAATAACCTAAAAATTTCACCAAAAAACCCAAATCCCCAAAAATTCCCCAAAATTATAAACAAATCCACAAAATTCTCAAAAATCCTCTAAAATTTTTAAAATATTACCCTGATATTGCTCTGAAGTTCTTCTTAAATCCCTAAAAAAATCCCTAAAATTCCCCCAAAATCACCAAAATTTTGCCAAAAAATCCCAAATTTTCCCAAAATTCCTGAAAAATTCCTCCAAAACTCCCTCAAAAATTCCCTCAAATTCCCCCCAAAATTCCCCCCAAAATAACGTAAAAATTTCACCAAAAAACCCAAATCCCCAAAAATTCCCCAAAAATTCCCCAAAATCATAAAAAATTCCACAAAATTCTCAAAAATCCCCTAAAATTTTTTAAAAATTACCCTCATCTTGCTCTAAGGTTCTTTTTAAATCCCTAAAAAAAATCCCCAAAATTACCAAAATTTTGCCAAAAAATCCCAAAAATCCCAAATTTTCCTGAAAATTCCTGAAAAATGTGGAATTTTGGGTCTCTCACCACAGATTGACTTTGTGGCGCCCCTCGAAGTCGGGGGGCAGGGAGCTCATCCGGGTCATCGTCTCCATCAGCTCCCGCAGGTCCGGCTGGATCTGGAAATTGGGAATTTGGGGAAATTTTGGGAATTTTTTTAGGATTTTGGGAAATTTTTGGAGCAATTTTGGGGAAATTTTGGGGGGGTTTAATAGAGGTTATGGGGATTTTTTGGGGATTTTTAAGGATTTTTTGGGGATTTTTTTCACATTTTTTTGAGGATTTTTTAAAATTTTGGTGAATTTTTGGGGGATTTTTGAGAATTTTGGGAGGAATTTTAGAAAATTATTTGGGATTTTTTCAAATTTAAGGGGGATTTTGAGGAATTTTTTGGGGGGTTTTTGTGGAATTTTGGTGAAATTTTTGGGGATTTTTCAGTTTTTTTTTAAATTCTGGATTTTTTGGAAGTTTTTAAAAAGAATTTTTGGGATTTTGGGGGGTTTAGAAAGATTTTATGGAATTTTTTGGGGGATTTTTAGGGAAGTTTTTTAGGAAGTTTTTTAGGAATTTTTTCGAAAATTTCAGGAATTTTTGGGGGATTTCTGGAGAATTTTCTGGAGCATTTCAGAGGAATATTTGGGAAAGTTTTTTGGAAATTTTGTGGCGAATTTTGGCGAATTTTTGGGGAATTTTGTTGCATTTTTCGGCTTTTCTTACATTGGAATTTTTCTGATTTTTTGGGGAGATTTTTAGAGATTTCAAGGGAATTTTTAGGGGGAATTTCTTGGGAGTTTTTTGGTATTTTGGAGAATTTTTTGGGAGATTTTAGGGAATTTTTAGAAACTTTTCAGGAATATTTTTGGGGGAACATTTGGGGGATTTTTAGTGATTTTGAGGGAAGTTTTCCGAATTTTTTGTAATTTTTTGGGAATTTTGGGCAATTTTTGAGGTGTTTTTATGAAGATTTTTTGGGGAATTTTTGGGGTAATTTTTTTATTTTTTGGAGATTTTTTGGGGGGAATCTTTTAGGGACCTTCAGGAAACATTTAGGAATTTTGGGGGAACTTTGAGGGGATTTTTGGGGATTTTTAAGGATTTTCATGGGAAATTTTGGGGGATTTTTTTGGGAAATTTTTAGGGAAATGTTTTGGAAGCGTTGGGAATTTTGGGGGGATTTTTGGGTGAATTTTTGGAGGATTTTTTTAAATTTTGGGGAATTTTTACGGATTTTTTTGAGACTGGAATTGGGGAATTTTGGGAGATTTTTGGGGATTTTTTCGGGAAATTTCGGGAAATTTTGGGATTTGGCCATGGGGGGCCAAATTCAGGGAGCTCATCTGAAATTCCCACAATTGGAGAATTTTTGGGAAATTTTTAGGATTTTTCAGAGAAATTCTGGAAATTTTTCAGAATTTCTGAGGAATTTTTTGGGGAATTTTTTGGTGAATTTTAGGAGATTTTTAGGAATTTTTTTTAAATTTTTGGGAAGAAATTGGGAGAATTTTGGGGCTTTTGTTAGGGAGATTTTGGGAATTTTTAGTGAGGAATTTTTTTAATTTTTTGAGGGGAATTTTAGGGTGTTTTTAGGGAGATTTTGGGGGATTTTTTGGGATTTTTGGTGATTTTTCTGAAATTTTTAGGGAATTTTTTTAGGAATTTTGGGGATTTTTAGAAATTTTTGCCAAATTTTTGGGGGAATTTTGGGGACATTTTGGAAGATTTTTAGGGATTTTTTTGGTGATTTTTCAGAATTTTTGTGGATTTTTTGGGAATTTTTAGGAATTTTAGGGGAGTTTCAGGGAGATTTTGGGATTTGTATCACTTTTTCCAGATTTTTAAAAAATGTTTTTGAGTTCTCTTGGGAATTTCAGGGGAATTTTTTATAATTTTGGAGGTTTAAAGAAAATTTTCAAGAATTTTTTGGGGCGTTTTAAGGAAATTTTGGAAATATTTTTGGGAGGATTTTGGGGGATTTTTGGGGAATTTTCTCGGAATTTTTCAAAGGTTTTGGGATAATTTTGGGAATTTTGGGGGTTTTCCAGAATTTTAGGGCATTTTTTGGGGTTTTGGAGGAATTTTTGGGTGAATGTTTGGGGAAATGTTTTGGGATTTTGAGGAATTTCAGGCAGATTTTGGAGGATTTTTAGGGATTTTTCTTGCATTTTCAGGGTTTTTCAAATAATTTGGAATTTTTCCGATTTTTTGGGGGGATTTTTAGGGCAGATTTTTGGGGAATTTGGAGAAGAATTTTTCAGGATTTTTTGAGGGGATTTTTATGAATTTTTTGGGGAAGTTTTCAGGATTTTTAAGGATTTTTTGGGAAGGAACGGGGGAATTTTTAGGTGAATTTTCAGGTGTGGAATTGGTGAAATTTAAAGGAATTTTTTGACAACGTTTGCAGAATTGTTTTGGAATTTTTTCAGCATTTTTGGTCAAAGTCTTCAGTGTTTTGAGGGGAATTATCAGGGAATTTTTTGAGACTGGAATTGAAAAAAAATTGGGAATTTTTGGGACTGGAATTTGGGAATTTTTTGGAGTTTTTTTGGGAATGGCAGAGGAGACCAGGGAGCTCAATTTGGTCATCACCTCCAGCTGGAGCTGGGCATTTTTTTGGAATTTTGGGGATTTTTTGGGAATTTTGGGAATTTTGGTATTTGAGGAATTTTCTTTATTTTGGGGGGATTTTTCGGGTGAATTTGGGGCAGTTTTAGGGATTTTTTGGGGGATTTTTTTTGAGGTTTTTTGGGAATTTTTGCAGAATTTTTTGGGACAGTTCCGAGAATTTTTGTGGAATGGAATTGGAATTTTTTGGAACTTCTGGGAATGGAACTGGGGGACTTTTTGGGAATTTTTGGGACTGGAATCCGGTGATTTTTTTGGGGAGATTGGAAGGATTTTTTGCAGAATTGTTTGGGGAAGGTTTGGGGATTTTTGGCGGAATTTTTGGGGGGATTTTTAGGGATTTTTTGGAGGATTTTTTAGAAATTTTTGGGGAATTTTTTGGGAAATTTCCGAGAATTTTTGGAATTTCTGGGAATGGAACGGGGGGACTTTTTGAGGATTTTTGGGACGGGAATTTTTGGGGAGATTCGAAGGATTTTTTGCAGGATTTTTTGGGAATTCTTAGGGGATTTTTGGGATTTTTGGGAGTTCCCACCTCGTCCATGGCGCGGATCTCCAGGCGCAGTTTGTCCATGACCGTGATGAAAAGCTGAAAAAATTCCAACAGAAATTTGGGATCAGCCCCAGCCCAAACGCCCCAAAAATAAAAAAAAATGGGGGGGGGGGGGGGGGGGGGGGGGGGGGGGGGGGGGGGGGGGGGGGGGGGGGGGGGGGGGGGGGGGGGGGGGGGG
>JAWWEX010000488.1:0-10607 GCA_035583215.1 Arremon brunneinucha
GCTTAGTTGTTTGCTTGAGGACAAGCAAAAGGCTAAGTGTGGGGTAATTTGATAACACAAAAATATATCATGTTTTTTGGTGTGACTAAACACCATACTTAGCCATTTTAAGTGTTTTATTAGAAGATATTATTTCTTTTAAGGCTAGAAAAGTAATTAGCCTTTTTATCTTAAATATCTTCTTTAAAGGACACGTTCAAGGGTCAATTAATTTTGATATTTTATGGCAAGCTGGTTAATTACTTGAAGAACACTCAATAACCGCCTCTTAATAACCATCACCGACTTTCATTAGAAAGATCTCGGTGATGACAATTAACTCCTATAAATAGGAGACTTATGAAGAAGATTAACTTCATTACGATCTCTCTTATTACTTTCTCTCTCTTATTTTCTCTCTTTCTCTCTCTAGAGTTTTATTACTTAATAACTCTTTCCTTTGTTCTCTTGAACACTTTTTGAGAGATTAATTGAGGGGTTGAACACATAAAACCTCTTGTTTACCTTATATTCTTACAAAAAGAGAGTTAACACTTCAAGAAGGGAGCCACTTTTGGGAATTCAAGCATACCCATCGGGCATCATGCTCCTTCCATCGGGAAGGACATGTCCTTAGGGATATATTCATTGCTTTAGGCTTCTTTTCCCTTCCATCGGGCAATCCTTCTTTCCCTAAGGGAATTTTCATTGGTTTTCCTTAAGAAAAACCTTGATTTCCTTCTTAAATAGTCTCCTCTTACATTTTAAACCCCCCACTCAACCACATTTATCCTCTCACTTTCTCTCATATTTTTGCAACTTTTCTCTCTTAATAGAGAATAGTTCTTTATCTGATTTCCACCCACATCAGATTGGCGCCCACCGTATAAGCGGAATGAGAACAAGGAAGGCGATGCGTTCTTCTACACCTCCTCCTAATACAACTACCGAGGACAATCCTCCGGCAGTTCAAGCACCACCTCCACCACCTCCGATGGACACTATTCCAGAGGAAACCAACAACAACACCTCACATTCCCTTCCTCCTGAAGGCGTTGCTACAGATGATCGCGGAGACAATCCTTCTGATGAAGACATAGATGAGGAGTTTCATCGATCTCTTGGTCGTGGTAAAGACATCGAGTTCATGCTTTCTCATAAGAAGGAGTTCGAAGAATATCTTCGATTCAAGGAGACTCAGGAACGCCAAGGGAGACAAAATTCTCAGAGTAATGAAGCTCCTGATGGCACCGCCTTTCCTCGACATGATCCTCCTCCTACTGAGGCTCCTCAACCTGGACCTTCAAATTCCGATCCACATCTTCCCTTCAACAAAGTTCCGATGGTTAATCTTGCCGGTTCTTCGCATCATCCTCATCATGTGGATGATCACTCTACTCCCCCAGACAGAGCTAAGTCTACTCACCTTGGTCATTCTTCTATTACTGATAACAAGGTTCATGATATGTATGATCAATTGAAACATTTATTGCCTACTTTTCAACCATCATCTACACCGTGGAACATTATTGCTTCCAATCCTTTGAAGCATGAGTATCAGACACTTACTTTCCCTTTGAATTTTAGACCACCTTCGTTACCTAGATATAATGGTTCTTCTGATCCAGAAACTCATTTAAAGCATTACACTACTGCCATGTTTATGTATGCAACTGATGATGCCTTACTTTGTAAATGCTTTCCTAATACTCTATCGGGACAAGCTTTAGATTGGTTTCTCTCACTTCCTCCTAATAGTATTGAGAGTTTTCATCATTTTGGTAACATGTTCATTCAGCACTTTGCTGCCTGTTCCTTACAGAAGCGACCTCGCATTCATCTTCATAATGTTAGACAGAGGCACGATGAACAGCTTTCGGCCTATTTTAAGCGGTTCAATGAGGAAACCTTGACGGTTCAGAATTGTACAGAGGCTACTTATATTGAGGCCTTTTGCAATGGCCTCAGGCCAGGAAGATATTCGGAGAAACTCAACATCCTTCAGCCGCAAACCACAACGCAGTTGTATGGCAAGATTGCTAAGTGGATTAAAGGAGAGGAACTAGAACGTTCCAAGAGGGAATTGCGAAGGATTGAAAGAGAAGAGATGTTCAAGTCCGACAACAAGCTTCCGGTTAAAAAACAAAGGTTTGGGAAGGACGAGTTCACAGTCCCCCATTTTTCAAGAGATTCAAGAAGAGATGATGGAGATAGGCCTCCTTTCAACCAAAGTTCTTACAGAGGCAAAGGTAGTTACTCCCGATCCCAATATGATGGCAAAGGTAGCTACTCCCGATCCCAATATGATCGTCGATCATCAGATCTTGGAGATCGACATAATTCTTGGAGATCTTCGGGAAACAGTTCTTACACGCCTCTATCGGTTTCTAGAGCTTATATTCTCAGCCAAGTTGAATCACTTGGCATTCTACCAGCTCCCAAGAAGATTTCCGTTCCAATGGAAAAAAGGAACAAAAATTATTATTGTGCTTATCATAAGGACGTTGGCCACACAACGGAGAATTGTTTTTCTTTGAAAAAAGAAATTGAGAATGCCATCAAGAGAGGGCAACTACTCGAATTTGTGGCAAAGCAGCTTGTGAATAGTTCTTCCAACATGAAGCCATCCAATTCTGACAATTCATCCAAACAAGATGAGCCGAAGGTGATCAATGTGATTTCATCAATTTTTGTTGAAGAACCAAGGTCCAAAAAACCAAGGTTAAGCGATACTTCTGTCTATCATATTAACTTTCATGATGACAAGCCTTTAGTTATCTCTCTTTTGATTGAAAATTTTTTCATTAAACGCATATTAGTAGATACTGGTAGTTCTGCTAACATCTTATATGTAGATGCCTTCAAAAAGATGTCCATCCCGATGGAAAAAGTAAATCCGGTACAAGTCCCTTTGATGGGGTTTTCAGGATCTATCATATATGCCATCGGGACAATACCATTAGAAGTTCAGTTGAATAAGTCTCAATCAATCACAACGGAATTCATTCTCGTTGAGACGCCTTCTCCATACAACATCATTCTGGGAAGGCCAGCCTTGAATCTCATGAAGGCAATGGTCAACACCTCCGCCAATGAACTCATCATCCCGATGCCAAATGGAAGGGTTCACAAAATCCAAGGCGACCTCCAATTGGCTAAGGAATGTTTCATGAACACTTTGGAAGGCATCGAGAACAAGACGAGTATGGAAAAAATCGACGACATGGCCGGAGCCGACAATACAAGTTTAAGCCCATGCACAGACGTGGAGGAATTCCAGATCGATGTGCTTCACCCAGAAAGGAAGGTCACCATCGGGAAGTCTCTTCCTTGGACTTTGAAGAAGGAGCTTTTAGATTGCCTAGCCGACAACAAAGACATTTTTGCATGGTCTCCTTCCGAACTTGGCACTGTTCCAAGATCTTTTGCTGAGCATAACCTTGGGATCCCTATCGATGCAAAGCCTAGATGTCAGAAACGTCGGAATTTCGTCTTGGATCGGCAAGAGGTCATCAAGAAGGAGGTAGCCGATCTACTCAACGCCAAAATTATCAGGAAGGTCAGATTTCCAGAATGGCTAGCAAACCCAGTGGTAGTACCCAAGCCCGATGGATCGTGGAGGGTTTGCATAGATTTCACTGATTTGAACAAAGTCATCCCAAAGCGTCCTTACCCGATGCCAAGGATTGATCAACTTGTTGATGCCACTTCAGGACACCTGTACTTGTCCTTCCTTGATGCCTACAAGGGCTATCATCAAATTTGCATGGCCAAGGAAGATGAAGAAAAGACATCCTTCATCACCCCTGATGGTCTATATTGTTATACGAGGATGCCTTTCGGCCTCAAGAACGCAGGAGCTGAGTTTCAAGAACTTGTAAACAACATGTTGAAGGACAATATTGGCAAGAACGCTGAAGCTTACATTGACGACATCCTCATAAAGTCCAAGACCGAGAGGACTTTCATTGCCGATATTTTGGAAATTTTCCAAAAATTGAAGGCTTGCGGCTTAAAGCTGAATCCGAAGAAATGTTCCTTCGGTGTTGAAGCTGGGAAATTCTTAGGATACATGGTATCCAATCGGGGAATTGAAGCAAACCCGAAGAAAATAAAGGCAATCATGGACATGAAGGCTCCAACTACTCAAAAGCAACTTCAGCAGCTCATTGGAAGGATAGTATCCTTGACTAGATTCTTCTCAGCTTCGGGAGAGAGAGCCTTCCCCTTATATGAAGCCGTCAAATCCAAAACCCCCTTCGAATGGACGGCAGAATGTGAAAAAGCTTTCCAGAAGGTAAAAGATTATCTTTCTTCTCCTCCCATTCTGGTATCGCCTATTTTGGGTGAAATTTTACACCTTTACTTAGCCATCGGGCTACACTCATTTAGTTCGGTACTATGTGCCAACCGGGAAGAGATTCTCAAACCCATCTACTACGTTAGTCACATCTTCCAAGGACCGGAAACTAGGTATTCCAACCTTGAGAAGCATGTTTTGGCTGTAGTAGTCACTTCAAGAAGGTTAAAACCTTATTTTCAATCACATACTATCCATGTGTTTACTAATGCTCCTATTAGGAGAATTTTACATAAACCCGATGCCTCGGGAAGACTTCTTAAATGGACAATTGAGCTCTCAGAATTTCACCTTGAGTATCTTCCAAGGAAAACTATTAAAGCTCAAGTCCTTGCAGATTTTGTACAAGAGTGTACCATTCCCGATCCTCCAAAGAGCTTACCTAACAAAGATCAAATTCCTTCTTCTCAGGAATGTTGGTATCTTTATTCCGATGGCTCTGTGGCGAAGGATCATAAGGGCGCGGGCTTCGTTATCAAAAGCCCCGAAGGTATTAAATTCATTTATGCTTTAAAGTATAAGATTACTTTGAGTAATAATGAATCCGAGTATGAGGCTTTCTTAGCAGGATTGAAGGCTGCTGAAAATTTGAGGATTAAAAACCTCATTGCCCGGACGGATTCTCAACTCCTTGTGGGCCATGTAAATGGATCTTATGAAACCAAAGGTGAGAATATGCAAAAATATCTCAACTTGTGTAAGAACCATTTAGAAAAGTTTGATTATGTCAGAGTTGAGTACATTTCTCGAAAACAAAATTATGAAGCTGACATTTTATCAAAGTTAAAACTTGATGATCTTGAAGGACACCCATCGGGTACCATCTGGATTGAACCTTTGCAAGTACGTTCCATTGACATAGAATTTGTCTTTATGGGTTCAGGAGATCCTCCCCTTACGTGGATGGATCCCATTTACATGTACATTGCTAATGGGGACTTACCTGATGATCCCGAAGAAGCCATGAAGATCAAGAAGGTATCTTCTAGATACACTATTGTTGGCAATGATCTATATAGACGAACCTTCTCCTGGCCTTTACTTAAGTGTTTAAGTCCACAGGAAGGAGAAAAAGTCCTTAGGGAAGTTCATGAAGGGATTTGCGGAGCACACATCGGCTCCCGAAGCCTTGCTCGAAAAGTCATGAGGACTGGTTATTTTTGGCCTACCGTAGAAGAAGATGCCAAGACACTGGTAAAAACTTGCCTTAAGTGTCAACTTCATGCTAACATTCATCATAACCCTTCTATGCTTTTCACTTCCCTGTGTAACCCGATTCCTTTTTGCCAATGGGGAATGGATCTTTTGGGACCATTCCCGAAGGCCCCAGGAAATAGGGAATTCTTGATCGTGGCCATCGACTACTTTACCAAGTGGGTTGAAGCCAAGCCCCTAGCTTCAATCACATCAAAAGTAATTAGAGACTTTTTCTTCAATGATGTCATTACAAGATTTGGTGTTCCTAGGATCTTAATTACAGATAATGGAACACAATTTGCTTCTCTTGAATTTCAGGAGTTTTGCGAAGAGATGAATATCGATCATAGATTCTCCTCTGTGGCACATCCTCAAACTAATGGTTTAGCGGAGGTGACCAACAGAACAATTTTACAAGGCTTGAAGAAGAGGCTTGATTCTTCCAAAGGTAAATGGGTTGATGAATTACCTAAAGTCCTTTGGAGTTATAGAACTACGCCTCATTCCCGGACCCAAGAATCTCCTTTCAATTTATGTTTTGGGACAGAGGCTCTTATGCCTATAGAAATTGATATCCCTTCTACTAGATTGCAATATTTTGATCCTCAGCTTAATGATCAAAAGTTGGTTGAAAACCTTCTCTTGTTAGATCATATAAGGGACAAAACTGCAATTCTAGAATCGGAGTACAAAAGGAGAATCGCAAGGTCCTATAATAAGAAAGTAAAGCCAAGTCACATCCAAGCCGGAAGTCTCGTGCTAAGAAAGAACGAAGCAAGCAGACAAAATCCCGGAAGAAAGCTTGATGCCAATTGGGAAGGACCCTACATCGTGGTAAAAGACAATGGCAATGGAAGTTTCAAGCTTGAAGATATGGATGGAAGGATAATTGCAAGGACATGGAATGCAATCAACTTGAAAAGATTTTTTCCTTGATTCGTCCCTAAGGTTCAATCCCTAAGGTGAATCCCTAAGGAGAATCCCTATGGTGAATCCCTAAGGCCAAAGGTGAATCCCTAAGGTGAATCCCTAAGGTGAATCCCGATAGTGATTCCCTAAGGAGGGTCCAAGTGTAAAATCCTTTCAATAGCTTTGCTTTCCCAAAGATAAAGCTTCCCTTTGTACATCCCGAAAGGGATCTCTTATGAACGTCCCGATGGGACTTGTTTACATTTTTTCTTAAATTCATTTTAATGAATTGAGATATTCATGTATTGATTCACACTATTTGAATGAGAATTTCTTCAATATTAATTGATATTTGCCAATGATTGAATTCATTTTTAATTTTGATCCCGATGGATCTTTATCAATTAAAGAAGAATAATGCACAAAAAGGGAGCAAGCTTTTCATTTACCCAAATGGAATTACAATGTTGATCCTCATGGATCTTTTTACAATAATGTTCAAAAAATTCCTTCTATCAAAAAGTGGATATGCTTGCTATTACAAAAGTCCTACTTTCTATTACAAATCAAGAACCATCTTTTTGGTTCTCACTTGAGGACTCACCCTCACTCTCTTCGGGAGATGAAAAAGGCTTGGCATTTTGATTAAAATCGAAGCCATCTTGCCAAGGTAACAATGAAACCACACTTTCATCATCAAGGAGAGTTTGGAGGCTAGGAGGAAAAACAAACTCGGGATGAGCTTGCTTGATAGCCTTCTCGGCCTCCACAAGGGTCATCTTGACCGACCCTTCCATCAACCTCATGATGAGGCCCTTTCCATCGTTAGTCTTCAAGAAATGCTCACAACCCGCCCTCTTGGCCGCTTCGGTCATTTCATGTTCCATTAAGCCCGATCCAAAGATAGCATTCCTAGCATCAAGAGCTTCCTTCAACTTTTGAATTTTGCGTTCTTCTTCAAGAACTTTAGCATTCATCTCTTCAACAAAGTTGTGATGCTCTTTGAGGACCTTGGTACATTCCTCCAATTTGATGGTCTTCTCTTCCTCACATTTTTGGAGCTTTTCATCCATGGAAGAAAGGGCTTCCTTCATCTTTTCCAAGTCCTTCTTTAAAGTTTCATTCTCATCTTGAAACTTTTTCTTGGACTTTTCCTCTTCTTGAAGAGCTTTGTTCTTGACATTCAAGATGGCCTCAAGGGTAGAAACCCTATCTCTATTCATCCTTCCTTCCCTCAATAATTCTTGTCCAAAGGTCAAGGCCTACAAAAAGGAAGAAGGAAATATGTTAGACAAAATCAACATTCAAGTTGAAGAAAGAAATTATTAAAGGCATTTTTTGCACACTTACTTGGCATTGTGCTTGGTAATACATAGACTCCACTTTGCCAAGGCCCAAGGATCTCATTCTTTCCCTTTCTCCATTTGGAGTCAAAAATAGAAGCAATTGGGCCGCTTTCAACTCATTATCAAGAGCATCGGTATCTTTGAGATGCCAATTTGGCCTAAAAGTTCCTTCTTCTTGAGGTGTAGTTTGCATGGGTTCTTTGCCCGAACGCCTCATTCCTCCAACCTCTTCGGTCACTTTAGGACCATGAGAGGAAAAAGCTTGAACATTAGGTGTTTGCCCTTCATCATCCGAGAACAATTGTGTGCCTTGGATAGTAGAATCCAATTCTTTTCCCTTGTCACCAACATGGCTACGGGTTTTCCTTTTCATCCCGGATCCACTAGAAGGGGTATCATCTATTTTGGATCGTGAAGCTTTCCTTGTTATGGGAGAGTTTCTCTTCTCCTTTGCACAAGACAACATGTGGACGATATTTGCTTCTACAAAACAACAAGGAAAAGGATTAGAAACATGAAAATCAAGTATCACTTGAAAAATAAATGGAGGGAAAGAGTAATAGTATTTACTCAATTTTTTCATATTGAAAGTCCCTTCTTGATACACTTTTCCATCAAGAAACAAGGAAGGATTCCAACTCTCTCCAATTGGCAAGGCAAAATCAAGCCTTTCAAGCATGTTTGTGACATCTTTGTCAATTCCTTCGGGCTTGCTATTGTCCAAGGACTTAGCTTGATTCCATGCAATTTTCATATTATCCAAGCTTGGATGATTAACAAAGAAAAATTCTTGCTTCCAATTATGTATGCTAGAAGGCAATTGCAAAAGTTCCTTGGCACCGGCCCTCTTTTGAGCATAAAACCAACCTCTTCCTTTCCCAACGGAATATTTTTGAACCATGACAAAGTAGAACCTAAAGAGTTCTAATGATACTACAACTCCACATGCTTTGCAAAGGATGACAAATCCTATGATAGTTCTAATGCAATTTGGAGTTAATTGTGCAAGAGGAATTTGCCAAAAAATGCATATGTCTTTCACAAGAGGCAACAATGGAAACCTTAAACCCGCTTTAAGGTGTGCAACATAAATTCCTATGTAATTGCATGGAGGATCACATATCAATACATTCTCATAATGCTTGAATTGAAACATGGAAGGAATGTTATAAGCATTTTTCATGACATCCAAAGAGATAGGTTTTGAAAATGTTTCAAGATACATGAGTGAATTAGGTTCTTCACATTCTAGTGCTTTCGGGTCCAATGACCTACGTTGCATGGGAGGCTTATATAGCTCCCTTTCCCGAACCTCATCCTCATCTACATATGGGAAGTCAAAATTCTCATTTGCAAAACTATATCTAATCACATGTGGGATATTAGATTCATTATGCATAATTCCTATCCTTAATATGGGAGTGTTATCCACAAGGAAAATTTCTTGGGTTGAAGAAACCCCTATTTGAGAAGAACTATGCCTAGTTTGTGACCTAAGTACCCTAGAGGATTTCTCTACTACTATGGTCTCATCAACACTAGTTTCTTCTTCACTTTCAACATCCCTTTGCATGGTACTTGATGCCATAAATCTGAAAAATAAGAAAAGAAAGGCATGAGAATGAGAAATACCTTGATTTTTTCCTTCCATTTTGTTATAAGGAAGAGTTGTCAAACCTTGTTTAAGGACCCTTGAAGACTTTCTTCAATTAAGACAAAGTAGCCTTCTTCAAATGCTCAAACCCCAGAAGACAAGGAAGCACAATATTTTAGTTCTTGCAAGAGCACTTTGTATCTTGTCAAATGCTTTCAAGAGGGAGAGAATTTGAAAATGAAAAAATGGGGTGTTTGGCTAGTATTTATACAACTCAAAAGAGAGGAAAAACCCATGAAGAGCCCTTCGGTCAAGGCTGTCCCGATGGCACTAGCCGTTGGGACCACTTGACCGTTGGGAACATTGATCAAAAAGCTGAAATTTTCAGCTTGACTTTAGGGGTTTCCATTTATGGTAATATTTGGTACTTTAATGTACTTTTAATTGGTCATTCAATCTTTCAAGTAAGCAAATAAATTGACTTGCCTTTGATTGCATTATACACTATTTTTTATTGCCTTCGGGCACAATGGCAATGCCATCGGGCATACACCATTTGCCTTCGGGCGTGTTGCTTACCTTCGGGCATGTTGCTTGCCTTCGGGCATGTTGCTTGCCTTCGGGCATTGTGTGCCAAGCCTTCGGGCATTTAATCACATTGAGTACTTTTGGAGCTTTTCTTTCATTGTGTTTTTTGAACACTTTACTTTGCATTATCAAAGTTAACCATGTTCCATAACTCACTCAATCAAATGATACCAAGATTAATGGTAAAACCCTAGCCATCATACAAAACATTGCCATCGGGTATAGCATGGTTTCAATGCCATCGGGCATAACCAAGTTCTTATTGCCTTCATGGCCAAATTTTTTCATTGCCTTGTGTATGATCAAGCATAGTCAAGAGTGTTCTTTTTATCATACAAACCACATTCAAGCTAAATGAAAGATTGCTTTAAGCATAAAGACTTGAAACATGATGAAACATGCCTTCGGGCATCTTGGAAGTGCCATCGGGCATGATACCTTCAAACACTACTAGTTTGCCTTGGCATCTTCATTACCTTTGTGCATTGCATTGCACACATGCCTTTAGGCATTTCCTAATTCATTTCTTGTGTCTTTGAACACTTTATCAAAGGTTGATCTTATTATAATTCCATGATATCAGGATTGATATGTTAAAAAAAAAAAAAAAAAATACTTTATGGTGTGACTAAAC
>JAWWEX010000490.1:0-10586 GCA_035583215.1 Arremon brunneinucha
CCCCCCCCCCCCCCGCCCCCCCCCCCAATCCTATAAAAAACCCGGTGCGGGAGGGGGGGGGGAGGGGCTGGCCCTGCTGTGCTGGTTGGGGGCGCCCCCTCCCCATTTTGGGGACCCCCTCCCCATTTTGGGAACCCCCCCCCCGGGGCTGAACGATACAAAAGAAACAACTGAAATAATTACATCGCGGGGGGGGGAGGGGAGGGGGGAGGGGAGAGACCCCCCCCAGCACCCCCAAATCCCAAACTGGGGGTTCGGGGGGGGCTCAGGGTGGGGGGGGCCCGGGGTGGCCCCCCCAGTCCATCCCCACCGTGTCAGGCGCGTCCGTCTGTCTGTCCGAGCTGGGGGCGCCGCGTCACGAGTCCTGGGGGGGACAGAGCTACAATCACTGCACCCCAAAACCGCTGTACCCCGAAACCGCTGAACCCCGAAACCACTGTACCCTAAAAACACTGAAACCCAAAACGGCTGTACCCCAAAAACACAGCACCCCAAAACCGCTGAATCCCAAGAACACTGCACCCTAAAAACCATTGTATCCCAAAATCACTGAACCCCAAAATCATTGTACCCTAAAACTGCTGAACCCAAAAACCGTTGTACCCTAAAACCACTGTACCCCAAAACCGCTGTAACCCAAAACCACTGTACCCCAAAACTACCGTACCCCAAAACCGCTGCACCCTAAAAACACTGCACCCCAAAACCGCTGTACCCCAAAACCACTGTACCCTAAAACTGCTGTACCCTAAAAACACTGCACCCCAAAACCGCTGTAACCCAAAACCACTGTACCCCAAAACTACCGTACCCCAAAACCATTGCACCCTAAAAACACTGCACCCCAAAACCAGCCCCACTGATCCCTGGATAGGGGGGAACCCCCCAAAGCCTCTGCTCCGCACCCCAGAACCCTCCTGGACCCCCCTCACCCCATAATTCCCCCATTAACCCCCTGTGTACCCCAAAACTCCCCCTATTAACCATGTGTGTACCCTATAATCCCATTAACCCCTTCTGCACCCCGTAATTCTCCCATAATCCAAATACACCCCATAATGCCCCCATTAACCCTGTCTGTGCCCTGTTAACCCCTTCTATACCCCACAATCTCCCCATGAAACCCCTCTACACCCCATAAACCCCTCATTAACCCCCCCATCCCCCTATTAACCCCTTCTATACCACATAACTGCCCCATTAACCCCTTCTATGCCCCATAACCCCCCCCATTAACCTCTCTGTACCCAATTACCCCACTCTATACCCCACAAACCCCCATTAACCCTGTCTTTATGCCATTAACCCCTTCAGTACCCCATAATCCCATTAACCCCTTCTATTCCCCTTAACAGCCCCCATTAACCCCTTCTGCACCCCATTAACCCCTTCAGCACCCCATTAATCCCATCTGCACCCCATTAACCCCATCTGCACCCCATTAACCCCCCCGTACTCACCCCCGGGGTCTGGGCTGCGGCCGTGGGGCTGTCCCGGGGGTCCCCCCCGCCCTCGGCCCCCCGACTCCTCTTTGGCTCCAGCTCCTCCTTGGCGAGGGCGGGCAGGAGGTGCCCCCCCCCCCGCTCCGCCCGGCGCTTGCGGCGCCGCTCGGGGTCCCGGCCACGGGCCCGAGCCCCCCGGCGCTCGGCCTGCTCCAGCTGGGGGGACACACCCGTCAGACACCCCAAAATCGGGAATGGGGACACACAGACCCCTCAGACACCCCAAAAATGGGAATGGGGACACACAGACCCCTCAGACACCCCAAAAATGGGAATGGGGACACACAGACCCCTCAGACACCCCCCCGAGCCCCCCGGCGCTCGGCCTGCTCCAGCTGGGGACACACACCCGTCAGACACCCCAAAATCGGGACAGGACACACACAGACCCCTCAGACACCCCCAAATCGGAAATGGGGACACACACCCCTCAGACACCACAAAATCGGGAGGGGGACACACACAGACCCCTCAGACACCCCAAAATCGGGAATGGGGACACACAGACCTGACAGACACCCCCAAATCGGGAATGGAGGGCGGGTTTGGGGTGCCCAGGGTGGGAGGAGAGCAGTGCAAGGAGGAATTTGGGGGTCTCTAAAAGATTCTGGGGACCCTCACCCTTAAAGGGGCAGTTTTGGGGGTGTGCTCTGTATCCCAGGGAGCTCTGGGGGTCTCTGGGGCAGTTTTAGGGGTTTGTTCTGCAACCCCAGGGAGGTTTTGGGGGTCCTGGGGCAGTTTTGGGATGTGCTCTGTACCCAGGGAGCTCTGGGGGTGTGCTCTGTACCCCTGGGAGGTTTTTGGGGTCCCGGGGCAGTTTTGGGGTCTCTAGGGTAGTTTTGGGGGTTTGTTCTGTACCCCGGGGCAGTTCTGGGGGTCCTGGGGCAGTTCTGGGGGTCCCAGGGCAGTTTTTGGGGTTCTGGGTCAGTTTTGGGGTTCCGGATCAGTGTTTGGGGGTCCTGGGGCAGCTTTGGGGGGGCTGTGCTCTGTACCCGGGTCAGTTTTTGGGGTGCCCAGGTCAGTTTTGGGGTCCCGGGTCAGTTCTGGGGTCCCGGGTCAGTTTTTGGGGCTGTGTTCTGTACCCTGGGCAGTCTGGGGGTCCTGGGTCAGTTTTGGGGTCCCGGGTCAGTTTTTGGGGTCCCTGAGCAGTTCTGGGGTCCCGTGTCAGTTTTTGGGGTCCCTGGGCAGTGTTGGGGTCCCGTGTCAGTTTTTGGGGTGCCCGTGTCAGTTTTTGGGGTCCCTGGGCAGTTCTGGGGTCCCGTGTCAGTTTTTGGGGCGCCGCACCTCGAGCAGCAGGCGGAACAGGGCCAGCGGGGGCGGGCGCGTGGCCTGCAGCAGCCGCCAGATGCTCTGGGCCTCGTCCAGCGTCACCTCCAGCAGGTCCCCCTCCATCATCAGCTCCTCCAGCGGCCGCCGCGTGGCCTCGGGCAGCTCCAGCACGGGGCCCTGCAGCCGGGGCAGCGCCGCGCTCAGCGCCTCCAGCTCTGCAATGGGGACACAACAGGGACATCGTGGGGACACCGTGGGGACACCACAGTGACACAGTGTGTGTGCCCATTGCCAGCTCCAGCACGGGGCCCCGCAGTCACGCTCAGCACCTCCAGCTCTGTGGGGACATGGGGACAGTGTGGGGACACCACAGGGACACAGGGACACAGTGTGTGTGCCCATTGCCAACTCCAGCACGGGGCCCTGCAGCCGGGGCAGCGCCGCGCTCAGCGCCTCCAGCTCTGTGGGGACATGGGGACACAACAGGGACATCGTGGGGACACTGTGGGGACACCACAGGGACATGGGGACACAGGGACAAGGGGACACAGGGGGTTCCAGCCCCAGCAGTGCTGTGCTCAGCACCTTCAGCTCTGTGGGGACACCATGGGGACACCACAGGGACACGTGGACACACTGTGCTCAGCACCTCCAGCTCTGCAGGGACATGGGGACATTGTGGGGACACCATGGGGACACTGGAACATGGGGACACAGGGTGCATTCAGCATCTCCTGCTCTGGGGGACATTGTGGGGACACCACAGGGACTCCCACAGATCCACAGGACACCCCCAGCACCGCTGAGCTCAGCAGGGACCCAGGGGATCCCCAGATCCCTCTGTCCCTCCCTGGATCCCTCTGTCCCTCCCTGGACCCCTCTGTCCCTGCCCCTTGGGTCCCTCTGTCCCTCCCTCTGTCCCTCTGTCCCTGCCCCATGGAATCCCTCTGACCCTCTGTCCCTGCCCCATGGGACCCCCTGGATCCCCCTGTCCCTGCCCCATGGGACCCCCTGGATCCCCGAGGGTCTCCCCACGGCCCCATCCCACTCACCCGAGGGCAGGGGTCCGTTCTTCTCCGGGCTGGGGGCGTCCCCGTTCTCCACCGACACCTGGGGGGGATGGAAGGGAAAGTGTTCTGGGGGGCTCAGCCTCCCCCAGCCCCAAAATCACCCCATAACCCTAAAACCTGCCCTGGAGCCCCAAAATCTGCCCCACACCTCCCCACTGCCCCCTAAACCCTCCCACCTCGGTCTGCTCGTTGTGGTGGGCCTTGAACAGAGCACAATCAACCCAAAACTCCCAGGACTCTCCCCAAAATCCTCATAATTTCCCCCAAAACCCCCACAAATCCCCCAACTCTCACCTTGGCCTGCTTGCAGCTGGTCTTGCACAGGGGTCTGACACCCCAAATTCCACCCAAATCCCCCATAAATCCCCCAAAACCCCCGTAATTGTCACCTTGGTCTGCTCATTGCGCCTGGCCTTGCACAGGGCCCTGACACCCCAAATTCCCCCCAAATCACCCCCAAACGCCACAAATCTCCATAAAACCCCCAAAATCTCCCCATAATCCCCACCTTGGTCTGCTCGTTGCGGCTGGCCTCGCGCAGGGCCCCGTCACCACCGTCCCCGTGGTGCAGCCGGTGCCGCAGGGCCGCCAGGCGCTCCAGGGGCGCGGCCACCTCGGGGGACGCCAGGAGCTGCCGGGCGCGGTCCTGCCAGGTGATGGCCCTCTCGGTGAGGCACTGCAGGGCCTCGCCCTCGGGCAGCCGCACCGGCAGCTTCTGCAGGGCCACCAGCAGCGCCAGGATGGTCTCGAGGCGCGGCCGCCGCGAGCGCTGGCACAGCGGGCACAGGAACTTGGCGTCCCACTCCCACCAGGCCGGCGACGGCTTCTGGGCGCCCAGGCGGGGCCAGGCCACGCAGGAGCCGTGGAACCAGTCCCGGCAGAGCTGGCACTGCAGCATGGCCGGCCCCGAGGGCTGCCCGCACACGCAGGACGGAGGGCCCGGGCCCGGCAGGGGCGGAGCGGCTTTCTGGGCGTTGGCGTGGCGGAGGCGCAGCATGCCCTCCTTCTCCTTCTGCTCGCCCTCCTTGAACGCCACGATCTGGGGGGATAGCATGGTGTGAGAGCGTGTGACCCCCACCCCAAAGCCCTCAGTGCCCTCCTTCTCCTTCTGCTCGCCCTCCTTGAATGCCACGATCTGGGGGGACAGAGCAGGGTGAGAGGGTGTGACCTCCACCCCAAACCCCTGAATGCCATGATCTGGAGAGGTGAAGGGTGTGAGAGGTGACAAGGATTGGGGGAAATATGGGTGCCCCCCACCCCAAACCCCTGAAAACCTTGATCTGGAGGGAAATAGGGAGTGTGAGAGGTGACAAGGACTGGGGGGTCTCAGGGTGTGCCCCACCCCAAACCCCAAAACCCCCAATTTAGGGAGAACAACGAATATGAGTGGTGACAAGAATCAATGTCGGATGCGGTGCCCCCACCCCAAACCCCCCAATCCCGGGGTGGGCACAGCAGGGACAGGACCGGTGCCAGTGCTGGGGGTCCCGGGGTGCCCCCCACGTCCCCCCAGCTCACCACAGCCCCGGGGTCCCGCAGGTCCTGCGCCGACAGCCCCAAGCTCTCGGCGTCCAGCCGGTAAAGCCCCGGCTCCTGCCGCCACTTGAGCCTCTTGCTGCTGTCCGAGCCGGCGTCAGCGCAGGGACACAGCACCTGGGGGACACCACGAGGGGTCAGCGCCCTGCCAGGACCCCCCCCGGCCCCCCAGAGCCCCCCCAGACCCACCTCGAGCAGGGTGTAGCAGGAGTTCTTCTTGAGGAAGGTGCGGGAGGCCTTGTCCCGCCACGAGTGCGCGGTGCCCACCTGCACCTCGAGCTGCCGCAGCTCCTCCAGGCGCACGGGCAGGTCCCGGCCCACGGCCACCAAACCCTCCAGGTCATCCAGGCACGGGTAGTGGTCACCGTTCTGGGGGGACACGGGGGCAGGGGTGACATGGGGACATGTGGGGACACGTGGGGACACGGCCACCAAACCCTCCAGGTCATCCAGGCACGGGTAGTGGTCACTGTTCTGGGGGGACAGGGTCAGAGGGGACATGGGGACATGTGGGGACACGTGGGGACACAGCCACTAAACCCGCCAGGTCATCCAGGCACAGATAATGGTCACCATTCTGGGGGGACAGTGACATGAGTGACATGAGGACACGTGGGGACATGGCCACCAAGCCCTCCAGGTCATCCAGGCACGGGTAATGGTCACCATTCTGAGGGGACAGTGACACGGGTGACATGGGGACACGGCCACCAAACCCTCCAGGTCATCCAGGCACGGGTAGTGGTCACCGTTCTGGGGGGACACGGGGTCAGGGGTGACAGGGGGACACATGGGGACATGTAGGGATACGGCCACTAAACCCGCCAGGTCATCCAGGCACAGGTAATGGTCACCATTCTGGGGGGACGGTGACATGAGTGACATGGGGACACGTGGGGACATGGCCACCAAGCCCTCCAGGTCATCCAGGCACGGGTGGTGGTCACCGTTCTGGGGGGACACGGGGTCAGGGGTGACATGGGGACACGTGGGGACATGAGGGGACAGGAGTGGGGGGAGAGCGAGATGTGAGGGTGTGGGAGTGGGAGGTTGTGGGAGGGACAGGATGGGGTCATGGTGACAGCAGGGACAGGGATGGTGACATGGTGACAGGGACATGGCAGGGACAGGGATGGGACAGGACGGGATCACAGTGGCAGGGACGTGGCAGGAACAGGGACAGGATGGGGACATGGTGGCAGATGGGAGGTCTATGGGGACAGGGATGTGGAGGTGTCCAGTGACCATGGGGACAGGATGGGGACACAGGAATGTCCAGAGTCCATGACAGGGACACGGAGGTCTCCATGGGGACAGGATGGGGACACAGCACTGTCCCCTGTCCATAGGGCCAGGACAGGGATGGACAACGTCCAGGATCCATGGGGACAGGGAGGTTTCCAGTGTCCAGGGGGACAGGATAGGGACACAGAGGTGTCCAGTGTCCATGGGGACAGGACAGGAACGTGCAATGTCCAGGGTCCATGGGGACAGGATGGGGACACCAGGACAAGGACACAGGGGTGTCCAAGGGGACAGCCCAGGCACTCAGGGCTGTGCAGTGAGGTGTCCCCGGGGGTCCCAGGAGGGTCTCAGAGGGTCCCAGGGGGATCTCAGGGGGTCCCAGGGTGTCCAAGGGAGTCTCAGGGTGTCCCAGGGGATCCCAGGGGGTCTTGGGGGTCTCAGGGGGTCCCAGAGGATCTCAGGGGGGTCCCAGGGGGTTCCAGGGGGGTCTCAGGGTGTCCCAGGGGGTCCCAGGGGTGCAGAGCCCACCTGGATCTCCTCGACGTCGGCGATCCAGGCCCGGGCCTTGCCCAGGGCCTCCTTCAGGGCCTGGATGTTGGGCAGCAGCGCCGGAATGTTCTCGGCCTCCTTGATGATGGCAGCCAGCGTGGCCGGGGGGTGCTTCTGCCTGCGGGGGGACAGAGCCAGGGACCTGAGAGCCCTGAGATCCCCAGAGACCCCCCTGGCACCCCAGAGACCCCCCTCAACAACCCCAGAGATCCCCCTGACACCCCAGAGATCCCTCCTGACACCCTCAGAGCCAAGGAGAGCCCCCAGACCTTTTATCTCCAACCAGGGGACAGAGGGCACAGCCCCATCCCCCTCTCCCCTCTCAGGTGCAGCCCCCAGCCCCTTTATCTTCCCCTGGGGATGTCCCCAGCCCCTTTATCACCCCCTGGACTGGGGTCCAGCCCCTTTATCTCCCCCTGGGTTGGGGTCCAGCCCCTTTATCTCCCTTTGGGGAGGGGTCTCTCCTCCCGGGTCGGGGTCTCTCCCCCCGGGGATGCCCCCAGCCCCCTGACCTGGCCTCGAGGCACATCTGTGCCTTCTCCTCCCAGCGCTGGGCGATGGTCAGCAGCTCCTGCAGCTCGGCCATGGCCACGTCCACGGCGGGGCTGGGCGCCACGGTGCGGCCGGCCTGGATGAGGCCGCGCATGACGGGCAGGGGGACGCGGGCGCGCGGGGACCGCAGCGTGGCCGTCACCTCCTCGAGCCACGCGGCCTGGGCCAGCTGCCGCTCCAGGCGCCGGCCCTCGGGCACCTCCACGCCCAGGCGGGCCCCGCGCTCCAGCAGCTCCTGCAGGGCCCCCGGGGCCGGCGGGGGAACGGCCAGGGCGGCACGGGCCTCGGCCTGGAACGCCTCCACACGGTCCAGCAGGGCCTGGGGGGACACACAGGGACAGCAATGGGACACACAGGGGACACCCCAGAGATCCCCACCCCTCGGCCTGGAACGCTTCAACACGGTCCAGCAGGGCCTGGGGGGACACGGGGACAGTGTGGGACATTGTGGGGACAGTGTGGGACATCGTGGGGACACCCCAGTGATCCCCACCCCTCGGCCTGGAATGCCTCCACACGGTCCAGCAGGGCCTGGGGGGACATGGGGACAGTGTGGGGACACACAGGGACAGCAATGGGACACACAGGGGACACCCCAGAGATCCCCTCCCCTCGGCCTGGAAGGCTTTGACTCGGTCCAGGAGAGCCTGGGGGGACATGGGGACAGTGTGGGGACATCATGGGGACACACAGGGGACACCCCAGAGATTCACCCCCCTCGGCCTGGAAGGCTTCAACCCGGTCCAGCAGGGCCTGGGGGGACATGGGGACACTGTGGGACATCATGGGGACACGAGGACACGGGGTTAGGGGTGGACAGGGGACAGTGTGGCACAGGGTGGGACACCCCAGAGATCCCCACCCCTCAGCCCGGAAGGCTTCAACCCAGTCCAGCAGGGCCTGGGGGGGGCGCAGGGACAATGTGGGACATCGTGGGGACACACAGGGGACAGTGTGGGACATCATGGGGACAGACAGAAGGACAGCAATGGGACACAGGGTTAGGGACGGACAGGGCACAGCATGGGACATAGAGGGACAGCAATGGGACACTGTGTAACACTGCAGGGACACAGAGGGACAGCACTGGGACATTGTGTGACACCCCTAGAACATCCATAGGACACTGTTTGACACCTGGGGACATGCAGGGACACTGTGTGACACTCTGGGACACAGACAGACAGTACTGGGACACTGTATGACACCATGTGACACTTGTGTGACACCATGTGACACGGTGTGACCCTGTCCCACCTGCATGTCCCCAGTCTGGTGCATCACACCGTGTGACCCCGTGTGACCACGTGTCCCACCTGCACGTCCCCGATCTGGTGCATGCCGCAGTGTGACCCCGTGTGACACCAGGTGACAATGTGTGACACCCCGTGTGACCCCAGGTGACACAGTGTGTCCCTGTCCCACCTGCACGTCCCCGATCTGGTGCATCACGCAGGGCAGTTGGTTCATCTGCTCCAGGAACGCCCGCAGCTCCTCCAGCGTCAGCGCCGGTGCAGGGACCCTGCGGGGACAGGGACATTGAGGGGACACTGCGGGGACAGGGACATTGAGGGGACACTGCGGGGACAGGGACACTGTGGGGACATTGCTGGGGACAGGGACACTGCGGGGACAGGGACATTGAGGGGACACTGCAGGGACACGGACATTGAGGGGACATTGCTGGGGACAGGGACACTGCGGGGACAGGGACATTGTAAGGACATAGAGGGGACACTGTGGGGACACTGAGGGGACAGGGACACTGAGGGGACACTGTGGAGACACTGTGGGAACAGGAAAGGACCCTGCAGGGACAGGGACACTGTGGGGACAGGGACAGAGAGGGGACACTGTGGGGACACTGCAGGGACAGGGGCACTGTGGGGACACAGAGGAGACCCTGCAAGGACAGCGACACTGTAGGTACATGGAGGGGACAGGGATACTGCAGGGAACAGGACCCACAGGTGACAGCACAGGGGACACGGGGGACAGCACAGGGACACGGGGGACACCACAGGGACACACAGCACTACAACAGCGCCAGCAAACCGAGCACGCTGAGACTCCGGCTGGACACACACAGCCAGGGTGACCCGTGACAGTGAAACCGCCCTGCTGGGGACAGCTGGGGACATTGTGAGGACACTCTGGTGACACTCTGGTGACACCGGTGACACTCTGATGACACTGTGGGGACGCTGTGGGACACCGTGGTGACACTCTGGTGACACCCTGGTGGCACTGACCCGGTCTCCTGGGAGCTGATGAGCCCCAGGGCCTCGGAGACGCAGCGCTCGGCCTGGCGCAGGCAGCCCTTGAGGCGCTGCAGCAGCTCGTTCTCGGGGAACTTGCGCTCCCGCGCCTCCGACTCCAGCGCGCGCAGCTCCTCCAGCGCTGCGGGGCAGGGACGGGCTCTGAGACCCCCATTCCACAGGGGAGCTCCCCAAACCCCCCCGGAGAGCCCCCCAAAAACCCCCCTGAAGAGCCCTCCAAACCCCCTTGGAGAGCCCTCAAAACCCCCCTTGAGAGCCCCCCAAAAACCCCTTGGAAATGCCCCAAAATCCCCCTTGACAGCCCCCCAAAAACCCCTTGGGAACGCCCTAAAACCCCCCTTGAGAGCCCCCTTGGAGAGCCCCCCAAAACCTCCCTGCAGAGCACCCCCAACCCCCCAGGGGAGCCCCCAAAACCCCCCTTGAGAAGCCCCCATGGGAGCCCCCCAAAAACCTCCCTTGGGAACCCCCAAAACCCCCTTGGGAACCCCCCACATTCCCCCTGGAGGGCCCCACAAAACCGCCTTGAGAGCCCCCAAAACCAGTCCTGAGAGTCCCCCAAAAACCCTCCTTGGGAACCCCCAAAA
>JAWWEX010000491.1:0-10570 GCA_035583215.1 Arremon brunneinucha
TCCCTGCTGCAGCAGAGCCACAGCTGGCACTGCAGGAGGGCTGAGCCCCCATGGGATGGGGCTGGGACACTGCCCTGACACACAGGGGCCAGGGCATGCTCTGACACTGGCAGTGATTTTTTTTTGTTTGTACTATTGCATTTGTATTTTTAATTTTCCTAGTAAAGAACTGTTATTCCTATTCCAATTTTTCTTACCTGAGAGTCCCTTAATTTCAAAATTATAACAATTCAAAGGGAGAGGGTTTGCATTTTCCATTTCAAGCGAGGCTCCTGCCTCCCTTAACAAACACCTGGCTTTTCAAACCAAGACAAGCTGCAAATCCTGGCCACACTTTTGCCTTCTGATGCCTCTGGGTCAGACGTGTCCCCTGACTTGCTCCAAGGCGTCCTTGTCTAATATGATCCCCGAGACTTCTTTTTCCAGTTACTCAACCCCAATTATTTCTGCCAGTTGCTATCAGGTGTGTCTGAATGCCAGAATTTTTGTCAGCTACAAAATTTCTTCAAAAATCTCCTGAGAACTCAGCTTTTCTTCTCCATGGGGTCTACCAGGAAAAGGAGAAAGCATGAAAGACTTGTATTGACCTTATGGTTATCAATTTCAAACTGTGTTTATAAGCTTTAACTTCTAGAAATAATAAATAAATTTATTCAAAATCTGCTTAAATCAGTGAATATTCTGGGTTGTAAGGAACCTCTAAAGGTTTCAGTGTGCTGCTCAACACAGAACAAACTTCTGGAGTGCACCTCTGGGAAGAGTAGGTCTTTATCTCCATTGCAGCTTCATTTTTGCACCTGAGCTCAGACTTACAGAGAAATTACATGAGGACTGGTTAAATCCTGATTTCTCCCTGTATTCTCTTTACTGATTACATGGAAAAAGAGTATTCCCAAATTTGTGGGAAGAGATTCTCAAGATTTTTTTTCCCATCACAATTTTCCCAGCTGAAAACTCTGGGAACAAAAATGAGCTGATCAGCTGAGCTATTTTGTGTAGATAATTCTGGCCCAAACATTTCACACAGATAATTCTGACTCATTTAATTCTTCACCATGTAATATCTCTGATATCTAGGGAGTTCTCCTGGTTGTTTCTGGAAGTGTAAATAGGAGTTTGGCTGTCCCGTCCAGTGGTGACTGCACTGCTAATTTAGCAAATTGATTGTTTTGGCTTTGGCCCAATTAGTACTCCAAGAAAATACCCGGGAATGGCTAGGGAAACAGGATGTGCTTCCATTCATCAGGATGGATGAGATTGAATCAGATTTGGCTTTTTTCACTCTTATTTACCAACACAGTTCCACCTTTGCTCCCTCAGACACCTCCAGGCTCTCATCTCACCCCTGCTTAAAACAACATAAACCCCTGGCCTGCAATACAGACCTTACCTTGTTCCAGATAATTTGAAGTGGCAAAAAAAAGACTGTTAATAAACTAATTATGTCTTAAAACCAAGAAAAAGTCCCCACAAGACTCAAGGCCAGGTGCTCTGCAGTGTGACTTGGACATCTTGTATTGCTTGGTCTCAAGGCTGCAGAACCATTCCTGGTTTTATTTGACATTGTAGATGGAGTCAGCTTGGTGGTGAGGCATGGTCCAGCATGGGAAAAATCTGGAAATCAAGGCAGGCAGCTTGTCAAAGTCTGTGTGTCCAGTTAGGTCACCAGAGAGGAGAGAAATGCACCCTCTCAGAAGGAGCTGTTGTCACCAATTTTTGTGCTGGCAGGAGAAGCCAGCCTCTCTGTCCTTGCTGTTTTCTATCCCAACTCTGTTCCTGTCCTTTCCCCCCTTTTCCCCCTGAAGCCAGGGTGTTTTCACTTGAATCTTTGTCCTTGGCACAGCCAAATCCAATATTTTCCTGCATTGCTGAACAACCTTGAGGCAACCTTGTGCCTGAATATTCACAGAGCTCCTTGGGCAGGTGCTGGAACCACCTTGACTACGCCAACACACCCTGACAGCTCCTTTGCTTTGATCAATGAACTCTCCCAAATAAAAGGCAGAGGAATGATGGAGGGGAATATTTTTGGTCAGAAAGGAAGGGCTTGATTTAATCAAGATGCTGAAGCAGTGGAGTGAAACCAATAACTTATGCAATGGGCTAAGGCTGAGGAGCAAAGCCAAGAGCTTCTAGCACTTTCCTACCAAAAGGAGCAGAAGAATTTAGATATTGATAAAGACCTTGGATCTGATCAGTTTCAGGTTAGAGGATATAAGATGACTTTGAAAGTCTTCACTTTTTCTCTGCAAAACATTGTTTGCTCGAAATAACCTTTCCCTGGGTCAGGATGGTCACTGGCTGGGGAAAGCCCTGCCACTTGCACCAATGCAAAGCAAATATTTCCACACTCCTGACTGCCCTTTGATACCAATTTTGCAGGTTCCTTGGGCAGCAAAATTTTGGGAGAACAGCTCAAATCCCACTGGTAAAGATGAAGTGTTTGAGCTAAGAAGAACTGTCAATTCCTATTTTTTTTTGCCTCAAAAAAATACAGACTACAGGGAACAGAACGACTTTGGAGTGCAGATCTGTGATTTCTCCTGCCCTCCAATTTTTGACAGAAGAATGAAAACATGTCAGAAACTTCCCTCCTGAAATTGTATTATTTTCCCCAGTCAGTTTCCAGCCAATCTGGCTGCCCCCAGGACACAGACATTGCCCAAGAATATTGGTTTGCTTGCTGCTATTACTGCTGCACAAAGTTAAAGAAGGGGTTGAAAAGACTGGAAAAATTGAAACAGAGAAGGATAATAATTACTTTTAAAATCTGGTAATGGAGATTTCTTTCTTGACAACTTCTCTGAAGCCAAAGGGGAATTTTGATGGCTTTTGCTTCTGTTTCAGGAGAGCAGGATGCTCCTCCTATACAAAAATCAGGCAAGACTTTAATTTTTACACACTTGAGAAGAAAAATTACTGTAATATTTCACTGGGGAAACAACATTTCTGTGGCTTCTGCTGTCCCTCGTGGTGGTGACTTGCAGGATGTTCACAGTTTTCTGTTGGTTGAGGTGGCCTAAGATGCAAATCCCAACTCTGGCATCCAAATGTTGCCTCAAATAATATCTCAGGGGCCAGGCAATTATCCCCCTTACAATTAGTTTATCTCAACAGCTCTTGTGTTCTTTCCATACTGCTCCTTCTCCATTTTTTCAGGTGATAATGGGATTTTGGATGTATTTTTAAGCTAAATAATGAGGCCATCACTGCCTTCATCCCCTTTCCCTGCCAAAAGAAGTCACAGTGAAATACAGAGACCTGGTTTCTTGCTGATGATTTCCCCTTTCGTGCAGTTTATAGACTGCAGAGGAGAAAATAACTGAGAAATCAGGCTGGAAGTGACATCCAGAAAAAAGACATTTTTAAAAACCCTGCATAACTTCAGCTGGGTCAATGTTTGGTTTCAGGCTGTGGTGTTTTGATAACCTGGAAATGGTGAGTTCAGAATGGCACTTCAGCAATGTTTCCTAAGGAAATGAGCCTTATCCATCACCCTGTCTGGCTTCCTCTGAATCATTTCTGAAACTGTGGTTGGTATTTAGGCTTTTGGATCTCTTTCAGAACTTCAGTGAGATTTTGGAGCCCTCAGAAATACTAAATTCCTACCAATGTCATGAAAACAAGCTGAGCTAACCACACTATTGGACACCAAGAAATCCATCTCTATAAGAGGGAGCTGCAAGAAATATTTCTTTTTTTTTCATGAGTGCTGCTGCTCCCAAAGCTCCAGTGAAATATTTTTCAGTCTAATATTCCAGTCAAACATTTTTTCAAACCACGATTCTCCTCCATGTCCCTGTGAAGAATCTTCAAGAGGAAAAACCCTTGCTCCTGCTTTGTGTGCTTGGATTTTCCAGGCTGCATCTGCCTGATTCTCATTCACCACCTTCAACCTCAGCTTAGCTTAGGTCAGACTTGGTGGGTTTGTCCTCAAAACAATTGGAGTGCAAGGAGATAAAACTGACTCAATTCATGCTTTTTATTTTTAAGCAAAAATTTGAGTAAACATATGTTTGGTTTCAATCCAGATTTTTTTTCTTACTTTTGTTTAATCTGAATGAAAAAACTCATTTTTTCTGCAATGAGCATCTGCCCCACAGGATTTTATACTCATTTTATACCCATCTAAGAAATTTTTCAAAGATGTATTCACACAGGGATGATACCAGGCCCAACAAGAGTAGAAATATAAGTTAAAACCACAAAAAAAAATCTTTCCATGTTAACAAATAACAACATTTTGTCTTGAAATAAGCAATTCAGTGGTGTCTAAATTACCATTTACTGTGCTATTTCACTTAAGATACATAGTAAAGTAAATAGGTCTATAAATTTGCTTGAAAAAATCTCAAAGGAGTTGCTGTGAAATTGCTATAATTGCTCTAATTGCCATTATCTTTTTCTATAGGGATATAAGTAGTGGGAAAAAAGAAACTATTTAGAAGCAGGGAAATATTTTTTGTAAAATGGATTTGATTTGATTTGCTCAACAGTATTTTCCAAAATACCTTATAAGGGAAATAAAATTTAATTTCAAACTTTCAAAAAAGTTTTATTTTGGCTGCAAAATGCTGAAATTCTGGTACTTTTAACAATAGTTTCGTAATTCAGATTTGCTCTTCTTTTTCACAGTAATATTTTACCCAACTTTAGGAAACAAAGTTGTTCAGATGAATTAAATAAACTCAAAATGGAGGGATTATATGAAAATCTCTGTAATCTCTGCTTTGAGTGAAGTAGGGGTTTTCTGCTTGTTTTTCTTACTTTGTTAAAAAGTATAAAAGACTTTTTGATTGCCCTTGGTTTTTCCTGTAGGTTTTTCTAATCTGGCTAAAAATAATCCATCATTCCCCAGGATTTTTCCATGCACGAGTCACCAGTTTCCTCTCTAAAAATAAAGGTCCTTTGAGGGCTAACTGGAACCTTTTGGAAAAAGGAGAAAGATTTGGCAGTCCTGGATTTTCCCGTTACCCCGGATTGCAACATCCAATTTCTTGCAAATATCTGAGGGAGTCTGGGTGGCTGAATGGGGAGTTTAACAAAAAAATAAAATGTTATTGTTGAATTATGTTTTATTTCTATGGTGTGGATGGGTCTCACCAGAACAGGCTGCACTGGTGTTATGATTTTTAAATAATTGAGATTTTTGATGGTACATTCAGCTTGCAAAGCCCATCTATCCCTTCTGGAGCAGGCAAAGCTCAGCAGAAGCACAAATAATTCAAAGCTTTCGTAGCCTTCAGATGTCTTGAGAGAAAAAGGGGAGTTTCTGCTTTTTCCATCTCTCCTGAGTTGTGCAGGGAAAGTGAAATGAGCCAGCTGCCTTTCAGGGATGTGGCCGTGGACAGCAGAAATACAGATTGCTCTTGTTAGAGCTGCTACGTGAGACAAGGAATGTGCTGCACTAAAATGTGAATTTCATGTCTTTTTTAGACAGGTACAGACTCACTTAAAGAAATAGCTGATAAAGGAGCTGACCTTTTCAAGAGAAAACAGTAAACAAAAATATTGTGCCCACGGAGGGGAGCTTTTGATAAATGAATAGACTGGTAACGAGAACGTGTTTCTTGTGCATCCAAACTCAAAATTAAATGGAGAACTGAGGTGGTAAAAATAGACTTTGGCTGCTTCAGAGCAGCTTTCCGTGCATGAAATAAGGCTTGAACATTTGCAAACAAATGAGGCAGTGTGTTGGGAAGGTTTCTGGTTTTCTTCTGTGTAAAGATAACTCAAAGACCCATCCATGAGGTGGAGGCCAGTGGCAGAATGGAAATGCTTAAATGGAAATCATTTAAGAATGATGATAGAATCTCAGAATCATTTGGGTTGGAAAACACCTCCAAGATCATCAAATCCAAGCTGTGCCCAATGCCCACCTTGTCCCCAGCCCAGAGCTCTGAGTGCCACCTCCAGCCCTTCCTTGGGCACCTCCAGGGATGGGGATTCCAAACCTCCCTGGGCAGCTCTTTCCAAGGCCAAAACACCCTTTCCATGGGGAAATTCCTGCTGCTGTCCAACCTGAAGGTACTGATGGGGCTTTTTCTGCCTTCCCTGGTGCCCAAGCACCATGAAAGACACCCTGGATGGTCTAAAAGTGGGACTGGTGGTGGCGGCTTTGTAGATGCTCAGACTTTCTCAATATGGACAAGTTGCAAGTGAGGTCTTCCAGATCAGAGCACGTTCTGATGCCTTAAATTTTAGCTTTCATATTTCCCAGATTCTGTGCTGCATTAGTGTGTAACTCTGAACTTCATATGAAGTGTTAGCAAGTTCTCCTCACAGTTTAGTCAGACAGAACAATCCTTTTCCAGGCCCAGAACCAAGGACACCGTTGCAACTTCAGGCCCAAAAAGTGCAAACAACAGAGAATTGAGGAGAGAAATCTGGGAGGGTGGGACTGCATAACCTGAAGCTGTAATTGGACAATTAACCCCAATATGGAAATGAACCAAAACCTATAGAAGTGTGAAAACTCTTGACTCAGGGCCCATCTTGGGTGTAGCCTTGAGCTCTTATACTGCCCAAGGTGGATCCTTTAAAGGCCTTTCTAATAAATCTCTGCTTTATTCCTTTAACACTGCCTGGCCTCTGTTCCAGGCAGCCTTTCAAGGCCATGGCAGAAATGCACCTGGATTCATTTTTAGTGGCAAAATCTTCAAAGGTCTGGCTGTGCTCTGGTTTGCATTGAAGCATCTGAGAACATGGATGTGAGGGAAAGAAATAAGGATGCTGGAATGCCCAAGATTTGGAGGAATGGAGGGCAGAGTGAAATATTTGGGACTGTAATGTGTGTGTTTTAACAGAGAGAAGGAGAAAGAGAAGCAGCTGGTGAGGAAGGGGAAGAAGAAGGAAGGGAGAAGGAAGGAAGAAGGAAGGAGGCACTACAGCAACAGAGAGAAGGGACTCTGTTTTTGAGGGGTGACAGGAAAGAATTTGCAGGATCCAGCCTTGTCTGAGTTTGTTCACAGGGTGAAATAGTTTGTGTGTTATGGAGAATATTTCTGTTTAATTCCTTTAAAATCTGGTGGCAAAACAGCCTTTTATCTTTGAGCTGTAACTTCCTTCTCTTTGCCCAGGATGAAGTTTTTCAGGCCAGGTTGGATGGAGCTTGGAGTAACCTGGGACAGTGGAACAGGCCATCAAACAAATGCTAAGGAAAGCTTGGAATGTTCAGCCTGAAGAGGGTGAAGGCTGAAAGGGTTGACATGGAGGTGGAAAATGAAAAATCCCATGGATCTCACACAATGGGTTTGGTTTCAAAACAGCTGAAGTTTTTTGGCTTTAAAACCAGTAAGTTTTCCTTTTACAGCAGGTAGTGGCTTCTGCAGCTTGCTCCCTCTGGGAAGCTGTGGATTTGAATAGTATCAGGAAATCTGGAAGTCTGGCAAACCCATTGAATCCTAGAATGACCTGGGCTGAAAGAGATCATCCAGTGCCATCCATAATTGCCGCTGTTAAGACTCTCCAAATTCTGCTTTTCTGCCCACAGCTGTGAAGCCCAAGAGTTGCTGGATTATTATTTTGGTGAGGAGAGTTTGACACCAATAACTTGAAGTGTTCAGGTTCATGGGCTGATGAATGACATCAGCCAGGCTTGGATCTGGATAACTCATGGAATCATGGAATCACTGCTTTGGGTTGGAAAGACCCCAAAGATCATCTCATCCTTCTCCTGCCATGGCAGGGACACCTCCCACTGTCCCAGGCTGCTCCAACCCAGTGTCCAACCTGGCCTTGGGCACTGCCAGGGATCCAGGGGCAGCCACAGCTGCTCTGGGAATTCCATCCCAGCTCCTCCCCAATCCTCTAGGAAACAATTCCTAATTCCCAATATCCCGTTTAACCCTTCCCTCATTCAGCTTAAAGCATAGAAAAGGTCTTTGAATGGACAGGGTTAGATCCTCCAAGGGCTCTAATGCCAACTTACATAGGAATAAGTGAGAAATGGATCCCCAGGCTCATGTGCTCCCTCTGTCATGGCATTTTAACATTTTTTTAATATTTTCCCAGCTGTCCAATACACACATTTCTCTTTCTGAATCCATGGACATGCTCTCCAATGCTCACAGGGAGTTCATTAGAAGTGGACATATGCTAAGCAAGATATTTTGCCTCTCCTCTGAGAGAATGTTGTTAATGTAAATACTGTGATCAGTTGACATCAGAAATGATTTGGCCCTAATTCAGTGCTAAAAAAACAATTTCTGAGTTCAAATATAGAGCCTTACATTTATTTTTTTCCTAGCCTTGCTAGTTTCCAAGGAGATCTAACCATGTAGATTGTCTGCAAAGGTGGTAATTAGCCAGCAATGAACAAGATGGACACAAAGAACTTATTGGCAAAAATCAAAATTTCTGAGCAGTTCTGTCAGAGCATTCCTTTTCAGACATCCCAATTTGCCTCACACCATGGTTTTGTAAACAACTGGCTTTCAGATCACTGCTTGAGCAGAAAAATGGAAAATGTCCTCAGATTGATGCAGATGGGATTTTTTTTTCAGAATATCTAGCAATTAAAAATAAGATCCAACAAATTTTACTGACTATAAATAACAGTTTGGGTTTATAACCCAGTGTTCAGAAAAAATGACAAAGGGAGGAGCAAAGGCTGGGTACAAAACATGTTCCCCTTTTTATGCAAAACAGACTTGGAGTGAGAAATCTTGGATTTACATTTGGAGTAAAGCAAAGACAGGATTTGAACTTGGGCTGTACTTTATAATTGATGGGAGTGAGCAAGGGTGAAGGAGAGATTGGAAGTGTTCTTACTCTCACTGACTATTGGGAATATCACCTGAATTTCTTTATTACTCTAACCCACCAATATAACATTACTTTAGTATATCCATATTTCTTCAATATCTATATTTTCCTCCTTAGAAAAGCTGATGTTTAGTTGAAAAGTATTTCCTAGTTTGATGAAAATATCTAGATTTTAAGCTAGAATATTATGTTCAGTAAAAAGGCCTTTTCCTGTTAAATTTCCTCATAGTCTGTGTAACTTTCAGGCACATCTGGAATCACACTAAAGGAGAAGCCTAAAAGAGAAGTGCTTTGAAATATCAATAGTGGAAGGGTCAGTGTGGCTGAGAATTAATTCCTGAGCGTTACCTGGAGACAGCCTGTGTGGAAAAAAGGGGGAAATCCTCCAGTTTATATCTGGATTGTCACTTTGAGATGTTGGAGTGAGCTGAGGGTTGGTCTTTTCTGCTGTGTCACAAGGGGAAAAGAGGAGAGGAAATGGCCTCAAATGGCACCAGGGGAGGCTCAGGTTGGAAATTGGGAAAGAAAATTCCCTGGCAGAGTGGTCAGGCCTTGGGCTGAGCTGCCCAGGGAGGTTTGGAGTCACTGAATTGTCCCAGAGCAGTCTGGATGTGGCCTTGGGGACAGGGATTGGGGTGATGCTGGCGGGGCTGGGGTGGCACTGAAGGTCTCTTGGTGATTCTGTGATGATTATTATGGTTTTCAAAAGGTCTGGATGAAGTTTTTGCCCTTGTTTCTGACTTTCACACATCCATGTATCCCAAGATGGATCGCCTTTGTGTTAACAAATGGATATTTATTTCCATCTACACAGAATGTGTGGGAATCATGTGTGAAATGAATAGTGAGGACCTGAGGTATGTGGAACACAAAACAAGGAATGTGCATTCAGGAGGAGTGGGGGAGATGCACGGAAACCTCTCCTTTTTTTTTTCTCTTTCTTTTTTTTATTCCCTGTATATAAACACAATTTTTTTCCACTGGATACTGAGCTCTGAAATGGTGACTAAACCCTTTATTTTGGAGCTGTTACTCCTCCTCCAGCTTGTGAGAGTGGTATTTTGTACTGTACATGAAGCTGCATCACAGACATTTTTATCTGATGCTTCCTCGAGCCAGCAACAGGGAGCAGCAGCAGAACAAACATTTCCCTCTGGCTGCTGGACACAGCCCCGGAGCCCAAGAGGGCAGGGAGTTTGGAACTCAGAATTTGTGGTGGAAGCTGAAATGATCAGGGTGAAGTGAAAAGCAGTGGTTTATATAATCCCAGCCTCTGGCAGTGGAGGGGGTTGGAGGATTTACCTGCTCACATTCACAGCAAGGGAAGGTGGCCTGGATTGAGAGGGTTTTTTCACTCTATTTGCACCTCTGCAAATGTTGGGATAAAAAAGAAAACGGCCTAAGAACTTTCTGTGGATTGTTATGTAATGAGATATTGAGCTCCTCACATTTCTTATTCTTGTTTATCTACAAGGGCACTAAAGAGAGCTACAGCAGAGGGTCCTCAACATGACCCCTTGAAGTTTGATATATTTGGGATTGGGAGCAAAGAGAATTCCTGCTGCATGGGCACCTAACCCTTTCAGGGTCTCAGAGATCACCTCTAAAAGAGAGAGTCACTTATGGACCTTCAGAGCCACAGAATGGTCAGGTTGGAAGGGACCATGGAGGGTCACTGGTGCCACCTCCCTGCTCCAGCAAGGCCATGTCAGGGCACAGGGTACAGAGCTGGGTCCAGGTGGCTCTGGAATGTCCCCAGGAGGAGCCCCCAGAGCCCCTCTGGGCTCTGCTCAGGGCTGGGCAC
>JAWWEX010000492.1:0-10542 GCA_035583215.1 Arremon brunneinucha
TTGTGCTGTTGGAGCCAGGGCTGGGGCAGCTCTGCAGGTGGGCTCTCACCTGAGCCCAGGGGCACAGGGGCAGGATCACTTTTTTTGACCTGGTGGAATCTGTCCTTCCTTTCTCTGCCACCAAGGGAAGCATTTATGGAGAGCAGGAGAAGGTGCCTGGTCTAACTCTCACAGCAGCTTTTTCATTATTATCTTTTCCTAGGCCAGCTGGTGTTAGCCCTCTCATACGAGCCCTCCAACAGCACCTACTTGTTTCTGACCCCATCACAACATTCATGTCTGAACCTTCTATTCTTCCCAGCTCTCCTGACCTCCTTGGTTCTTATTTCCAGTGCTGGAAGCAGCCATTCCATACTCCAGCCTTTTCAGGCCTGAGTTGGAGCGTGCCTGCTGCAGACAGTTCCTCAGAGAACAGAGCTGTTAATCTGTGACCGGATCTGTCGAGCACATGCTAACCATGATTTTCAGAGCTTATAACTAATTCAAAATTAAACAAACTTTCCTGGAAGTAGCAAATGGCACTTTTATGACAGCAGGGCCAAATTGCATGCTCTTTCTTCAATAGATGGAGGCTTTTCTCTGTTATTACAATTTCATGGAATTATTCCTTTTCAAAACTGGGCAAAACACTGTGCTTTCCCCTCATTCTTGGAAATGGACATAATACTTTGGCTGAAACTTTCCAGAGAACTTCAGCCTAAGGCAGACATCTGGCATGGACTGTTTTTATTTTTTTTTCCCAAACAATTAATAGTTTGACAAAACTTTTAGCTGAACTCCCAGTGCCTTGAATGCTGAGCTGTGTTGTGCTGCTAGCTCTGGAATATGCTGGGGATATTGCACTGGCTCTGTGAGTGGAGTTTTAGGGTCTTCTTCAGCAGGAAAAGGTAGGGGAGAGCACAGCCACGAGAGGGAGTGCAGTTCCTTATTCTCCCCACGCAGCACAGCCTCGCTGCTCCTAATCACAGCAGTCCTCTGGCTGTGAGCTGTTTTTCAGCTGTGTGTGGGTCTGGTGCAGGCCTGGGGCTGTGGAGAGTCTCACACGATGAGAGCCATGGAGAAAATGACAAAGAATCACGATACGCTTGTGTCACATCTCACAAAGGGCCCTCATGAAAAGTCAGGCTATTTCAACACTGGGCATCTTCTGAAACAAAAAAACCCCAAACCAACCCAGGAGATGGAAAGTTACGAGGAGATTTGAAGAGGTCTTATTTGCTGGATGTCTATAGATTGGACCTGCAGACAAGGATGGATCCCAAAGAGGACCTAGAGCACAGAGCATCTGTGCCAGCTCCTTGTAGCACCAAAGGAAGGGAGAACAACAGGCCTTGAAAAGCCACTTGATAGCCAAAAGCAGAATTCAATCCACAACGATCCTGGCCTCCCAGAAGACACAAGAGAGATGATGGGCTAACTCAGGGGAATCAGAACTCCATGCCGTGACTCCCAGCCCAAGTACTTCTACAGGAACGCTGGGGTCAGTCTAATTTTAAAGCTGAATGACTTAGTGGGGTCAGAACTGAAAAGGAGCTTTTTCACAGAATCACAGAATCATTTAGAGTGGAAAAGACCTTTCGTCTAGTCCAACTGCTCCCCCAGCACTGTCACACAAGTGCCACAAGTGCCACATCTACAGGGCTTTGAAATCCTTCAGGGATAAGGACTCCTCTACTGCCCTGGGCAACTTGTGCCAATGCCTGACTACCCTTCCAGTGAAGAAATTTTCCCCAATATCCAATCTAAAATCCAATCCATGCTTCACATGGGATGTAGAGAGGATGATACAGGAGATTTATTTACATGCAAGGAACACTGCAGTCGCTGTGTGCTTCGGACCTGTCTTATGCACTGAGGGCTCAGGCCAGAAGTGAAACATGCCATCAGACAGGACCAAGTTATTGTAAAATAACACATTACAGCCCATGAGCTGGGCTGTTAAATCCTTCCTTTACGTGCTCATGGCCTGTCCATGTGGCAGAGGAAAATGTGTCTGCTTGCACGTACATGGTTTAAAGCATCTTTCACTTCCCAACAGGAGCATCTCAAGAGCTTACACAAGGCCAGCAGTTTCTCAACAGGTTGACAAACTGAGGCTGCTGGGGCAACAGTCTATGGGAGAGGTTTGGGACAGTGCTCTTTGCCTCACAACTGGGGTTGTCCTCTAGAGCACAGCAGGATGGCCACAGCAACCCAGCTGAGGGGCAGCTGACTGTGAAGCCACCATATTTCAGTTGCACTGGCTGGGGAACCCAAAGCCACTGAGCATTGACAGGCATGGACATGGAAATTTTGCAGGCACTGGGCTAACCACAAGAGGGGGATCACAGTGAATGCAAGAGATGCTGCAAACAGCCTGGAAAAGGTATTGTAGCCCCAGAATTCAAGAGTATGGGTCTCCCTGCTCTGCCTGCTTTATCTTCCATCCACAAAAACAGCACTTGATATTTCGTTTAAAATTACAGGTGAAGGAGAACTGCACTTTGCCTGCTGGAAAACAAAGACCATCTCTTTGTGCTAAGTATTTCAAATACAGCCTTTGAAAAAAATGTGTTTTCATTGGTCAAAGCACACACATCCTTACCCAGGCTCTCATGTCTTTACAATAAGGCCAGAAAATGAACTTTATTCTCTTATCCTGTGACTTTTATAACTGACCTACAGTCAGACCCATGAATATCAGATATGTGGCCACAAAGGATTACTGGGGACAGCAGGCACAGGCGTTAGGGCGAGGAGGACATGCTGCTGGGGCTCCAGCTATCAAATAATCACCACTGGCTGTCGTGGGCATTGGAAGATGTATAGAGATGCTGCACAGCCAGGCAGGATCTGTTTTTTCCCTCTCCAAGGGGTGGCACGCAGACACACTAGTCATGGCAACTGTCATCTGGGATGCGATCTGCCAGGTTTTTAATTGGCTTGCAGATGTTGTGCCCTGGCTATATATATTATTTTCACTTAAGTTTATGTCAGCAGGAACAAGACTCTACTAAATTTATCCCCTGTGCTCAAGACTAACTGCACAGGCCTTGAAGGGTATTTTTAATAGGAGGTAAACCTCATCCACAAACAGTTTCTCATTTCAGGCCTACAAATGAGATATTTTCCAGTCCAGTTTAACTCCAACCCTGCCCCTTCCTTCCACAAGCCCCAAATGACTGTTTTCTCCTGATTCTTTGGTCACCATGTAAGTGTGATATCCCTTGGCAGAGCCTACAAAAGAGCTGGGGAGGAATACGATTCCTGCCTATTTGGCTCCTTTTAGGGTTAAAGCCAGGATGGGTTTAGTGCCTAAAGCAACATCCTTCACGCAAATGCCAGTATAACATAAATTGTGCCGGGCTCTGAGGAGAAGCAAATGTCAAAAATTAAGTTATTCTTCTGTTTGACTCACAAATCCAAGTAGCATGCAAATAAAGAGGAGCCATCTGTTCAGTCCCTGGGCCATTTGAAGTTAAGCATCCAGCGCCAGCTCCCTGTTAGATCAGGTCAGCCCTGCTGGCTGGCCTCCACAGGACGTGCTCAGCCTTGCCCAGGACCGCCTGTCACCGCACAGCTCTCCATAACCCTTCACGCTCCCCCGGAGCTCAGCTGGAATTCTGTCACTGCTTTTGGTTTAGGAGTCCAGAGAAAACGAGCAGCGTCCTCAGGAGGATTAATGGTCCTAAAGAGTGGAGGTTTAGATTAGATATTCAGAAGAAATTCCTGACTGCACAGGAGGTGAGACACAGGCACAGGGTTCCCAGAGAAGATGTGGCTGTCCCATCCCTGGAATTGTCCAAGGCCAGGCTGGACAGGGCTTGGAGCACCCTGGGATAGTGGAAGGTGTCCCTGCCCATGGGACATGAGCTTTAAGGTCCCTCCCAGACCAAACTACCCTGAGATTCTGGGATAGGGTCACATGCCAGCACCTCTGTCCTGCTGCAAACCCAGAGAGGGCAGCTTAGGCCATTGTTGGCTGCAGATCTTGCAAGACCCAGGTCAGCTGCTGCCCTTCCTCTGTGCTGTCCTCCTCTCAGCCAAAGTAGCCTGATTCCAGGGTCTCCCAACTCCCACCTCTTGTCCAAGGACCCACCCACACTTATAGAAATCCCAGTGTAGCTCCAGGGAACCAAAGCAGAGTCAGCTGGCTGTCAGTGCAAGGAGAGAACAGGAAGCAACAATGAAGGAACCCTCCCTGCATCCTCAGTGTATAAATAAAGAATCCTACCAAGCTTTGTCACTTCTTGAAGGGGCAGCTCCAGACCAAAATCAGTGACAAGGTTATGGAAGTACAGCAAACAACTTGCAACGGTAAGAGAAGGATGATTGGATTCCTTGGCTGAATCCCTCACTGGAGCAGGAGCACCCTGATGGGCAGCTTGTGTTTAGGAAGGCTGACAATTCAGAAGCACCAAGGTGCATCTGCAATGGATGTGACAATACTAACACAGAGAAGACAGCTTCAGCATGTTACCCTCTTCATAAGGGAATGGATTTTCCCTCATATGTGCTGGAAGTCAGGAGCAAGGCTCCTTTCTCCTGCAAGATGGAGTAGGTTGCCACAGCTTGTGCTCCCCAAGCTGTGGATTTCCTATCAGAGAATCATGGAATCATTCAGGTTGGAAGCAACCCCCAAGACCATCAAGTACAACCATTTCCCCAGCACTGCCAAGGCCACCACTGACCCATGTCCCCAAGTGCCACCTCCACACAGCTTTTAAATCCCTCCAGGGACAGGGATGCCATCACAGCCCTGGGCAGCTGTGCCAAGTCTGGAAAATCTTTTAGTGAAGAAATTTCCCCAAATATTCAATCTAAACTTCTCGTGCAACTTGAGACCATTCCCTCTGCTCCTGTCCCTGTTCCCTGGGAGTGGAGCCTGACCTCCCCAGCTGTCCTTTCCTGTCAGGAGTTGTGCAGAGCCACAAGGTCCCCCCTCAGCCTCCTTTGCTCCAGGCTCAGCCCCTTCCCAGCTCCCTCAGCCATCCCAGTGTCTGCAGGTGGACTGAGCTGTATCATGCTCTGCTTCATGGAGGCTGGACCTAATCCAGAGTGAGAGTGCCTTGATCCTGGCAGGAGCCTCGTGCGTGCTTTGGTGCCACCCCTGCAGCGTCTGGACTTAGGGAAATCCCTAAAAGGGCCTTGAAGGCTTTGGGAGCTGGGTTGGAGAACAGACACAGACACGCTGAAGCAATCATGACGAACTTGCTGAGAGGGAGCACCAGGAGCTAACTGGAGAGCTTTTACAATGTGAGTCACTCGCCGAGCCCCATCTCATGGCATGCTAAGCAGTGTGAATCAAAGACTGAAAATGCAGGGCATGTCTTGCCCTACAGAAACACCATCAACCACTTTACTTTTTAAGTAATGATTTGCTATTGATTATGTGCATGAAGATGAGGTAGCTCCCTACCTCTCCTGCCAATTTCCACACTCAATTACATTACAAGCGGGTGCCGGAGCTGAGCCATTCCTAGCAGAGCTGAGTTACTGCTCTCAGGAGGGGATAAACCTGACACATCAGAAATCTGCTGGGAATTTCCTGAGAGTACTTGACCAAGTACAAATGGACCAAACATGGCAGTAAGAGAGGGGTGCCCACATCTTCCTGATCCCACAAGCCGAGTCCTACAGACACAAGGTGTGCTCTGGAGAGCCAGGAAGGGAATGTGGTCTAGGAACAGTGTGCTTATGGCTCTCAGGTGCTGTGGGACATTCAGGTTCAGTGATCCTTCCTGCCATGCTAAGGTGAGCCAAGAGCCATGGATGACCACAACACAGGCAGGGATGTCATCCCACTGGATCTGAAGAGGAACATCAGGGCCAGGTCTGCTAAAAAGTAACTACCAGGAATCCTAGGAAAGGTAAGAGCATGAACTGGATCCAGGATCCACTTGGAAACAGCAGGAGCAGAACTGCAAACAAGGGGACAACATGGGTATGATGCTCACCCAAGACAGAATCCCAGGCAGGACTACAGCCAAGTACTACAACAACACAGCTCAGGAAAGTGCCCAGAGTCTAATTGGAGCCTCTGGACTAATGAGTGGTGGGTGCTAATTAGAGCCTCTGGACTAATGGGTGGAGGTGAAGTTGGTCAGGGTAATTAATACCAATTAATACACTCAGGACCCTGAAAAACAACTAGAAGCAAAGTGAAGCACGAAAAGTTATATTTCTATTTCATCCACTTCCAATCTCATGCTGGGATCTTCCCTGGTTTCATCCCATCTCAGGCTTCCCTGTGGCTGGGCAGGAGGAGAAGACAACCACAAGCAGACACAAGCATCACTTTCTGCCTTGTGACACCTCCATCCAAAGCTCCCATCCCTCCCAGCCTCTTCCCTGCTGTGCTGGTGAGTGTTTGCCAGACAAAGGCATGAGGGAATCCTGAGTACATGTCAGTCTTGTGTCACTCACTCTCTCCAAGGTGCTTTTGGCTGCAGTGGGCTCAGACTCTTGATTCCACCTCCACGTGGTTTTGAAGGCAGGAGATGTAGAGGGGAGATCAGGCAGCAGCATCACGTTGCTCCTGTCAGTGTGTTTTACACAAGTTTGTTGTTTTAAAAATAATCAGGTGCTAAGTTTGGATCTAGAGAATGAGATGAAGCTTAGGAGTGTTTCCTAGGAGGCAGAGAGGGGCAGAAAATCCCCTCTGCCCCTTTTGGAGGGCTTTGTAGCTGGATGTCATCTTTCCTCTGGATAAGAAAGATCGCAAATCCTGCCCCTGCTTTTTGTTAGGAGCACACATTCCTCTACCAGCAAACTCACAGCAGCTGCTCCTACTGCTCCCAATTTAAACCTTCCCCTTAAATCTAAAAACACATTACTAGTGGTGGATTTTGACTAAAGCTGAGGACTTTTGACTAATTAAGGCACTCAGAATCAGATCCCGGGCTGGATCAGCTGTTAGCAATGGTTTTACTGGGTATTACAGCAGACATCCCAGGCTGGATTGCCATGCCGGGCTCCTCCACCTGAAACAGATGGACTGCAGAACAACAAACCCTAAAAGAACATCCTGAAATGGTGTTTCACAGGAAACATTTTGATGAGAGTCCTAAAAAAATAAAGTGCAAATGTGCTGGAAATGCTCTAAACACACACAGGGAGGCTCTCCCTGAGTAGTTGATACTGAGGGGGATGCCTCCCTGCTCAGAGTCTAAGCTGACAATGCTCTTCTGTGACTCAGCATCGTGCCGACTGCACTCAGGGACCCAGTGGGAAAGCACGGGAGCCTGATGACAGGGTAGGAGAGCAGATGAAATAAAAAAGCAAATTGTGATTGTTGGCTAGGTCTGACTTTAAAAAAAAAAAAGAAGGAAGTCAAAACCCCAAATTTCCAAAACATCCTGCCAAAGAAAACCATTAAAAAGAAAAAAAATGGTGTCTTTTAGAATACCAATTTTGGGACCAAGATCATTAAATGTATAAGGAGGGCTTCTTGATATCCAAATTTCAATATGGATTGAAATTTCAAAATGGATTTCCTGGATTTAGGTGTATTCTTTGTCTATTTTCCCTTCAAATCATATTTTCTTCCCTCATGCAATTCTTGAAAGGCTGAGGAGTGATAAAGGATCACCCACAGGTTTTCTCAGGTTGGCTTGAGCGATGATTGTCTAACAACACTCACGGCTCCTGGCGGCACCTGAACCTTGCGATCCACATGAACATGGAAACCAAACACATCAGGAAGCTTTCTTTCTCACTGGAGAATGCAGGCAGAGTGAGGCAATTAGGAGGGGGATGCAGAGAGGATCCATAGCTGCTGGATCCCTGCAGGAACAGAGCAATACCATCAGCTGTGCTCCACTCCACCAAGCCCTCACCAACAACATGGGATGGGGGTCTCGCAGCAGGATGACCATGCTGGAGTACCACCCTGCTCCATGTATTGGCTTTTTTTTTTTACATTACTATGCTAGGTTTATTCATCTGGAATCATCAAACAGTGTGGGACGTGAGAAGCCCGGCCGTGGGAACCTCTGAGGTTTAACAAGCTCAAGAGCCGAAGCTGCACTTGAGGCGAGGTGACTCCAGGGGTGAATCCAGGCTGGGGATAAAGAGCAGCTCTGGGAGAAGGACTGGAGGATGCTGGTGGTAAAGCCCTGGCCTCACAGGTTTCCCAGAGAAACTGTGACTGCCCCATCCCTGAAGTGTGCAGGGCCAGAACGGACGGGGCTTGGAGCAACCTGGGCCAGTGGAAGGTGTCCCCGCCCATGGCAGGAGGTGGGAGGGGATGCTTTCTCGGGCCCATTCCCACCCAGGCCATTCCCGGCGATCCCACGCCTCACGACCCCCAGCCCGCCACCCCGAGGGCAGCGGGCGGCGTTCTGACCCCGGGGCGGCGCCTCCGCCGCGCTCCCCTCAGGCGGTCCCGCCCCTCGCGCGCTCCCATTGGCTATTCCTCTCCGCCGCGCGCTCCCATGGGCCGCGCCGCCCGCCCGTCCGCCGCGGTGGGGGTGGTCGCGTGGACCTGTCAAGCCCGGCTGGGGGGGGGGGAGCGGGGGGGGGTGACAGCGAGACAGAGACGGAGAGCGGGAGCCAGAAGGGTGGGGCGCCCCCCCCCGGCGGTCCCACGTGGCAGCGCCCGGCGCCCCGACGGGGCGGGCAGGACCCCCCCCCACTTCCCCTCACGGCTGCGTCCCGTGTGGCCCCCCCGGCGCGGGCCAGCGACATCCGGGCCCTCGGCTCGCCACCGCCGCCGAGCCGCCCGAGCCGCGGGCCAGCGCCGCCGGACGGGGCGGGCGGTGCCGCCGTGCCCGCCGCGGTGCTCTGTCCGTCGCCATCCGCCGCCGCTGCCCCCCTCGAGGTGCGCGGAGCTGCCCCGCCCCGCCCCGTCCCGTCCCGTCTCTCGGCGGGGGCGATGCTCCCCTCGCTGCGCTGCCCGCGGATCCCTCCCTGCTGATTCGTTTTAGACAGTAAGTTCTGAATATTTATTTATTTATTTATTTTCCGGGTTTTTTTGCTGTTTTAAAATAATGCTCTATTTCCTCCCTATCGGAATTGCCGGGTGGGAGTCGCTGCCTTCACCGACGGGGGCGGACCGAGGGTCCCTCCATCCTCGGCCCCGCCAGGACCCTCCTGCGGGGGGAGGCGGTGGCGGCGGCCCCCCCACCTCCATCTCCCCTCCCCTGCCGTCCCTCCCTCCCTCCGTCCCTCCCGGTGCCAGGGGACCGTGCCCGGTCCTCCCGCTGGGTCTCCGAGCTGCGGCAGCATCACGCAGAAGCAGCGCTGCTGTCACCGGCGCTCCCGGCTCCCAGGTCGGACATTCCCCCGTTCTTCTTCTCCAACGCTCGTTAGTTTTTATTGATTAATTGCTATTATTTTTTTTTCTGATTAATTACTGTTAGTAATTTTTATTATTATCCCCTGGATCGTGGCAAAACTTTCGCCCGAGTTCCCGCTGCCCGCGGGTGCAGCCGGTGCGGTCCCGCTCCGCGAAGCGCTCCCTGACGTTCGGGATCCACTTGCGGGATCGGCTTTTCCTTGCACTGAAGGACGGGATGCGCGGGGTGATCCCGAACCGTCCCGTCCCGTCCCGTCCCATCCCATCCTTTCTCCCCTGCACCTCCCCGGGACAGGGACCCGACTGCTTGGGATCCCCCCATTGCTGGGAAGCCCTCCGTGGGTTTTTATCCCGGCTTTTACCCAGCTGCTGCCCGTGCCTGTGAGAGCTGGGAGGCGGCTGTGGCTCCTGTCCAGGGTGACACCTCGGGCGAGGCGCTGTCCCCGCTGATGCTGGAGAGCCTCACGCTGTGTCACCGTGTCTCTTAGGTTCGCCCGGCGCGGGATCATCCCCCGGAGAGCCCCGCATCCCGGCGGCAGCACCGAGCCTCGGCGATGCGGTACGTCTGCTGCTGCTACGGGCAGGAGCGGCGCTTCCCGGCGTAGGGGGAGGCTGGCGGTGTGTCCCGGGCTGTGGGGTTCAGGGACAGGTGGGCCTGGAGGAGAGTGTCCCTGGGATGGGCACAGCCCGGCTGTGGGGACTGTGGGGTGAGCATCCCGGGGAGGGGCATGGTGCGGGGCCAGCATCTCTGGGATGTGCTGAACCCATAGTCGGGGAGCGTGGGGTGATCATTTCTGGGATATGCTCTGTGTGGGCTGATCATCCTTGGGATGTGCTCAGTGTGGGGTGGGGAGTGTGGGGTGATGATCCCTGGGATGTGCCTGGTGAGGGGTGACCATCCTTGGGATGTGCTCAGTCCCTGTGTTGGGAGTGTGGGGTGATGATCCTTGGGATATGCTCAGTGTGGGGTGATAATTCTTGGGATGTGCTCAGTGTGTGGTGATGATCCCTGGGATGTGCCTGGTGTGGGGTGACTGTCCCTGGGATGTGCTCAGTGTGCAGTGGGGACTGTGGGGTGATGATCCCTGGGATATGCTCAGTGTGGGGTGATGATCCCTGCGATGTACTCAGTGTGGGATGGGGAGTGTAGGGTGATAATTTCTGGTATGTACTCAGTGTGGGGTAATGATCCCTGGGATGTGCCTGGTGTGGGGTGACCATCCTTGGGATGTGCTCAGTCCCTGTGTTGGGAGTGTGGGGTGATG
>JAWWEX010000493.1:0-10475 GCA_035583215.1 Arremon brunneinucha
GGCAGGAAGGAAGGTAGGATGGAAGGAAGGATGGAAGGATGGAAGGTAGGAAGGAAGGAAGGGAATGGCGCACGAAAAGAAGGAATTGGGGCACGGAAAGAAGGAAAAGGAGAAGGGGGTGAGGAAGAAAGGAATTGGGGAATGGAAACAAGGAAAATGGAAACAAAAATAAGGAAAAGGGGGTGAAGAAGGAAATAAGGGAAAAGGACACGGAAATAAAGAAAAGTGAAAAAATGGAATAAGGGACAATCGCCCCCCGCCCAGCCCGCTCTATCGGCACCCCCGGCTCCCCCGGCCCCGCTCACCGCGGCCGTAGCCCTGCGTGTGCTTGGCGAAGCTCCGCACCACGGCCTCCACCGCCTCCCGCAGCACCGCGGGCGGCCCGGGCACGGCCCCGGCTCCGGGGGGCGCGGGGGGGCCCTGCAGGCCCAGCGGGGGCGGCGGCGGCGGCAGCCCCAGCCCCGGGCCTAGCCCCGAACCCGCTGCCGGAGCCGGCCCGAGCCCCGCAGGAGCCCCGGTGAGGCCGGGCCGAGCCCCGCGGGGCCCGGTGCCCACCCCGGGCTGCAGCCGCTGAGCCCGCACCGCCTCCATAGCCGCGCTCCCTCCTCAGCGCCGCGCTGTCAATCAGCACCGCTCCGCCCTCAGCAGGCCAATAGGGGCGCAGAAGCGAGGAGGGGGAGGCGGGGAAAACATCAAGCAACCAATCAGAACGCGGTGCGCAGCTGGAGGGGCGGGGTCAGGGCGCGGCGCTCTCACCCACTAACACAAATAGCGGTGTGTGGTCGTGGGGCGGTAACGGGGCAGGGATTTGGTGTCCATCGACCAATCGAATTGCACGATTTGTTTGATTGACAGGAGAATAAACAAATCAAAATGCAGGAAATACAAATTAGCATCGATGACGGGGCGGGATGACAGCCCCACTCTTATTGATCAGCAGAAGCAATTAATGACAAAACAAACCAATCAAACTCTTGGACACAGATTTAGAGGCGGAGATTACTCTGGCGCCCATTCACGGGCTCTGTTTTGGTAAAAGTGGGCGGCTCCGCGCTCAGCCAATGGGAAGGAGCCGCGGCCGTGACGGAAGTGACGCCGCCCTACCGGGCTCGGTACCGGGCCCGCGCCATGGAGGCCTGGGTGCGCTTCAGCGCCCAGAGCCAGGCCCGGGAGCGCCTCCTCAGGTGCGGCCGCGGTTCCGTGGGCAGGGGAGGTTCCGAGGGGGATCACGGGGGTCCCGGGGCGGAGGGTGTAGAGAACCGGGGGTCCCCGGTGCCCCCCGTGACTCCCTCGTTGTCCCCAGGGCCGCCCAGTACGCCTGTGTGTTGGCCGGGGCCGCGCTGAGCCGCTCCGGGGGCAGCTCCGGGACCCTGAGCCGGCTGCAGCAGCTGGAGGCGCACCTGAGCCTGGGCCGCAAGCGTGAGTGGGGCTGGGGGGGACAGGGGGGGTTTGAGGGGGGATTTTGGGGTCTCACACCCTCGGTAACCCCCCCTGGTGTCCCCCCCCTCCTGTAGTGCTGCCTTTGGGGGGTTTTGAGGGGGGATTTTGGGGTTGGTGACCCCTTCCTGTAATGCTGCATTTGGGGGGCTTGGCTGAGGCCGTGAGGGTGGGTCTGAGGGGGGATTTTGGGGTCTGCACACCCTCAGTGATCTCCCTTGGTGTCCCCCCTCCGGTAGTGCTGCATTTGGGGGATTTTGAGGGGGGATTTTGGGGTCGGTGACGCCCTGGTGTCCCCCTCTTGCAGTTCTGCATTTGAGGGGCTTGGCTGAGGGGCTGGGGGAGAATTCAGGGCGGTTTTGAGGAGGGATTTTGCGGTCTCAAACCCCTGGTGTCCCCCTCTCCCTGTAATGCTGTGTTTGGGGGGCTCGGCTGAGGCGGTGAGGTGGGATCAGGGTGGGTTTGAGGGGGGATTTTGTGGTCTCACACCCCCGGTAACCCCCCTGGTGTCCCCCTCCTGCAGTGCTGTGTTTAGGGGTCTCAGGGCGGTTTTGAGGGGGGATTTTGGGGTCTCACACCCCCAATGCTCTCCCCTCCTGCAGTGCAGTGTTTGGGGGTGTCAGGTTGTTTTTTAGGGGACACTTTGGGGTCTCACACCCCTGTTTCCCCCCCACTTTTGCAGTGCTGCGTTTGGGGGACTCAGGGTGGTTTCGAGGGGACATTTTGGGGTCTCACACCCCTGGTAACCCCCCATGATGTCCCCCCCTTCTGCAGTGCTGCGTTTGGGGGGCTCTGCCGAGGCCCTGGGGGGCGCCCAGCGCTCGCTGCACCTCCCTGACCCCGTGCTGCGCTTCTGCCTCACCCTGTCCCACCTGAACCGCGCTCTGTTCCTGGCCTGCGACAACGTCCTGTGGGCCGGGAAAAGCGGGGTCCTGCCCGGCCTGGCCATGGAGAAATGGAGCCAGAGGTCCTTCAGGTGAGACAGGGGCTTGGGGGAGGTTGGGGAAGGCTCCTGAGGCTGGGAAAGGCTCCTGAGGTGTGTGGGGTGGGCAGGGAATGGGGTTCCCCTGGGGAAATTGAGGATGGGGATTGCTGAGGGAGAGAGGGAATGGGGTTTCTGAGGGAGAGCAGGGAATGGGATTCCTCTGGGGAGAATGAGGAGTGGAATTCCCAAGGGAGAGCAGGGAATGGGATTTCTGAGGGAGAGCAAGGAATTGGGGTTCTCCTGGGAAGAATAAAGAATGGAATTCCCAAGGGAGGGCAGGAAATGGGATTTCTGAAGGAAAGCAGAGAATAGGATTCCCAAGGGAAAGCAGGGAATGGGGTTCATGAGGGAGAGCAGGGAATGGGGTTCCTCTGGGGAGAATGAGGAATGGAATTCCTGAGGGAGAGAGCAGGGAATGGAATTACCCTGAGGAAAAGAAAGAATGGGATTCCTGAGGGAGAGAGGGAATGGAATGCCCAAGGGAGAGCAGGGAATGGGGTTCCACTGGGGAAAATAAATAATGGGATCCCTGAGGGAGAGCAGGGAATGGGGTTCCCCTGGGGAAAATAAATAATGGGATCCCTGAGGGAGAGCAGGGACTGGGATTCCCCTGTGCAGAACGATAAATACAATCCCGTGGGCGAGCTGAGACTTTCCCCCGCCCCATTCCATTTCTGTAGCTACTGAGAGCATCCAGACCCTTGTGCTGCCCCTTCCCCTCTCTCTCTCTGTCCCTGTATTCCCCAGGTATTACCTGTTTGCCCTGGTGGTGAACCTGAGCAGGGACGCCTACGAGCTGCGGCTGCTGCTGGAGCGCGCCGGGGCCGCCCGCAAACGCGGCCGCGGCGCCGAGAGCAGAGCCCAGCCCTGCGCCCGGGGCCGGCTGCAGCAGCTCCGGCTGCAGCTGCAGCTCCAGCTGCACCTCCTGCTGCAGGTGCTCAGGGACAACCCCCCGCTGCTGCTGGACCTGCTCCGCAACGCCTGCGACCTGGTGATCCCCCTGGAGAGGCTGGGGCTGTGCAGGAGCAGCCCCGCGGTGGTGGGCTTCTGTGGGCTCAGCTCGTCGCTGCTCTCCATCATCACCATCCTGCACCCCTGGCTCAAGCTCAAACCATAGTTTTCTTGGGGATTTTGGGGATTTTGGGGGGTTTTGGCACCTCTGGAAGTGACTGGCTGGTGTCATTCCCATCATTCCTGACTCTTTGAAGCCACAAAGTTCCAGCATCTGATCCTACAAGGACATAAACTCCCAAAATGTGTTTTTTCCCCATTGACTTTTAGGGAAAAAAATAGGGGTAAAATGTTCCCCCTTTCTGTCTGGGAAGAGCCTTTGACATGGAGCCAGCTAATGGGAATATTTGGGACTGGAAAATGTGGATATTGGGGCTGGAAAATGTGGAATTTGGGGTGGAAAATGTGGGCTTCTGTGGGCTCAGCTCGTCGCTGCTCTCCATCATCACCATCCTGCACCCCTGGCTCAAGCTGAAACCATAAATTTCTTGGGGATTTTGGGGGGTTTTGGCACCTCTGGAAGTGACTGGCTGGTGCCATTCCCTTCATTCCTGACTCCTTGGAGTGACAGAGTTCCAGCATTGGATCCCACAGGGACATCAGCTCCCCAAAATGTGTTTTTTTCCTATTGACTTTTCGAGCAATTATAGGGAAAAAAATGAGGGTTCAAAATTCCCCCTTTCTGTCTGGGAAGAGCCTTTCATGTGGAACAGCTAATGGGAATATTTGGGGCTGAAAAATGTGGGGTTCTGTGGGCTGGAAAATATGGAGTTCTGTAGGCTGGAAAATGTGGGATTTTGGGGCTGGAAAATGTGGAATTTGGGGCTGGAAAATGAGGATTTCTGGGGCTGTCTCATGTTACTTTTTGTGGGGGTAAAGCCATGGTTTTGGGGTGATTCTGGTGCCAGATAATGAGTCCAACCCCAAATTGTTTGGATTTTTTTTTTCCTGCCTTATAAAAAAATCTGAGTGCAGGGAGAGGAGAATGGGAAAAAAAAGGTGTCAGGAATAAATCCATGGCTCTGAGGACTCCAAAATATTAAATTCCAGAGGCAGATTGTCCCTGGGAGAGCAGGAATAGCTTTGAAGGTTTTTTGGGAGCCCCAAATTAAATTCCAGAGGCAGATTTTCCTTGGGTCTGTCCCTTGGAAGAGCAGGAATTTTTGGGATATTCTTGAATTCCGGAAGCAGATTGTCCCTGGGAGAGCAGGAATAAGTTTGAAGGTTTTTTGGGAGCCCCAAATTATTAAATTCCAGATTGTCCTGGGAGAGCAGGAATATCTTGAAGGATTTTTGGGAGCTCCATCCTGAACTCCTGGGCCCACCTGGGTTGTGCCAAAGGCTTTGGAGCAGGGTGTGAGTCCCAGTGGGAATTGGGTGGGGAGCACTCCAGGGGATCCCACACTGTCAGTGTAATTAATTAATGAATAATTTAATGATTAAAGTGCAGCAAACACTGCCTCAAACACTCCTGGAGCTCTTGGGGCTGTGCCCATTCCCTGTGCCCAGCACCTCTGGGGGAAGAACCTGGGTCTGATCCCCCTAAAACTGGTTCTGATATTAAACCTGGTTCTGATACTAAACCTGGTTCTGATCCCTACTTAAACCTGGTTTTAATGCCCACCTAGACCTGGTTCTGATATTGAATTTGGTTCTGATCCCCACTAAACCTGGTTCTGATACTAAACCTGGTTCTGATAATAAACCTGGTTCTGATCCCCACCTAAACCTGGTTCTGATCCCCACCTAAACCTGGTTCTGATACTAAATCTGGTTCTGATGGTCACCTAAACCTGGTTCTAATGCTAAAACTTGTTCTGATACTAAACCTGGTTTTAATGCCCACCTAAGCCTGGTTCTGATATTAAACCTGATTCTGATACTGAGCCTGGTTCTGATGCCCACCTAAACCTGGTTCTGATACTAAACCTGGTTCTGATGTTAAACCTGGTTCTGATGCCCCCCTAAACTTGGTACTAATTCCCACCTAAACCCAGTTCTGATGCCCCTAAACCCAGTTCTGATGCCCACCTAAACCTGGTTCTGATGGTCACCTAAACCTGGTTTTAATGCCCACCTCAGCCTGGTTCTGATACTAAACCCAGTTCTGATACTAAACCTGGTTCTGGTGCCCACCTAAACCTGGTTCTGGCGCCCACCTAAGTCTGGTTCTGCTGTCCCCCTAAACCTGGTTCTGATCCCCACCTAAACTTTGGTCTGATACCCCCCTAAACCTGGTTCTGATGCCCACTTAAGCCTTGTTCTAATGCCCACCTAAACCCGACCCTGAACTGGGAGCACTGGGATGGGCTGGGAATGCTGAACTGGGAGCACTGGGCTGAACTGGGATGGGCTGGGAACCATGAACTGGGAACACTGGGATGGGCTGGGAATGCTGGACTGGGAGCACTGGGCTGAACTGGGGGCACAGGGTTGAACTGGGAGCACTGGGCTGAACTGGGGATGCTGGACTGGGAGCACTGGGCTGAACTGGGGATGCTGGACTGGGAGCACTGGGCTGAACTAGGGGCACTGGAAGTGCTGGACTGAGGGCACTGGGATGGACTGGGAATGCTGAACCGGGATAGACTGGGAATGCTGGTCTGGGAGCACTGGGCTGAACTGGGAATGCTGGGACAGGCTGGGAATGCTGGACTGGGAGTACTGGGATGGGCTGGGGACACTGGGCTGAACTGGGAACACTGGGCTGAACTGGGAATACTGGACTGTGGGCACTGGGATGGGCTGGAAATGCCAGACTGGGGGCACTGGGCTGAACTGGGAATGCTGGGATGGGTTGGGAATGCTGGGACAGGCTGGGAATGCTGGACTGGGGGCACTGGGCTGAACTGGGAATGCTGGACTGGGAGTACTGGGGCAGACTGGGAATGCTGGACTGGGGACACTGGACTGGACTGGGAATACTGGGACAGGCTGGAAATGCTGAAATGAGAGTACTGGGCTGAACTGGGAATGCTGGACTGGGAGTATTGGGTGGAACTGATGGCTCCGTGCCTCAGTTTCCCCATCGTGCCTCAGTTTCCCCATCGTGCCTCAGTTTCCCCCTGGGCGGGGCCCTGTTTGGCCGCCGGGGTCGCACACTCGCTGTTTGTCTGTTTTCTCTGTTTTTCTCCTCATTCCTTGAGGTTTTTTTATTTTTTTATTTTTTTTTTTTTCATTCCCCCTGAAAATTCCAGCCCTTCCCACAACCTCTGGCAGCACAATTTTCCCTCTGTCCTGAATCGCAGACTTTGAATTTTTTTCCTTTTTTTTTTTCCCTTTTTTTTTTGAACTCCGGGTGGTGTCGGTGTCACCCGGAGGACGTGGCAACCCAAAATCCACCTAAATCCACCCAAAATTCACCTAAATCCACCCAAAATCCACCCAAAAATCCACCCAAACCCCACCCAGACCCCTCAAAATCCCTTTTCCCACCTGACTGTCCCCATAGAGAATATCCAGCCTCTGTGTGCTTCAATCCTTGGGGGAAAATTCAGATTTTTCCCTCCTCATTTTCCCAGAAAAAAGTGGAAAAATTCCCTTTCAATCATCCAGAACCCCCCAAAAAAATGCTGCACCCACTTCTCCCTTATTTCTCCTTTTTTCCCTGTGTTTTTACCACTTTGCTGTTTTTTTTCCCTGAAATTTCGCCTCCCTCCCATCCAAAACCACATTTATTTTTAGCAGCCAATTGAGGATGAAGGAGGAGGGAAAAATAAACTGAAAAAAAAAAAAAAAAAAGAGGAAAAAAACCCAAACTCGGGGATTTTTGTCCTGCTTGGAGTCAGAATTGGAGCTGCAGCCATGAGGGGTGTGGGGCTGCTCCTGGCGCTGATCCTGCTCCCAGGTAAAACCCCAAAATTCCATTTATTTGGGGCTTTTTTGGGCTGAAATTGGGACCAGAATTGGGATTAAGGTCTGGGAGTTTGAATAATCCGAGTACAGCCACGTGTGGTTCCCTCCTTCCCTTTTCTCTGAATTTCCAGGGGGGATTTTGGGATAAAATCGACCAATTTTGGTCATTTTCCTGCTCCTAATTTATTTTTGAGGGAAAAAACACCAAAATCCCTTTAAAACCAACCAGTTTTGGTCATTTTCCGCCATTTAATTTATTTTGGAGCTTTTTTAGAGGGAGAAAACACCAAAATCCCTTTGAAATCGACCAATTTTGGTCATTTCCCCCCAATTAATTTATTTTTGAGGGAGAAAACACCAAAATCTCTTTAAAATCGACCAATTTTGGTCATTTCTCCCCACTTAATTTATTTTTGAGATTTTTTTAGAGGGAGAAAACACCAAAATCCCTTTAAAATCGACCAGTTTTGGTCATTTCTCCCCACTTAATTTATTTTTGAGGGACAAAACACCAAAATCTCTTTTAATTTAAGGTGGGCTCAAGGTGGGAAGGGGAATTCCTAAGAGGAACTAAAACCCGGAATTTTGAATGGAAAATCTTAATTTTAATGGCAAAATCCTATTTTTAATGGAGAAAAATCTTATTTTTAATGGGAAAAAATATTATTTTTAATGGGAAAAAATCTTGATTTTAATGGGAAAAAATCTTATTTTTAATGGGAAAAAATCTTAATTTTAATGGGAAAAAATCTTAATTTTGATGGAAAAAAATTTTATTTTTAATGGGAAAAATTTTATTTTTAATGGGAAATTCTCATTTTTAATGGGGAAAAATTTTAATGGCAAAATCTTATTTTTAATGGGGTTTTTTTGAGGGAAAAAAAGCCAAAAAAGGGAATTTCCACCTCCGCAGGGGTCGCTGAGGGGTTCAACATCGACGTGGGCGCTCCCAGGGTGTTCCAGGGGCCAGCGGAGTCCCAGTTTGGATACCGGGTGCTGCAGTGGGGGAATGGTGGGGACAAGTGGTGAGTGAGAGCCGGGGGAAACTGAGGCAGGAAAGGTGGGGAAACTGAGGCAGGAGAGGGGAAACTGAGGCAGGAATGGGGAAACAGTGGGGAAAGGGGAAACTGAGGCAGGACTGGGGAGGTTGAGGTGGGGAGAGGGAAAAGGGGGTGGGGAAAAGGAAATTGAAGCAGGGAAGGGGAAAAATGAGGTTGGAAAGGGGGAAACTGAGGTAGGAATGGGGAGGTTGAGGTTGGAGTGGGGAAACTGAGGCACGAAAGGTGGAGAGGGGGTGGGAAAGGGGAAATTGAGGTTGGGAAAGGGAAACTGAGGCAGGAGTGGCGAAATTGAGGGAGGAAAGGGGGGAAGCTGAAGCAGGAAGGGGGGCAGTGAGGCGGGAAAGGGGAAACTGAGGCAGGAATGGGGAAACTGAGGAGGGGAAGAGGGAGACCGAGGGCGGGTGGGGGGCAACTGAGGCAGGGAAGGGGAGGTTGAGGGAGGAAAGGGGAAACTGAGGTTGGAAAAGGGAAACTGAGGCAGGAAGGGAGGCAGTGAGGCGGGAAGGGGGAAACCGAGGCAGGAATGGGGAAACCGAGGCAGGAATGGGGAAACCGAGGCAGGAATGGGGAAACTGATTGGGAAAAGGGGAAACTGAGGCAGGACTGGGGGAACTGAGGCAGGAAAGGGGAATTGGGGCAGGAATGGGGAAACTGAGGCAGGAAAGGGGAAACTGAGGCAGGGGAAGAAGGAGACCGAGGGCGGGTGGGGGAAACTGAGGCAGGAAAGGGGAGAAGGGATGGGGAAACTGAGGCAGGGAAGGGGGGGTTGAGGCTGGGCAGGGGAAGCACGGGAGGAGCAGGAGGCTGCGGCCGGACAGACAGACAGACAGACAGACAGGCGTGGGCGGCACAGCCTGGCACGGCGCCCACCCCCAAAAAAAGTCAAAAAACGTCAAAAACCGTGGCCAGAGCTGTGCTGGGGGAGGGGAGGGGGTGGTGGCACCCTCGGTGTCCCCTCTGTGTCACCCCCCCGCCATTTTGTGTCCCCAGGCTGCTCGTGGGGGCCCCGTGGGACGGGGACGGCCGAGGGGACATCTACAGGTGCCACATGGGACCCCCAAACTCCTCCTGTGCCAAGGCCAACCTCGGTACCCATGGCGGGGGAAATTTGGGGGGTCCCTGGGGGTTTGGGGGTTCCCTGTGGACTTTGTGGGATTTTTGGGAGTTTGAGGGTCCCTGGGGGTTTTGGGGTCTCTGTGGATTTGAGGGATCCCCGTGGATTTGGGGTTCCCTGTGGGTTTGGGTGTTCTCTGGGGGTTTTCGGGTTTCTGGGGGTTTAGGGGTTCCCAGGGGTTTGAGGGGTGTCTGAGGATTTGGGGGTCCCTGTGGGTTTGGGATTTCTGGGGATTTGGGGGTTCCCTGTGGCTTTGGGGGAAGTTTTGGGGCTCCCTCTGGCTCCGACTCTCTCTGTTCCCTGTGAATTTGGGGGTTCCTTGGGGGGTCTGGGGGATGTCCCTGTGGGTTTGGGGTTCCCCGTGGGTCTGGGGGATATTTTGGGGCTCCCTCTGGCTCTGACCCTCCCCGTTCCAAGTGGGGGTGCCGCACTATGGGGGTGCCCCCACACCCCAGACCCTGCTGTGGTTTTGGGGTCCCCCCGAGGCGCTCACCCCGTTTCTGTCCCCGCTGTCCCCAAGGCGCTGCGGTTCCGTGGCTCAGCAGCAGCGCCGGGCACCTGGGCATGACCCTGGCCGAGTCCGGGGACGGGGGATTGGTGGTGAGCGGGGGAAACTGAGGCACGGCTGGGGAAACTGAGGCGGGAATGGGGAAACTGAGGCGGGAAAGGAGAAACTGAGGCGGGAATGGGGGCAGTGAGGTGGGAAAGGGGAAACTGAGGAAGGAGTGGGGAAACTGAGGCATGAATGGGGAAAATGAGGGAGGAAGGGGGAAATGAGGCAGGAGTGGGGAAACTGAGGCAGGAATGGAGAAACTGGGGGAGGAAAGGGGAAACTGAGGCAGGAGCAGGAGCAGTGAGGTGGGAAAGGGGGAGGGAGGAAGGGGGTAGAGAAAAGGAAATTGAAGCAGGGAACGGGGAAACTGAGGCAGGAATGGGGAAACTGAGGCAGGAACGGGGGCAGTGAGGTGGGAAAGGGGAAACTGAGGAAGAAGTGGGGAAACTGAGGCAGAAA
>JAWWEX010000494.1:0-10441 GCA_035583215.1 Arremon brunneinucha
GGTGCTGCTTTATGACTTAGATGCTCTTCCATAGGATTTTGGTGCCTGTTATGGTCATGCTGCACTGGATTCTGAGAATTGACACAGCTGCAGTCAAAATTACAGCCAATTCCCCCAAAAAAAGCATTGAGGAATTCCCTTTATTTAATAGTTGGATTAAGGTTTGCTGATAGCTGTTGGACATTAGGATATTTGGTTGACAAGTAAGGAAACTTCCCTTGGACAGTCAGACTTCCACCAGATAAGTTGTGAGGACACATGAAGCAGAATATTGGTCACCAGTACCACCTTTCTAATAAGGAATTAAAGCCTTAATGTTTGCCAGCAATCAATGTGCTGTTCTCACACACCAGTTTTTGTTTGTAACAGAGCATTTTCCTTCAGCTTCTAGGTAGAACTCAGAGTGCACTGAAAGCAAGATGGATCTCAAAATCAGCTGTAATCTTGAACAGTAGTTATGGTTACAAAACATTCTGTGGCTTGAACTGACATTCTGTTTATCATAGGAGCAAATTACAGAAATACAACTCGGTCTCTGTGATTATTTCCTCTTACAGCAGTTAGGGCTTGCTTATGGAAGGCATTTGCCATAAATACTGGTATCCTTGACAACACCAGAGTACAATAAAGGGCTTTGTAATGAACTACTTTTCAAAAATGTATTCCTTAACTTGGATGATTGTTTGATAATAATAAGATTGCACTGGGCCAATTTTGGAAAATATTTTAGATGCTATGAGCTTAATATAGAATGTTGCAAGATATAGTAAAATGCCTCAGCTTGCTACCAGGCATAGAGTATGAAATATCAGGCTGAACTAATATTAATGACTACACAACATAATTACCCGTTTATCCTCTGGTTTTTGCTGTGTTTGTTTATGTTCTCTGCAATATGACCAAAATGGTGCCTTAACAGTCACAGAATTCTAGGATCATCAAGGTTGGAAAAGGCCTCCAAGATCATGGAGTCCATCTTTCCAGGCCTACCATTAATTAGAGCAGTTGACATTCACATGACGTGGATCCACACTCTGCCCACTTTTCCAGGTGTGTTCCTGGCACACGGACACATCTCCGTGGGGGTGAGGTGAGCACAGAGTCACTGGGCAGCACTGACACGTCAGGGTGTGTAAATGCAGCCCCCGAGGTACCCTGGAACTGGTGTCTCACTGGTTAAATCCCATTTACCAGTGTGGGGTCAGCCCTCCAGGCCAGCAAGCCCAGAGCACAGCCTGAGAGGAGCTGATCCTGGCTCTTGCTGGGGAGTGCCCATGGAAGGGGAGTTGGGGTAAATGCTCCGGCTCAGGGTGCTGCTGACAGACGTGGTTTGAGGTGCAGCCACCCGTCCCTGTGCCTGCAGGTCTCTGGAGGGTGGAGGTGGAACAAAGGGTCAGCCCTCATCCCCTTTCAGTTTCAGGACACTGTGGGTTGCCTTCCCAGCGCTTTGTCTGATGAAAAGCCGACGGTCACGCGGCACCTTGGATTTGCTCTGTGGAAGAAGGAGCACGTGGCAGAAGGCTGAGGTTCCTTTGGAGAACGTTCCCAGTGCTGCACTCAGCTCTTACCAGAAAATGCCAGGAGAAACACGTGCTGCTTGCAAGTCACAAATAGCCAGGCTGGGCCCCAAACCCAGCCAGAGCAAGGTTCCAGAGGTGAGGAGCTCCAAGTCCATGCAGATGTGCCAGCAGACAGGTGATAGAGAAATGAGCCCGGCCACTGAGAGGGGAGAGAAAATGCCTGGCTTCTTACAAAAGGGCAAAAATATTGGGATGAAGGGGATAAAGGAAAATCTGGCCAATTTGTTCTTCAGATTCATAAACTGTTCAGATATTTCCTTGACAGAGCCATGTTCTTTCATAGTATGAAAGGGCTGCACACTCAGCTGTGCTGTAAATAGGAGCAAAGTGCTTCTTGTCCATGAATTTGAGGTAACATAGAGATAGATAAGACTGAAACCAGCACTTTTTGCCTGTTCCTAGTGCCTCTGCCATCTGAACATCCAATGTTCTCCATTGCACATCCTACACATTTCCAGTTCCTGTAGAACATGATTTTCTGTTCATAATCGCCAGAACAATGATGAGGGTGCCTATTTGTTAATTACACATTTTGTGTTGGTTTAAACAATTTCTGGATTTGTGGCAGCTGAATTAATGTTGCTGCTCAATTATTGGGACAAGAAAATGTTAAGCTTGAGTTTGCAATTGCCATGAGCAGTAGACAATGATGTGTGTAAGTATTTTACACTCCCCCCACCAGTTGCAGTCTGCAACTCCACAAACTGTCCATAATGGTGCACCAAATGGCATTTACATGATACTTCTGAATAGGTCAGGTTTCCTGGAGGACAGGGTGCAGTGGGAAGAAGATAAACAAAGCTCACGTGTTTTACTTGGAATTTAGATGTGATGTGATCTAAAATGGAGAATTTTTTTTTCTTTGGTTCAGAAGGGGTATATATTTTGGTCTCAAAGAGCAGATTATGTTAAAAATGAAAAGATTGGTAAACATTGTTGATAAATGTTAAGAAGGCTTGGAAAATGTCTCTTATTTTTCAATAAATGAAGTGCAAGTCAAATTTAAGTGCAAACAATGGGAGTAGAAAATAATAGAAATTAATTGACTTCATTTGGGAACACATTCTATAATTATGGTATCGATTCAAAATTTAGTGTCAACCTCTTACTTCAGTATGTTTATTATAAAATGTCTAAATCATATAAATCATCATTAAACCTTTTAAATTCATCAATATAAAAAAGAAAAAGGAAGTGCCTGATAAAATGCCGTACATTTGGGCTATGAGTATGTGCAGGACCTGCAAAGACACACAGCGGTGGTGTCAGCCCCAGAGCACTTGTGCCAGTCACACACCCCTGGGATGAGTTGATGCTGAAGAGCCCCAGCAGTGCAGGGAGAACTCAGTACAGAAACAGCCCCAGCACCTCTCTGTGCTGTCCCGGCCCTTCCAACGCTTCCTGAGGTCCCACAGCTCAAAGGCTCAGCCTGGGGCTCACAGGAGCCATCAGAGTCCTGGCTCTCTTGCTGGGAGGTTTGTCATGGTATTGCTGGGGGTTTCCTCCTCTCCCTTGGGAGGAGGAACACACTGATGTTGGTAACCCCTTCCTACCCGGCTTTGGGTCCACCTGAAATAAGTAACTATGTCATTCAAATGAAATATCAAAATATTTTATTTTTAATATCTATTATAAGCTACTGGCATCACAGTAAAGCACAGGGTCATACTTTCTCTTTTTCTGTTTGAGGGAGAAGGAGATTTCAGCCTGTGGGTGCCAGCACAGCCCCTGGAGACAAGCCTGGGACTTGTCCAACTTGCTGTCATTGTGCTGCCACCCGCCTGGTGAGCGTGGCACAGCCAGATCCAGACACTGGCACACTCTGACCCATTTCTCACTCATGGGGACACTTCTGCAGTGCTGTCCCTCCAGCTGCTGTCCCTGGATGAGCACAGGTAGAGCAGGATCAGATTCAGCTGCCTCCTCTCTCTCCCTCTTCCCCAGAGGGCAAAATCACATTTGCTTGAAAGGGATTGGAGGGACAGTCCCTTGCTGTCATGTTTCATACAGTACATAAAAAGCCTGGATCTCTTGCCAAAAAAATGAAATTTATTTACTTCAGGACAATGAATGACCTTCAGGACAATGAATGAATAACTACTTTTTAAGCTTTACATGACATATACCCGGTATTGAAGATTAGTGCTTATTCCATAAAATAAAATTAAAGAAAAAAAAATTACTCTGTTCTAATCCTTTTCGTTTTGCTCCAAATTCTGCTTAGCATTTGGATCATTAGAAACACGTGTCTATGTATTCCTCTGTCTTCTCTTTCAATTTTGCCATTCATATTTGTTGTAAAATTGCTGAAATTACAGATTCTGAAGCAGGATTTCTGTTTGTAGCATTTATACTGAGATGGAATGTCCACAGTTCACTATTATGCAGCAGACATTTATTTTATAGCATGATTTTCTGGAACCTGTGTTGTTTTTAAAAAATAAGAATGCTATATCATCACTAGTACTTTGTGTTTCAAATAAATTGCTACAATGTTCCTGAAGGTAATACTAAAATTAGATGAATCAGACCTGACAGTGAACTGCAGTATAGGGAATACTACATTAATTTCAACTACTCCTTTACTTGTCTTTCTAACACAAAAAAGGAAAAGAAGCAAAGTATCTGCCCTCAAAGGTTTCAAAGATGGGTTGGGGGGGTGGCAGCAGAAAACAGGAGAACAATGAAACAATAAAAATTCAATACTAGCAGAATCTGTGGGCCTCAAAACAATTAAAAGACTCAGAGTTCATTCAGCCATTGTCTGTCATTTGTACATCAGAAAAGAGGGAAATCAATATTTGTTTCTTGGAGAGTTCCAACCCCAGCAGGTGGTATTGATATTTTCAACAGTGTAGAAAATATCAATACTTTTCACAACAAAACTTTCACTTTTCCACTGTTAAAAAAGGTTTGTGAATTGGCTGGTACCACTGCTTTTGTTTAATGTTTTCTTTTGGGGAGTTTATGTTATTTCTATTGGCATTACTAGTGAAATTTTTTGCACTACTATTGCTGTTTTAACACAAATGAATGCATAAATAAAAAAACCTTCACCACACAGGTGACAGTCATGAGAAAATATGCAACCAAAAAGTGCTGCAGCAAAGTCACACTAGCCATGGGTGACAGGATCTGCTTTGTCCCCAACAAATGCCTGAGGTATTTGCAGGCTGCAGCAGTTTCTGGCAGGCCCTTTTTATAATCTTCTGATCTCATTGCTATCCTGCAAACCTCAGAGACACATCTGTGGAGGCATGGCCAGTCATGACTTCTAGTTGTCACTGAACCTTGACACAGCTGGGACGTCTCTACTGGCAGATTGTTTTCTCAGTTTCAGCTCTGAGTGGGAGGAAATGCGAAAATGAAATTTATCCTGAACTGGTACTATTGAAAAATGCTATCTGTGTTTCTTTGACTCCTGTTTTTAATGTGTCATATCACCTGATTCTTTTATACAGCTTCTGCATTATCAGTTTACTAAGTGCTGTAAGGGGGATTATGTCTCACCCCTCAGGAGAGGGGGGAAATAAAAGGCTCCTTACTGTGTTTGCAGGGGAAAAGTAACCAACCTCTGTTAGAGCAGAGGGAATAGGAAAGGGGATGCTAGAATTAAACTCCTACCTGTTCTCACTAAACTCTACTTTTCCAGGGTAAATTTACAAAAATCGAACTTGCATGTGGTTTTCATATAGGACCTCATGTGCTCTCCAGCAGGTCTGAGCACTGCTAATTGCTCTGTGGCTCTCTCATCCTTCCCAAGAGAGTTTTAAATTGGGCTACTGGAACCCACAGCACATTTGGGATCTGGTAGCAAGAAAAATCTCCCTGTTCTCTTTCCACAGCTTCAAGCATTCTGGTTTTAGACATTATTGTTTTATTCGGTTTGTGCCCCCCACTATGCTTCTCTTGCACATCATCTGATTAAGGATGATTTTTTTTCCATTGCTCCAGGCTTGCAAAATCAAGTGTGAGTTATTTTACCTTTTTTCCAGAGTGCTAAGATTGTTGGACCCGGAAAACATTGCTGTTCAAAAGTCCAAGGTCTGTAGAGCACTTCTTGTCACTATGGTCTGTGACAAGCAACACTGAGTGAATTAGTGGAATTTAAGCATATATCTTGCACGATATATATTCAAATAAGCCAGAAATACATACTCCCTTAGTCTCCTTGTGACACTGAGTTTGACACATATTAGATTGTTTTTATTTCAGGGAGGGAAAGATTCACACAGAAGCAGACTTTTATTATAAGTTTTCCAAAGCTGTCATTTTTGCTTCAGCAGAAATAATTTGATGAATACTAGAAACAAAGAAGAATTCTAACTTTCCCAATATAGAATTATTGATGAAGAAATGTTCTTCTTGTGGGGGTAAATTTGTTCTTCCTTTCTGGTCAAATATTTAGGCTTACAGAGGTTTTTGGCTGAAAAATCCTTGTCCTAGGATATGATTTCATATTCATCTCAAGCACAGGAACAAAACTGTAAGAATTCAGAAAATGTGAGTAACACTGAAACCAAGACTTGCACACAGTGTTCAAAAAGTGACCTAGAGAAAGTGACCAGATTTGTGTGAATTAAATCCTCAACATAATCACTTGAACTTGACATCCATCTTAGTAACTGAAGTTTGATTTTCCTGTCAGAGAGACATAAAAATAAATCTCCTAATTGTTAGAGATGATATTGTTAACAATTTCACCCAAGAAAGGGTGGTCACTGTATGAAAAAAAACTCCCATCTGCCTGAAAAAATCACTGACATTTTGAAATTAGAATTAGGTGCCAGAAAGAGGTTTCTGACCTAAACTAAACTAAAATAGTAAAAATGATGTAATATTTTATCCCAGAAATAGAAAACATCCACACATCCACAGGTCATCCAAGTGAAACTTATCGGAAAAGTCCCAGCAGCCCTGGGATGTTATTTTCAGATTAATATACTATCATGTGTTCGTGGAGGTAATCTTTAGGAGTTTGATTTTAATTTTTTTTTTTTTTAACAACAAATGCCTTAATATCTTTGGAATCTGGCCCTCAAAACTTGAAGGGTGCAAAATCACTATGAAAAATCCTGGCTGCTATCTTATTGAAGTTTACATCCGTCTTTCAAACCCAAATGCTGAATTCCTGTTGTTATTTGCCTTGCTAGAAATATTAGTTTAATTTCCTGATACCATCTGTCTATCATTATCTACAGAACTGATGACATGCACACTCCATTCCCACCCCTGGGCTTCCCTGTAGCAATACCAGCTATGGGGAAGGGAGAACAGAAGCAGAAGTGGCTTTGTAGGAAATTCATCCATGTTTGACAATTTCCTTCACAGATTCCTAAGGAAAAAAATGCCTTAGGAAGTGCTCCCTCCTTGTCTCTGATCAAAATGTGTCTGCTGACAGCCACTGCCAAACGCTTTGCACAAACAGGTGCAGGCTGATCCTTGGTTTTGTGCTCTTCCTATTAGTGGGAGCCACAGGACACCTGCCACTGTCTGTTCCCTCATCAAAGGACACAAAGCATTGCCACCTGCAGTGCCTTCAGAAGCAAAACCAACTGGAATGAAAGCACAGCCCTATTTGCATTAATAGCTTCCCAACAGCAACTGAAACATGGGCTTTAGGGAAATGGGCAGTTCTTCCCAGGTCCCCTGTACTAAAATCCTGAAGGTGGAGGAAATCTTGCTGATATAACAATAGAGATGCTCCAATATCTCCCAGTTTATTCCTCAGATTTCTGTTCTCAACTACTTTGGCATTTCATCAGCTTTTTATTGACATCATATAACAAGCACTTTTTTCTACGCTCTGCTTACGCCCTATGACATGCTGGCTGTGCATTCGGAAATGTTGCACCAGCTCAGAAGTCTGATGGTTATGTGCCCCATTCCCCTCACAGCAAAGGAAAAGTGGCTTTTGCTCAAGCCCAAGCACTTGAAGCAGCAGGCTGGATGGAACACCCTGATGGGTGTTCATGCCTTGATCTGATGATATTTTAAGACTGGCATCAAAACAATGGGTTGTCAGAAGGAGTGTTCATCTCACAAAGCCTCCAGTTTGTGACCTGGCCAAAAAGGGAGAGTAATTTATGAGTGTAACTCTGGCTTTTGCTCTTGTGGCAGTAACCACGGTGATTGTTTGTGCCTTCAAGGTCAGAAGAGGATAAGCCCAGGGTTAATGGCCATCAGGACCTATGGACCAACGTCACTCTGGAAACTTTGCAGACCATCAGCATGACACACGGTGGTTTTATGCAGATGCTGGGCTCCCAAAGTTGTGTGTGTGCAGGTCTGCTGTTAACCTCACAAAACACCCGTTGCTGACAGGGCGCAGCAAAGGTGGCCACTCTGCAAGAGACAGGGAGCGAGGAGCCAAGTGTGGCTCTGGCAGGTGGCAGCTGTGGCCTCTCTAGTGAGTAACCAGGTGCAGTGGCAACCCTGGGTCAGGATCACAGACAGGCTGCTGGTGCAGTGTAGCTTAAAAGCAGCTCCTAAGGGAAAACTTGGGCCAGATCTCGCTTCCAGCTTTTTTCACACTGACTGCCACCAGCAGAGGAGATGACCTTGGGCTCGGCAGCTCAGCAGCCTTGGCTGGCCTGTGCCACACGTGGCTGCCCTGAGCTCCAGTCTGATGCATCCAGCTATGAGCAGGGCAATACCGGGTGAAAGGAGAGCTGAGCACATACACCCAAACTCCAAGTAAATTCATGCTAAATGGATGGTTTAAATATGTGGGGCTTTTTTCCTCTCTCCAGCGCTCTAGAAATGTAACATTGTCTGAAGTGCAATCAGTGCACACTTGACTTTTGAGAATGATACACATAAAAGTGTTATAGAAGACAATTCACAGACGTCAAGTGTGCTTAATTCACATTTTAGATAATTGGTTGGATTAAATAAAATAAAAACTGTCAGTAATTACAAAAGTATGGTTTGATTTTGATTCTGCTCGGCATTTTGTCCGTTTTGAAGCTTGATTCTTTTTGTGCCTCACTGAAGTAATTTTCCTTTATCTTTGCTTCTTTGTTTTCTACTTAATAGTCACTGTTTCCATTCAAGAAGCATTTTTCTTCCGTTTTCAGTATACTATTAACAAGTTCTTTCTGTCCTCATCTTGCTTTCCCCTAGTAGTTTTTGGTTGCCTACCTCCTTTGGTTTTATTTATTCTTAATGGCCTTAATAGAATAGATAGCTGTTAGAAAACAGCTATCATAGCACTTATATAAACCCAACTTAACCATGTGTTGAGTCACTATCAGATTTAGCATGCTTAAACTTGTAAATTTACTTGAAGAATTGCGATAACAATGACTCTGTTATGTTCTCCAAATTAACTACATTTCTGTTTGCTGTAAATGGTTTATTTTCAACAGTGGAAATGTTGCCAGGTAAAATTTAGGGGGAAAGAGAAATAGGAATGACAGTACAGTTTACATCTAGCCCACTGCCTGTTAGCAACTTGATGTCACAAAACTTTCTTGGTGAAGGTAAATGCAGAAGAAGCAAGGGCAAAAGGAAAAACAAAACCCATATTAGAGATTACCAAGGAATATACAGAATGCAGAGCTTGGATGCATTTTTGTGGTATGTCCCAGCAGTGCAAAAAGATTCTGAATAAGGTGCCAGCAGAGACGTCATCATTACCTGTTTGGACATGTTACGGTTACATTTGTCTACCTCACATCTTTAAAACCCTCTGGGGCCCCAGTAGCATCATGAGATGACACTGAAAGTTCTTCCTAAGGCCAAGCATTGGAAATTACTAAGGATCCACTTTATGATTTTATCTCATGACCAACTGTAACTCAGGATCTTTATTCTTAATACTTTGCAACTGAATAGCTAAATATTTATATGTACACTTCTGCATACAATGGCCGGGGGATCTGTTAGAGTTTATTTGTATTCAGGATCAGTGGCTCTGTTTCTGAAATAATTTTGGTAGTGCGACTTTTTTCCCCAAGCTTTTCAGTGGCCTCAAGTATTGTATTCACATAATTCCCACACGTATTATATGCCTGTCAAAGCAAGCTCAAGCAGAGAAAGCTAATGTTAAATACACATGGAAATGTTAAAAGAATTTAGGATGAATACGAGTGATCCTCATCCAGCAAGCTTCTTGCTTGAGGGAATATGGGGACACAACTTCCCTCATGGCTGGCTTTGGTTAGCACATCATTTGATACAGAGTAATACAGAGTAATTGGAAGGACCGAGTGCTATAAGAACTGCTGCGGTGAAGAAAAGCAATAAAACATATAAGTAAAATTTAGGACCAGCTCCTCAGCGTAAATTTAAACTAGATGAAGCTTTCCTCCTACATGTTGACTTAAGCATTTTGATTCAAAAAGATTGTTGAGCTACACTTGGGGGATTTCTGAGTGTTTCTGGGTTTTAAATTGTATTTATCGGGATCGTTCTGTCATTTGACATTTAAGCAAATGGGAGCATAATACACTTTCTGAAATACGTGAATTGGAAGCATCTATGAATAGGTACTGAATACTCAGTCACTGACTAGAATTTAGGCTGCAATTGACTAAGCTAACATTTATGTATTTTAGGTGCATACCTTCTGATGGAATGCTTTACACATAAGTGTGCTTCACACAGGGACAAATGCAAATATCTGTGATTCATTTTATGCCACACAGATTTGACTAGTGACAAAAAAAAATGGTTTGTCTCTGCCTGTCTCTATTAGTGTTTCCATTTTCTATACTCTGTTTACCATTTGTTATAAATTAAACCATGTCAAACTGAAAAGCTATAGGCTTTTTCTAAAATTACTGGCTTGTTAGGGGTGAAAAAATTATTTTGGGAGAAAAAAAGAATGTGCTTTTTGAGAAACAAGACTTAAATGA
>JAWWEX010000496.1:0-10410 GCA_035583215.1 Arremon brunneinucha
ACACCGAGGGGTGCTCGTACCTGATTGCAGCGGGGTGTCGGCCTGCCCTCTGCTAGCCGGACACTGACCACCCAAGGCCAGATACACCCTCGACCGCAGATGCGGGCTTAAATCCAATCAAAAGGAAAGGGGGGGATATTGTGAGAAATTAAACACTGGAGACAGAAACTCTTTTTCAGAGTGGTTATTGCTAGCTGATTGTTGTGTTGTACTTGTTTTGCTCTCTCTTTGTTTAAGTTGGATTGTTCTGTCCCCCCTATGTTAGAATGGTTCTGCCCAGGTTCTCCCTCCCCTCCCTGTTATGTGTCAATCTCCCTGGTCGCCATGGTTGTGAATGTATCCATTTGCACTCCTCCCCGGTTACCCCAGCAACCCAATGTATCCTTCCCTCGACTCCACCCCAGGGCCCTGCCAGTCACTCCCTGCTCACACCTTTTCATCCAGAAACTTCTCTCCAGGGCTTGGAGTGATTGGCTTAGGGACTGAGGCCCCTCCTTTAAGTTGTATCCATTGTTTTTTTCTGTATGTCAGTCTTATGTACCCCACTCCCCCCTGGATTCCTATTCATCCTTGTACCAGTTCCACCTCAACCTCCCACTCCCTTTATAAACTCATGTTGCCACTCCCCACTTCTCTTTGTTTGTTGGACTCCCTGGACTTTTTTAAAACCCGGACCTGCCCCAAATGGAGAGCACTCTTTCTTCCTTTTCATCACAGCTTCTACTCGGTGTCGTCCCCACCTGGCAGCACCTGCAGCCATAGCGCTGGGTGTCTGCCTGAGGCACTGTCCTGAAGCCCAGCTATTGGGACGAGTGCCCCCCGTGCTGCTAGCGGTTGCTGGCCGGCTAGCCTGGGCGAAGAATATCAAGCCTGTCGCCGCTGCAGCTGATGTTGATGAAGTTGATAAGGTCTTAATTTAAAGTGTTGGTCAGCTGTTGAATACTGAATGTTAAGAGTTCTGGGACTTACCTTTGGTTGCCACTGTTAAGTGTTGCTATCTTACCCGGTATTTGCATCCCTTCCCTTCAGGAACCACTTCCCCTTCGTGAATGTTGGTACTATATGGACCTTCTCAAAAAACCCAAACCAGTATATAAACTATGATTTCAACCCAGCAGAACCACAGGAAATCACCCACCATTGACCAGAGCCAGATTCCGTCCTGTCACCATAACTTAAATAGTACTCAGTGTGAAAAACACCCCTAAACTACAAGCATTGTATTCCTAGGCACATTATATTCCTAGACATGCCCATGAGGATGGAAGCCAGCCCCAGATCTGCTGTGGAGCAAAACTGTCAGTCTCCTCCTCAGTGTCGTCCTGTGGGAGCAGCGGCGGTGTGTGCGACCCCTCAGGCCCCCAGCCAGAGCTTATCACTTAATACAGGCATCCAAAAGGAGCAGGTGTCCTTGCCCAGTCATTTCAGTCCCACAGCTGGTGACGAGCCGCCAAGCAGCACAATTCCGTGGAGTGCGTTAAGGGAGAGACTGGGTGCATAGCTAGTTAAGGAACAAAGAAGGGCAGTGTTCATCGGTGCCTTCCCTCGGGCAGGAATGGAGGGCCCAAGATGGCACTCAGACCCAAGGCCGAGGCAGCTGGGCAGCTTGCCTGAGTTCTGGGTAGGAGATGTCACCAAGATACTCTCCAGCCTGGTACGGTCCTCTGCTCATTATGTGCCACAGCTTTCAAGGTGGGTAGTGAGTGATCTGTGCTTGATTCCAGAGGATGGCATTGGCTGAGTTTATGCAGCTTGTCAGCTGGAGACTGCTTGTGAGCCCTGGAGAGACACCTCGGGGGGGGGAAATCTGTCAGTGCCTCCCTCTGTGCTTGCAGCTCTAAACACCTGGGGCTTCAGGAGTAATTATACCAGAGGTGCTCTGTAAGGCTTTCCAAGAGACTCTGAGCGTAGAGTGCCTGGCACACAAAAGTCATGAATATTTCCTTCCCAGAAGAGCTGTTCTACTAAAACGCCACTCGTGTTATCTGTTATCTGCAGCAACCAACACATCTGTGTGTGTATCCCATGGCAGTACCACATGGTGTCTGAGGACAAGCAAGAGGGAGCTCAGCGCCTCTGGATGACTTCTTGAGGGATCTGGGGCGCATGTGGTATTTACATGTGCCACTTGCAGTGACCCAGACACGGTAAGGTTCTCGAGGTGAATACCTGGCCACCCTGGTGTTCCCAGCAGAAGTGTGTGGGTTTGACCCTGGGTTACTCTACAGGACACCAGGCCTAATGGTGGCACATGGGCTACATCTGCATGAGAACTGTATGGGATCCCTCTGTATGGGATCCCTGATGCTAAGACACCAGAGCCAGAGGAACCCACCTCTGAAGACAATAATCCTTGGGCATCTGAAGCACGCTGTGAGATTATCCCTAGTGCTGAGTACAAACATTGTCTCTCACATTGTCTTTTCTCCTGCCAAGGTCGGCTGCTGGGCAAAAAGCTGAGACTGCTGGAGCCTGCTGAGCAAGAACTATATTCTAGGGACTGCTGCAGTCTTGGTTGTGCTGCTGTTTGGCATACAGACTGGTGCCATAGTCATGTTATGCTGCCTGAGCAGATACAAGTAAGCAGGCTTTCCCTTGAGTTACTTATTTCTTCTGTGGGCAATAAACTATTGACACCATGCTGGAGTGCCAAGGCAGCTCCTAGCAGTGCTCTGTGGAAACTGCTACAGTGCAATTCTTTCTTTAACTGTGCTTTTAATCAGCATTTCTGAGGACTTTTCTGTAACCTTTTCAGCAGAGCTCACCCAGCTGTACAAGTACCTAGGGGAAGACATCACACCTCAACCCATTGCTCCCTCTGAGAGTGCCTCTTCACAGGACAACTGGATTTCACCGTAATCACCTCAGCCCACAGCAGTTGTTCAGGACACTTGTGGCAGCAGGTGACCACCCAAAAAGAGTATCTCACCACCTGTGTTTGGCATCTGTCCTTACTCTTTCTACGATATGATGTATTTCTTTCATATTGTGATGAACAGTTAATAGGGTTTTCTGTCCATTTTTCTTGATATTTTCCAAAAGTTCGATTAAGTCCTGATGAAGCAACAGCACCCCTGTCTGCACCCCCTATAGCTCAATGGAGGGAGGGGGATCTTGGTTCCACAAGGGTCCCACAGATTTTATGGACACAACTGTATTACATCTCAGCGTCCAACATGCCAGTGCAAAGTGACTCTGAAAGTCAGAGACACTCCTAACAGGACTCATTGATAAGAGAGCCAATGTGACTGCTATCTCAAGAAGCCAATAGCCGAATGATTGACCATTAACAACTTAGGGACTCTCCAGCAGGAGTGGAAGGAGCGAAAGCCTGCAAAGCCAACACTTGGTGCAAATAACAGGGCCTGTTGAGCAGATCGCCGCAGATAAACTTTTTGTGCTGTCTGTCCCCTTGGTTTTGTGGGGAAGGGATGTGTTAACCCAGTGGGGAGTGTTGTAGTGTGTTTTGTTGGTTTGCTCAGTTTCTCTCCCCATTGTTCTGTGGTGGTTCTGCCCTCCCGGTTTTTCCCGCCTTGGCCCTGCCAGTTATTCTGTTCCCATGGCGACTCCCGCCACTTGTGATGTCAATTCCCCCTGTTATGTAACTTCCATTCCCCTTATTCCCTTTTATGTTAAGTTATCTCTCCTCCCTGGGCCCAGTCAATCACTCCCCACTCCTCCTATTTGCCAGAATCTTCTACACTTAGGGAGATATGATTGGCTGTGGCTCCAGGGCCCCTCCCTGACATTGTATCTATTGGTTCTACCCTTATGCCTATTATCTTAAGTCCACTCCCTTGCCTTCCTCTATTGGTTCCTTGTAAACCCCTCCCTTGAATTCCTCCCCCCTTTATAATCCTGTTGCACCCCTTGTTCGGGGTCACTCCCTGGTTGACACGTTGGGTTCTACAATAAATCTGACAGTCCCCAGTGTGTGTCCAGACTCTTCTATCTCGTCTCTTCAGCAGCGAATCCGCCTGCCACGAGTGCAGCCCAAGGCCATAGACGCTGAGGGGCGCTCGTCCTATTACAGTGGGCTGTTGGTCGCCCCTCCTGCTAGCCGGACACTTGACCTAAGGCCACACCTCGCTGCAGGGGAGTTTTTATGCATTCAGATTTTGTACAAGAGTCATCTGGGACACTTAACACCCTCACAATGGTCCCTGGCTGAAGTGCCCCAGGCACTTTCAAGCATTGTAAGGAGCAGCCCAGCTATCAAAAGCCGCAGTTCATACAGATCTAAAGCCCTGAGGGACACCTAGCCATGGTCAAATTTCCCGTTGCTTGCCTTTTTTTAAACAATATATTTGCTGTGAATTTTTTGGTAATGTTATTTAGTTCTATATAACTACGTCTCTTTTTGGTTTAGCCTTCAATGTTTATATGCTATTACTCTCACTAAGCCAAACTTAAATCTATCCTACAAGCAGTTTTTAAAGCTGCTGCAGGGGGTATGGCTCCCCTGCCTGGCACCAGCCAGTGTTGAGGTAAACCTTCTAATTTTAGTAACAAGTGATTTGTGGTTTTTTAACAGGATTGTTACTAGAAAAATACAAAGGTGTTTGTGTAGAGGTGGTCTCTTTTTACATACTAGTGACATACAAAACTACATAGTTCACTAAGAGGAATTAGATAAATTTAAAATTCAAGATTCTTTAGCTCACATTGAAGACAAACCTTGAACTTTATCTGTAGTGACTCTTTGGGACTCAACTCCACTGACAGCTTTCTTAAGTACTTGCTTTTTACTCCGTAGTTTTAACAAGGTAATTTTATTGGAAAGATTTTGCTACAGTTGTTTACTTGCTGTTTATCTTGATGTTTAACTGTTATATAACAAATTTTCAGTAACCTTTTTGTAATAATAGAGTTTAAGAAAAGTAATTCTTGTTAAGATTGATTTTTGTTTAGTCTCAATGATGTTAACTTTAAGTTCTTTCAAGGGTACTTTATTAAGTTTTAGTGAAGTTGATTTTAAATTTTGTGGAACCACACCTGTTTGAATTATAAAATAGAATTTCTTGCCATACAAGTAAATGACATAAAGTCTGAATTTTTGTCAAAATTGGCTCATTTAAATTACAAGGTAACACAATTTTGTTATAGAAATAACAATTTTTGTGATTTTATTTTTTATAAGTAATACTTGTTAGGGATGAAAACAACTCTTGGATTTAAACAAAAAAGCCATTTATTATAAGAAGATTAATTTTAAAAATTGTAATTAATTTTTAACAGAAATTACTGAACCAGGAACCAAGGGATTAATGACTCTTCAAGCTGAGTAGGCTATGTGCCTGAGAGCAGGGATTGTTTTACGCTGGTTTTGTTTTATAAAATCTCTAATTTGATATGGCCTCATGATCCCAGCATAGCACCTTCACCCTGGCTAGTCTGAGGGAGAAAGACCCCTGTCAGCCTGTGTCTGAGTTTTTTAACTCCTGTGGCCCCTCCCAGGACCGCCCATAGTCCAGCCTCTGAGGTTTAGTATGATTGGTGAGAGTGTTCATGATGTCATGTTCTCTGGCCAATGGCTTGCTCGTTGTTAGGGGACTGATTTCTGGAATGATGTCATCTGCTTCAAAGGCGGGAAAGTTCCTCATTAAAATTCCTGTTGTCATGGAGCTTAGCTGCAGACCTATGGTTAACTCTTAAGACTGCTGTTTGTGAGGGTTGGCTGTCTCTGCTTCTGGAAAAAGGCACACTTAAAAGGGCTATTTAACATACAATTAGAACTTGTGGAAAAGGCACACTTGCAAGAGGTAATGTATTAACATACGATTAGAACTTGTGGACACTAACTAGACTAATGGAAAGGTAACAGGATTGAATGTGGTAATCATCAAGTTCATCAACAAGCACAATAACTTTTGTTAATTTAATTCTCAATTAATCAAACATGCAAACGCTAATTCCACGATTTTGTGAATAACATACTGAAGAATGAGAAACAATTCCATATTATGACCATTATTAGTTATGAGTTATTTAATGCTTTCTTTTTTACATTTTTGCTTTAATGTCATATATGCATAAATGTCTAGGAAAATATAACTTCAATTTCTTTAGATGGTTTCTACTGATACATTAGTAACCCTGAGTATGTTGTTAATTTTATCTTGTGAATTCACTGACTTTTTGTAACTACCATTACATTATTCATTTGCTATTTGTCTCTGGTACCATTGACTAACTAACGATAAATGAGAAAGTCAGCTATTTTACAAACCTTCACTTATTGTCGTGTAGCTATTTATAAGACATATATTATTTTTCTAACTACTATTACTAAGAGGTTTCTAAAATATATTAAAAAGACTCTTCCAGTTAAAAGCCTAGACCCTGGCCAAGTCCTGGCCTTAACTAGCAGAGAAAAATTTCTGCACCAAAATTATATTCAAGTAATTTTGGCTTACCAAATTTGGACCTATAATAGCTAAAGCTCGTTTAAAGGTGAACTTGGAAATCTTACCTGGGAATGATTTTCCAAGCCCTCATTTTAAAAAATAAATCTTGCCAATTACTACAGACTCTAAGTAATAGTACAATATTTAAGAAACTGATAATGTATTGTTTTAAATCACCATTTTATTTTTCACATACTACTAATTGTATCTATTATCTGATTTATTTTTACTTAGTATAAGTTTATTGTTTTATTACATATTGTTGTGCTTTTATGTTACCCTCATGTTCATTATGAGAAACACACATGTTATTAAAAAACTGAAAATTAGGGGGGGAATATAGCTCCTCCAGAATTTTACACTAATATTTATACTAATATTTTTTGAAAGCAAACCAAATCATATCATATTGGATCCCTTACCCTCCTGAAACACCCGTGGTGGAACCCCAAGAATTAGAATTCCTGGTTTCTGTGAAGTTGGATTTTTGTGTTAATTTTAAATACACAGGAAGGAATCAATCTAAAAATGTTTTTCCCTATAACCCTTTGTATAAGAATCAAAACTTTTGGTACAGTTACACTTCTGGCAGCTATCCTAAATCCAGTAGTGCGGCTGCCATCAGAAATGTTTTTAGTTTATAAAGAACAAACCAGAGTCTTTTAGTGGCTAGGGTTTTTCAGCCAAAAGATTCTTTTTAAGATAGGTATAAATGTGAAAATTTTTGATAATAGTTGTATTAATTTTGATACCTTTCAGTGTGTGCAGATATTAATTAATAAGACCATTAAAAGAGTATTTTTGGTCAAAAGGTCAGTGTTGGGATATTAGGGGACACATGGTGGACTTTGGACATGGTTAATGTAAGAGATTTGATAATGAGATGCCTTGGCAAAAGCAAATGGAACTTTCAAAATTAGACCTAGATGGCAAGAAGATTAAATCAGACAGATTTACCGGAAAAAGAAAATCCCATTAAACTCTACAAGCAAGAGATGTTGTTGTAGACATAAGTTTGTGTGTGTGATTTTAACATAATCATTGTAGAACATATTACAAGTCTCCCTGAAATAGTATATAAGCATTTGTATCCCAGAATAAAATCAGATTCTGATCAGAAAGTCAGTCTTCCCCCTCTCTCTCCATTGCCGCTTCCTGGTCCTTCCATTGACTCTGCTTCACCTCTAGGCAGATCACGGCTTTCCCAGGAAGAGTTTCAGTCCTGTCCTGTTGCCTCTTTGTCTTCCTGAGTCCTGCTGTAGAAACAGATTTGCAAGAAGACCCCTCAAAGATACGAATTTGGAGCACAGTTAAAGCATTGCACTGCAGCGGCTTCTACAGAGCCCTGCTAGGAGCAGCCGGAGCACCCTAGCATGGTGCAGACAGTTCATTGCCAATAGCTTCAAAGAAAACTCACGTGTCTCTTTTCAGCAGCTGATACATGACTATATCTCTGCCCCAAGCAGAAGCAAAGCTAGCGCTGCTACTGTCCCTAGGCTGTAGTACTTGCTCAGGTCACAGTATCCAGCAGTCTCGGCTTTCTGCCCAGCAGCCGACCCTGGCAGGAGAAAAGACAGTATGAGAGACAATGTTTGTACTCAGCACTAGGGATAATCTCACAGCGTGCTTCAGATGCCCGAGGATTATTGTCTTCAGAGATGGGTTCCTCCGGCTCTGGTGTCTCAGCATCAGGGACCAAGAGGGATCCCATACAGTTCTCATGCAGAAGAGCCCAGTGTGTGCCAGAGAGCAGCGCTGCCCCTGCCTTTCCCTCCAGGCTGCAGGCCAGGGCTGTGCGCTGGGCACCTGCATTTCGTCCATGGAGAGCACTGCAGGTATTCAGCAGAAATGCTGTTCTTCTTCCAAACAGCATTGCCCAAGCACTCACCTGAATATTCCTTGGGCTCAACAAGTGTGCTGGTGTCCTGTATTGGTTCTCTTTCTTCATCTGAGCCTGGCACAGTGTCATTTTCTTCCATAGGGAAGGTCTCCCGCACAGTCTCAGAATCTCAGTCACTTCAAAAAAAGCACTGGACACTTTAAGCAGAAGCCACTGCCCCTTACCACAAGCACGGTACCATGGCCTGGGCATTTGGCAAGTGGTAGTGAGGAGCCTGCTGTCCCCATAGACAGGAGGAATTGACAGCTGGATTTTCTGCAATGCAACAGACTCAAAACACCCAAGACTTAATCAACCAAATGACCCACAGAAGGAATACCTTCAGGTTCACCCTCACACTTGGGGTCCAGCTTCAATCTATCCCTGAGCCTGATGTTTGGCAAAATTTTCTTAATTTGGTGTGGTAATCACATATCCTCTGAACAGAGAGAGACATAGCTCTCTCCCAGGATTTTCCTGGCATCTGTGACATGCTGTGAGAAAGCTCAGATGAAAGAATGAGAAATAATTCTTACCTTCACCTGTTGTTGTGCACATGTGAAATGTGTTATGGAGATTTGTTTACCAGAGGGTGATTTCTTGATTGGACTCTGGTGATGGTGTTTGGATTTGATTGACCAATTGCATCTGCATGTGTTTTGACTGTCTGGCAAGGGTGATGAGTTTCAGTATAGTATAGTGTATAGTATAGCATAGCATAGCATAGCATAGCATAGTATAATATAGTATAGTGATTGATCAGCCTTCTGCAGTCATGGAGTCAATGCTCATTATTCCCCATTCAGGAGCTTGCTGCTACAATAATTTGGGGGGCAAGTCAGATACTTCTTTAAAATGTTGTCTGTTGAAGACAAATGTGATGACATAAAAGGTTAAAAAATATATTTAAGTCTGGTCAAATACCTTTGCTCTACAAGGACAATTTGAAAAGCGGACATGGTTGATTTCATTTATCCCTACCCTATTCAGTTCCAGAAGTGTACTCTGGCATTGAAGAATCAGATAATTATTTGAGTTGCAAAAGATGTTTAAGATCATTAAACCAAACCTAGCATTGAGAGGTCCACCACTAAAATATGTCCCTAAGTACCAAATTTACATGTTTTTAAAATACAATATTTTTAAAATAACATCAGAGGTGATGACTCAACCACTTCCCTGGGCAGCATGTTCCAATGCTTGACCATCGTTCTGGTAAAGAAATTTTACCAGAAAAAAAAGCTAAACCTTTTCTGGTACAACTCAAGGCCATGTACCTCTTGTCCTATCACTTGTTACTTGGGAGAAAAGACTTTCAGTGGCAAGGTCTCCCCTGAACCTCCTTTTCTCCAGACTAAACCCTAGCTCCCTTGGCTGCTTCTCTCAGGGAGGGGAGGGGAGAGAAGAGAGAAGAGAGAAGAGAGAAGAGAAAAGAGAAAAGAGAAAAGAGAAAAAAAAAGAGAAACTATGGATGCCCCATCCCTGGAAGTGTTCAAGGCCAGGCAGGCTCTGAGCAGCCTGGTCTAGTAGAAGGTGGCAGAAAGCTTGGAACTAGATGATCTTTTTAAGGTCCCTTCCAACCCAGTCCACTTATGAATATATGATTCTATGAAGTTTCATCCCTCTTTGTCGGGTAACAATTGTCAAAAAGCATTGTTCCAGTGTCTTCTTAGAAGTCCTCTAGCTGAAAAACTATTACCATACTGAAAAACTATTACCGAAAAACCTTTCCTGTTGTCAGACAAAACACTGGCCACTTACAATTCTAGTTGAGTTTTGGCCTTCTGTGGCTTCTCCCCATGTATGTGATCCACAGCTTTGTCATATTACTGCAAAACCCAACCTTTCTTCCAGAGACCATATAAATTTATTTTCCTCTGGAGCTCTTTCCTTTTCAGCAAAGCTGCTCATCTGGCCTGCCTTCTTCACCTTCTACACAGGGGAATTCCCTGCTCCTGAGATTCTCAGAGTAATTTCTTAAAATCTAACCAATCCTTATGGACTCCTGAATCCCCATCTTGTTGTCCACTGAGACCCCCAGGCACCTGGCAGCAAGGCTGCTCCCCAGCCACAGAGGCCCCAGCCTTTGCTGGTCTTTGTGGTTCATCCAGCCCAGGTGCTTGT
>JAWWEX010000497.1:0-10407 GCA_035583215.1 Arremon brunneinucha
CTATCCCCAGAGCTCCCTGAGCCCAAAGGTGCCAGTCCCCACATTCCTGTCCCCACATCCCCATCCCCAAATTCCTGTCTCCTGTTCCTGTCCCCAAAGCCACCCTACATCCCCAGTCCCACCCAGGTCCACTGTGGGTTACATGGACTGGCACTCCTGGCATTGGAGACCCCACAGCCCCCCTGTGCCCCCTCCCCTCCCCATCCCCGGGGTGTCAGGCCCGTGCCTGGGGCACTCACCCCACAGGAGCAGTGCCACCTTCCCGGCCATCCCGGTGTCCCCAGCCATGTGCACTGGCTGTCACTCTGCTGTGGCTGCCGCTCCCCTGGCTGGGGGCTCTTCGGATGAAGGGGAAGGAAGCGAGGTCACATCCGTCCCTACATGTGTAGGTGGCCCTTGGTGGGGGCAGGGTGGCCACAAGCTGGGCACAGGCTGGGGACATGGTGGGATAGTCTGGGACATGTTTGGGGATGCTGTTCCCAGGAGTTGGGGGCTCAGGGGATGTGGGGAACCAAGGAATGGTGTCCATGATAATGGGGGTCCAGGGGAATTGGGGTCTCCATGCCTGGGGGCATTCAGTTATGGGGGTGCTGTGGGAACAGGGTCCTCAGGGATTTGGGGTCATGGCATGTGGGTGCCATGGTTGGGGGTGCAGTGGGAAAACGAGGCCCCTTGGGAAGAGGGGTTCTGGTGGAAGAAGAAGCCCATGGAATGGGATCAAGGTAAGGTGGTACTGGGCAATGGCAGTCCTGGGATGGGGGTACCCGGGGAGGAGAGAACAAGGCAATGGGGGACCCATGGTTGGGTTGCCAGGGGCATGGGTGTGCCAGGGATGGGCAGTGGCTGAGTGGGCACAGGGATCTCAGTTCCTTTCCTGGGTGGCTCAGATTTTGGGTGACCCAGGGCCCAGCAAAGCATCCCTGGGTTGCTCATTTCCTGGGTAGGTATCACATGGGGGTTCTGAGTAGCTCTGCCTCTGTGCCCTCCCCAGCCCTTGATATTTCCCTCGCTTTATTTATCTTATTTCCTTATTTTCCTCACTTTTGGGCCACGTCCCCTCACCCCCTATTCCTGGTTCCGCAACCCCAGGAGCACATGAGCAGGGAAGGGATTGGGGGGACCCAGGGGAGGAGGAAAGTAGGGAGTGGAGGGTGCAGGGAAGGGTGGGGAGGCTGTGGGGGATGGAGGTGTTGGGCTGTGCCCCCTCAGCACTTAGAATTTCTTTTCCCTGGACAAGAAGGAAGAGGTTGTTTGTGCTGAGTGGCAAAGACAGCAAAGACGGTGGTTCTGTCCTGGAGGCATCTTGTCCCAGGGGGTGACACATCCAGCATGGGGGATCTTGTCCCAGGGGGGGCAGTTCCAGAAATGTCCCTGCACATTCCTGACTGGGTGCCTTTCCCAGGGGTGGCACCCTGCCAATGCAAGGGTGGGGCCCAGCCATGGCCCAGCCCCACTGCACAGGGATGGCCATTGCCCAGCCCTGCTCTAGCCAGCCCCAGGTGGCAGCCAGCACCTGAGGGTCCCCCCTGCCCCCTTGGCTTTGATTCTGGCAGCTTTAGAGCTGCTGCAGAGGTGAGAATTGTGTGGGGGAAAAAGGCCTGCCTGTGGTTTTCTCAGCCCTGCAAGAAGCACAAAGCCCAAAGGGAGCTCAAGCAGTGGCTCTGTGAGGGCCTTTGATGGTTTTCAGAGCAGGGCTGGCTGGAAACTCCCCCTGCAGGGCCAGCTGTGAGGAAGCCAGTCCAGAAATGCAGCAATTGTTTTTTTGTTCCTCTTGGTAAGGGACTGAGAGGAGCACAAAACTACTGCATATCCCACAACAATCTGCTCAACAACCTGACCTGGACCCTCCTCCTCCTCCCTGCCTTGCCGTGGATGGACAGTGGCCGGATGCCCCCACCCACCCCAGTCGCTCTCTCACTGCCCTCCGCACATGGATCAGGAGAGAAAATTGAGCAAAGGGTTCCTGGGTTGAGACAAGGACAAGGAGAGATCACTCATCAAATCCTGTCATTGGTAAAACTGCCTTGGAATTAGAGATACAAATTGAATTTATTGCTGACAAAATCAGAGCAAGATAAGAAGAAGTCAAATAAACTCTTCAACATACCTTCCCCCTATTATGAATAACTATGTAGTCATTGGCTTTCACTATTATATTGGTTTTTCCCAGTTATTTTGATACAATACAATTTGTAATCACATTCTAACTGCTTTTGATAGTCTACCACTTGTCAGCCTTTCCCCCTTAATCACTGTGTAGAACATATATTTTAGTGTTATATTATAATTTAGGCTCTCACAAAGTACCTAGATAGAGACAATGTGCATTACAACATTAACTCTTGGAGAAGTAGCTAATGCTTTTATTTGTGTAACTAAGTGACAATGGTGAGAATAACTCAGATAATTTTGTGAAATAGCTCATGTTGATTTAATGTACTGGTGAGGTATCTCATCTGTGTGTGAAGAACACCATGAAAAGTAGCAGGTAAATAAATATTAAAAGAAAGACTACAATGATGTATTTACCACTCACCCTTCGTTTATCAAGAACTGTCCAACCACAGAACAGGGGGGCTTTGTGAGGACATAAAATAGATAAATTTAATCTGCAGTATGGCATGTACTTTTTGAAAATGAATCAAGGGTCAAACCAAGCAAAAGAATTCCCGGATCATGTTAACTGGAAAGAATGTTTGAATATGTATAACCCTCCTGAGTATGTATTTAACCACAACAATGAAAAGGTACATAAGGAGAATTGTTGTAGTTAACTGTGTGCCTCTGGCAGTTGCCAACCACCCAGCATGCTGTTTGCTGTCACTTTTATCCCTTATTAAACATTTACAAATTCTAAAATGTGAGCCCTGTTTCTCACACAGTTTAATCAAAAAACATCATTTTGGGTACAATAAGAGGGAAAAATGTTGTGCACTTCCCCAGCACTGGCAGGGGGAATTAGGAGTCCCATGGGGAAGCTGTGAAGAGGAAGAAGAGACCCCTGAGGGGAATCGATGCCCCCAGTGCCCCCAGTGTCACAGCACATCATCGTAGTCACAGGGGTCCCGCTGTCCCTCATGGGGTCCCGACAGCTCCGCATTGGTCACTTGTGAATCCTGAGGTGGGGCAGGGGTGAGAGACACCCGTGGGGGCCCTGAAAGTGACACTGGTTATGGTGACCTGGATGGGGGTGACACTCGTGGGTGACGTGTCCCTGTTCCCCCCCTGCACTTACCCTCTGCCCACTCGGTGCCCATGATGTGGGTGTTGAGCACAGCCCCCTCCTCCGGGGGAGTCCTGGGGGGGATGGGGCAGGTCTGGGTGGTGTCTGGGGAGGGGGAAAGGGGACTCTCAGCCCAAGACACCCACTCACCTGTCCTGTGGCTTCCGAGCAGCTTCAAGGAAAAAGGGAGGGGGTGACTGTGGGAACCCTGGGACCCCTGAACCTTCCTGGGACCTTGGCAATTCCAACCACCAATGGGACCCCCAAATCCCCACAGCAGCTCTGATTCCCAATGGATCCCTGATCTCTGCCCACACTCTGGTGGGTCCCCCTTACTCCAGGACCTCCGTGACGCCCCACTGTCACCCACCCCGGCGGTGCCACCAGTGACAGCCCCCGATGAGAGCCAGGAGCAGGAGCAGGAACAAGAGGGTCCTGCCTACATTCACAGCCACTGCTGGGGACAGAGGGGACACGGTGTCAGGGTCATCCTGAACCCTAGGGGTTCTGAACCCTCTGGTGACCCCATGTGACCCCACCTTGACCCAGGGTGACCGAGGTCTCACCTCCAGCGCCAGCTCTGGGCTGACTGCCTGGAACACACGGTGCCTGTGCTATCCCAGCTGGTTGGTGGCCACACACTGGTAGGTGCCTGAATGTCCCACATCGATGTCCCTGAGCTGCAGGAGGGGACCCTGGGCCACCTCCTGCCTGTTGTGCAGCCAGGTGAAGGTGACAGGGACTGAGCCCACCTGCACCGAGCATCGCAGGGTCACGTTTTCACCTGCGCACACCTGGGGACCAGGGGCGATGGTGGCATTGGCCACAGGCACTGCGGGGACACAGACACGTCTGAGGCCACAGGGAGGGGCTGGCAGCTGGTGTGGGGGGATAGGGACAGGGGGATGGGTGTGGTGAGAAATGTCAGGGATGGGGTCACACCACTGAGGGGTGTGGGGACATTGGGCAGAGGTGGAGGAACCCAAGAAAGGTGTCTGGGAGTCACAGAGGTCCCCAGGAAGGGGACCTGAGGGGCCTCTGGGGTTCCCCATGCCCATCCCCACACTCACTGTGCACCGTGACGTGGAGCTGGGCCCTGTTCTTCTGCACAGCCCCCCCTAGGAGCACACCTGGCAGCTATAATTCCCCAAGTGGGAGACCCCCATGGCAGGCACCAGGAGCTGCAGGGACCCCTGCGGGCTCCCCACTACCTGCCCATCCCTGTAGAACATGTGCAGGAGGGGGGGGCTTGGGGCCGCAGGGGGCTGGGTGTGCTGAGGCAGCTGAGAGTCAGGGGGGACCCCTGGGTAGGCTCAGGGGGACCCTCCAGCACCGGCACATGGAAGAGCTCAGGGAAGGAGAGGGGAGGTGAGGACTGTGGCTCTGAGTCTGCAGGGAAGTGGTTTTGGGGGTGTCAGGAGATTGGAGTTCCAGCTGTGGGGATGCTCACCATGCGCTGTCACTGTCACTGCTGCTGACCATGACTGCCAGGACCTCACCCAGCCCTCACATTGGTAGTGGCCGCTGTGGTTCAGCTGCAGACGGGACAGGGACAACTCAGGCCCATCGCGGAGCCCTTCCATTTTCTTCCCATCACGGCAGAGGGACACTGATGCAACTGTGCTGTCCTGCCAGCCCCGGCATTGCAGTGTCATCCTGTCCCCCTCCAGCAGTGTCCGTGCAGGCACCTGCAGCACCAGCCAGTCTGGGGGACAGAGGGGTCCTGGTCGCACCCAGTGCACCAGGGGTGCCCAATTCCAACATGGGGTTCCCCCACACTGGGATGCTCTGGGATGGCCTCAGAGCAGGGGATGGGCTGTGGTCACACCAGGAGGTGACCCATGGAGTGGAGCCCACCCAGAGCCCTCGAGGTCCCCATGGGTGCCAGGCGGGGGACAGCCAAAAAACGTCACCCTTTAAGACTCTCACGGAGGGGCTGAGCCTAGGCCAGGTCTGTCACATGTGTAGGTCCCACTCTCTGTGACAACGAGGTGGTCCTGTCCCTGCTGCTGCCGGCACCGCCCGTCCTTGTACCAGATGGTGGCACTGGCAGTCCCTGAGCCCTGGCAGGTCAGTGTCACCCGGTTCCACAGCACCGCCGGCCTCCAGGTGGGCTCCATGAGGAGCTGGGTGATCTGGGCACCTGCGGGTGACAGGGGACACCAGCCTGCCAGGACCAGTGAGGGACTGGGGAAAACAGGGTGGGGCCAAGCATCCCCTGAGGACTGACCAGCAAGGCCGAGTGTCTGGGCTGGAAGAGAGAAGGGACAGGCTCAGTGCAGACAGGGGTAGAGGCACAGGGGCATGGGTGTCAGAGATGTGCCCAAAGTGCCCTTGTGTCACATGGACCCCTTGGGGAAAGAGACACTGCAGCCACCCCTTGCTCAGGCAGGACACTGGGTCACACTGTGGACACCCCTGAACTGGGGATGCCATGGCAATCCCATGCTGGCAAAGGTCACCCTACTAGCCCCCTGATGCCTCCCCAAATCCTTGCCCCGACATTTTCAACCCACATTCCAGCCCCCTTTCTCCTGTCTCCACAGCCACCCCATGGCTCCAGTCACCTCATGCTCACGCTCTGCTGGCACATGGGACCTCAGGGGACCCCACAACCCCCCCTGTGCCCCCTCCCCATCCCCAGGGCATCAGGCCTGTACCCAGGGCACTCACCCCACAGGAGCAGAGCCACCTTCCCGGCCATCCTGGTGTCCCGAGCCATGTGGACTGACTGTCACTTGCTGCTGGGGGTGGCTGTCCCCTGGGTGGTGGCTCTTTGGCCAAAGGGGAAGGAAGCTAGGTCAGATCTTGTCCTCACTTGTTGGTGGCCCTTGGTGGGGGCAGGGTGGCCTCAAGCACAGGATCATGGGGATGTGGCTGTGGGGACAGGCTCTGGGCAGGGTGGGAACAACCTGGGGACAAGGGTGGGTGGGACAAGGTGGGACATGGGGTTCCCAGGAGCAGGGGACTTGGTGGGTTTGGGGACCCAGGAATGGGGTCTGTGAGAATGGGGGTCCCGAAGAGGGGGAATCATTGGGGATGGGAGGGCTATGTGAATGGGGTTGCCCAGGGCTGGGGGTTCTCAGGAATGGGAATCCCAGGGGAACATGGGCTCCAGAGATTTTGGGTCAGGGAATGGGGATGCTGGGGGAATGGGGGGGTCCCATTGGAATGGGGGTCCTGGGAGAATCATGGTCCTGCAGGAACGAGGGTTTCAGAGTATGGAATGAACAGGAGAGGGTTTCTTTGGGAATGAGGAGTGCTGGGCCATGGAGATCCTGGGGAATGTCAGTATTAGGATAGAGGTCCCAGGCAAGGTGGGACATAACGAATGGGAGTCCCATGATTTGATTTCCAGGGAAATGGAGGTTCCAGGGATCGGCAGTGGCTGGATGGGCCTGTGGATCTCAGCTCATTCCCTGGGTGCCTCAGATTTTTGGGTAACCCCAGGCCCAGCACAGCCCTAACAAGCTGCTGGAGGCCTGAGGGTCACCCCAGACAAATTCTGAGGGTCTCTGAGTCTGTGGAGCTGCTGCAGAGGTGAGAATTCTGTGGGGGGAAAAGGCCGGCCTCTAGTTTGCTCAGCCCTGCAATAAGCACAAACCACAAAGGAAGTCCAAGCAGTTACTCTGCGAGAGCCTTTGATGCTTTTCAGAGCACGGCTGGCTGGAAATCCCACCTTCAGGGGCAGCTGAGAGGGGACCAGTTCGGAAATGTAGCAATTGATCATTTGCTCCTCTTTGTAAGGGACAGAGAGAACCACAAAACTACTGTAAATCCCACAGCAATCTGCTCAACAACCTCACCTGGACCCTCCTTGATCAAAACCTGCAGCCTTCTGGAACCTCGTTTGGGTTCGGGCTGTGTCTGCCAGATAAGAGGGAAAACTATGGAAATACTGAGCAGTGGCTCTGCCCGAGGCCATTGTGGAGCTCTGGGGAGCGACCCTGTGTGGATTCCAGGTATCCCCAAAGCTGCTCCATCCCTGCCCTCCTCACCTGAGGGAAAGGCTAAGGGTTTGCAGGAATTGTGGTTTAAAGACACCAGAGGTGCTGCTGTGGACCTGAGACCTGCCTGAGATCAGGAGCTGCCTTCCTTCCATTTGGATTCATCGACAGTGCTCACGGGTGCTGTGCAGGGCGTGTGCCTGGCCCCGGGATACTGCTACACTGCCAGTGGGCACTGGGATCCAACCTGCTGCCTTGGCGGCTTCTGCCCACTGCCGGTGGTTGTGCCGGGACCGATTGGTGCCCGTGAGTTTGCAAAAGGAGCGATTTCCCCTCCTCCCTCCCGTCCGAGGCCGCCATGGCCCCTGAGGGGATGGAGCTGGATCGGGGCGCCCCCTGCTGGCCGGGAGTGCTTCCTGCAGCACCCCCTGCTGGCCGTGGTTATAACTGCCACAAAAACTAACAGCGCTGAGCGGGAGGGAAAGTTCTGGGTTTGTGTTGTTTGTTCTTTTCTGGTTTATAAATTTCTTAGTAAAGAGCTGTTATTCCTTTTCCTGTACTTTTGCCTGGAAGCCACATAATTTTCCAAATTTAAAAATTTAAGAGATGGGTCTTGTTTTCATTCCAGGACAGCTCCCACTTTCCTTGGCAGATATTTCTAATTTAAATGAGTTGCCAACTTCTGGGTTCCACAGTTGATGGGACAGAGACCTCAAGAGGAGACAGGGTCAAGGACATGGCCACCTCATGCTCTGCCTTTTAAGCCAGTTGGGACACCAAGGGCCCTCTCCCCAGCTGGCACTTCTGCTCTTGCGGTCGCACAGGAGCTGGCTTTGGCGGAGCGTCACACTGTCCCCATTGTGCCATGGCTGACAGACTGATGGACAGATGGAGCCCTGTCTCACCACAAGCAAGGCTGACCCACCCCTGCCACACACAGGTGTTCCAAAATGTCTCCAGACATCAAACATTTCCTGTCTCTGACACCCCACCCTGTGTCATGACCTAATCCCGACTGCCTTGGTAAAGAGAGGGGCTCTGGAACCCCCACAGGGCCTTTGTGAGATCATGGTCTTGGGAACAGGGCAGAGGAGGGATTTGGGACAGGGGACAAGAGAATCCAGAGCCTCTTGAAGGTTGCTGTGGCCATCAGAGCCGTGAAAGTCCAGGGCTCTGGCAGGTTCCTCTTGGGGAGGAAACATCCTGGGGACGCGTCTGTGGTTTGTTCCTTTTTGTGGCTTTCTCCGGAAGTTGTTACTTTTTTGACCATTTGGACTCTGAACCTTGTTGCTGTTGCTGTTGGTTTTATTCTCTCTGCTTGCTGATTCAGGAAATTGTTCTTCCCTCAGCCCTTTGGGATCTTTGTGCCCCCACGGGGACGGAGAGGGGCAGTTTTCAGTGGCAGCACACGCACGAGTGGGTGCCCATTGGTGGGGACCCCCAGTGTCCCCCAGTTCCCCCCCAGTGTCACAGCACATTCCCATAGATGTCACCAGGTTCCTGCAGTTGCCCCTGGTGTCCCTGCAGCTCCGCGTAGGTCACCTGGGGATCCTGGAGGGTGGTGGCACGGGGGGACGCTGCGAGACACACAGGCTGTGGGATCTGAGAGGGATGACACTCATGGGTGACATGTCCCCCTGGGTGTGTCCTCCCCGTACTCACCCCCTGCCCTCTTGTTGGACAATGTTGGGTTCCCAGGGGAATGGGTGTGCCAGGGATGGGCAGTGGCTGGGTGGGTACAGGGGTCAAAGCTCCTTCCTTGAGTGCCTCAGATTTTGGGGTGACCCAGGGCCCAGCAGAGCCGCCACCCTGGGGCACCCCAGGGCTGTCCTGGGAGTTTCTGTGTCCCTGCTCCACACACCCCTGGGTCAGGTCCCCCCATTTCCTGGCTCATCCATCCCAGGCAACACCTGATGCCAAATTGCTTGAGACAAAATTATACATCTATAGAATAAAAGCAAAAGCATTATTTTCGCAAGAAAGAACAAACTCATCAAAAATCAATCTGACAAGGTATAAAATGCTCTGGTTTATAGAATCCATTGCTTTCCCAACAAATCCCTATCAATAAAAACACAAACAAATCACAATGAAATGAGAAGTTTTGGTTTTCTTTAGGAGCCCCTTGCTGCATCCCACAGCAGCTTTATCTCCCTGAGTGTCCAACAGCTCCATGGGATTATTCCCTGCCTGCTGGGCAGCAACCCAGCCCCTAAGGAAGCCTTTTCTTGATCCATATTTAGGAACTATCCCTGTGTTTCTCATTTCCACCCTGAAACCTGATTGACTTCCCATGGAGGAAGGGAAGAAGCTCTGTCCATCCTTGGGACAGTGCACAGGAATCTGTGGAAATGCCCCTGTGTGCCTCAGGGTCTGATTCCCTGGTAAATCCTCTCCAGCCTGCCCTGAATTCCCCTGCCTGGGCACTCCCTGCTCCTGCTGTGACACCCCTGTTCCCCAGCCTCACGTGTGCAGTCCCTGCTCAATATTTTCACACTTTTCCCTGTCTTCTGGTGTGCACATCCAGAACACAAACATTCTTTCTGTGAGGTTCCAAAGGGCTGCAGGTTTTGCTTGAGGAGAGTCCAGGTCAGGCTGTTGAGCAGATTGCTGTTGTCTTTGCAGTAGTTTTGTGGTTTTTCTCAGTCCCTTGGGCAGAGAGACAAAGTGATCAGCAGTTGCATTTCTGGACTGGTTTCCTCACAGCTGCCCCTGCAGGGGGAGTTTCCAGCCAGCCCTACTCTGAAAACCATCAAAGGCCCTCACAGAGCCACTGCTCGGGCTGTCTTTGGGTTTTGTGCTTCTTGCAGGACTGAACAAACCACAGGCAGGCCTTTTTCCCCCACAGAATTCTCACCTCTGCAGCAGCTCTAAAGCTGCCAGAATCAAAGTCAAGGGGACAGGGGGGACCCTCAGGTCCTGGCTGCCACCTGGGGCTGGCTAGAGCAGGACTGAGCAATGGCCATCCCCGTGCAGTGGGGCTGGGCCATGGCTGGGCCCCACCCTTGCACTGACAGGGGTCCCCAGGATGTGCCACCCCTGGGAAAGGCACCCAGTCAGGAATGTTCAGGGACATTTCTGGAACTGCCCCCCTTGGGGACAGGACCCCCCATGCCAGGATATGTCACCCCCTGGGACAGGATCTTCTCATGACAAGACCCCCCTTGATGTGTCCCCCAGAACAGAACCCCTCCCCTTTCCCATCTGAAACTGAGCACAAATGGCCTCTTCCTTCTT
>JAWWEX010000498.1:0-10396 GCA_035583215.1 Arremon brunneinucha
GTCCAAAGGCACAGAAAAAAGTGGCCAGAAATGAATATATAAATCCTAAAAATGCTGAAATAGACAGAGCTTCCTTGAAGTGAACTTGTAAAAATTAGAAAGCAGGGCAGTTAGCTCCACTGAAACTGATAAAATGGCAAATAAACCAATTCTACCCTATAATTTATTCTCGAAAAATATTGTGAAAAGAAGTGTTCTCCTCAATTTAAATCCCTCCAGCAATGAAAAAACAGAATTTTTTCCGTCAATCAAAACCCTTAACAACGAGGGACAGCTGGGGAAGGTTTGCAGGAGGCACTTAAGACTCAAAAAGCAACCTGACTTTGGGTGGTGGCAGCTTGTGTCTGGGAGACATCTGGCGCGATGCACAATTTTCAGCAAGCAGCCGGCGACTCTGGGCCATAGACCTCTGAACACCAGTGCTGGCCCTTTTCCCTAGCAAAGAAAACTAACTAGCCCAGGTTCAAGATGGCAGTTTGCAAGAGGCACTTGGCACTACCGAAGTACCTTGAGTTGTCACTGGTGCCAGCTTGGGTCTGGTAGGCATATTTCACAAAATAGAATTTCAGCAGGCAGCACACCACTCCGGGCTACAGGCCCGTGAACACAAACACCGGCCCTTTTCCCTGGCAAACAAAACTCACCAGCCCAGGTTCGCAGGAGGCACTTGGCACTGACTACGCAGCCTGATTTTGCAGTGGTGCCAGTGTGGGCTTGAGAGGGATCCTGTGCAATGCAAAATATGAGGAGTCAGCTGGGCACTCATGGCGCCTGAGCCCTTAACAAAAATGCTAGCCCTTTTCCTAGGTAAACAAAACTAACCATCCCAGGATCCTGGTGTCCCTTTGCAGGAGCACTTGGTACTGTTAATGCAGCCTGAGTGTTCACTGGTGCCAGCTTGGGTCTGCAAGGCATCTGGCACAATGCAGAATTTTAGGAGCCAGACAGCCACTCCAGGCCACAGGCCCCCAAACACCAAAGCCAGCTCTTTTCCCTGGAAAGAAAATGCAACAGACTAGGTTCCTGATGGCAGATTGCGGGAGCGCCTTAAGACACTCAAACCAGCCTGACCTGCAAGTTGTGCCAGCTTAGGACCTGGAGGCATCCTGTGCAATAGGGAATTTCAACAGGCAGCGGGACACTCCGGGCCTGAGGTACCTGAAAAAAAAATGCTGACCTGTTGCCCTGGGAAACAACACTCAACAATGCAGGGTCCTGATGGCAGATTCCAGAAGACACTGGGCGCTGTCAAAGCAGCCTGACTTTGCAGTGGTGGCAGCTAGGGTCCGGAAGGCATCCTGCACAATATGGAACTTCAGGAGCCAGCCAGAGGCTGAGGGCCGCAGGCTCCCAAACAAAAAGGCCAGCCGTTTCCCAGAAGAAGAAAAGTCCTCAGCCCAGATTCCTGGTGGCAGTTTGAAGGAGGCACTTGGCACTATCATAGCAGCTGACTGTGTGATGGTGGCACCGTGGCTCTGTGAGGTCTGCTGCGCAATGGGGAAATACAGGAAGCAGTCGGCCACTCCAGGCCTTAGCAACCCTGAAACAAACGCTGACCCTTTTCGCAGGTAAGCAAAACTCAGCAGCCCAGTTTACTCATGGCAGATTGCTCTAGGCGCATGGAGCTCTCAAACAAGCTTGACTTGGCACAGGTAGGAGCTTGGGTCTGGGAGACATATTTGGTAATGCAGAATTTAAGCAGGCAGCCAGCCAATCCAGGCGAGGCACCCTAAACACCAAGGCCAGCCCTTTCCCAGAAGAAGGAAACTCAGCAGCCCAGGTTCCTGATGGAAGATTACTGGAGACATTTAGGACCCGCAAACCAGCCTGACTTAATGGCGCTGCCAGCTTGGGTCCAGCAGGCATCCTGTGCAATACAGAAGTTCAGCAGGCAACGGGCCTCTCCAGACACCAGGCCCCTCAACACCAAGAGCGGCCTTTACCCCTAGCAATCAAGACTCACCAGATCACGTACCAGATGGAAGATTACAGAAGCCATTTGGCACGGTCAAACAAGCTAGAGTTGGAAATGGTTCCATCTGAGGTCCAGGGGGCACCTGGACTTTTGCAATGCAAAAGGTCAGTAGGCAGATAGCCCCAAGGACCGGAAGACAATAGGCAGCCCTTTAAACAAGGAAGTGTAACTCACCAGCTCAGGTTCCTGATAGCAGACAGCAGGAGACACGTGCCGAGGCAAAAGCAGCTGCAGTTGGAACTGGTGCCAGCTTGGGTCTGTGAGGCACATTTGGCAATGCAGAAATATCAGCAGGCAGCCAGCCACTCCAGGCGAGGCCTCTTGAAAACCAGTGCCAGCCCTTTCCCAGAAGAAGAAAACTCAGCAGCCCAGGTTCCTGATGGAAGATTGCTGGAGCCATTTGGGAACCTCAAAGCAGCCTGATTTTGCGGTGGTGGCAGCTTGGGTCCAGGAGGCATCCTGCGCAATGGAGAACTTCAGCAGGCAGACAGCTGGCCCCTCTTGGCCAGAGGCTCCTGAACAATAGTTCTGACCCTTTTCCCAGGTAGGCAAAACCCAGCAGCCTAAGTTCCAGGGGGCATATTGTTCGAGGCACTTGGGACTCTCAAACGAGCACGACTCGACTGAGGTGGCAGCTTGGGTCTGGGAGGCATCCTGTGCAATGCAGAATTTCAGCAGGCAGCCGGTCACTAAGGGCCCCTGGGAACTGGTCATAAATGCCGCCCATTACACAGGGAAGTATAACACACCAGCTCAGTTTCCTGCTGGCAGATTGCTGGAGGCGCTTGTGACTCTCAAACGAGCTCGTCTCGACTGAGGTGGCAGCTTGTGTCTGGGAGGCATCCTGCGCAATGCGGAATTTCAGAAGGCACACAGACAGACCCTCCGGGCCACAGGCTCCTGAAAACTAATGCCAGCCCTTTCCCCAGCTAAGCAAAACTCAGTCCCACAGGCTCCTTTTTGCAGATTGCTGGAGGCGCTTGGGACTGTCAAACGAGCTGGACTCGACTGAGGTGGCAGCATGGGTCTGGGAGGCATCCTGCGCAATGCAGAATTTCAGCAGGCAGCCGGTCACTTAGGGCTCCTGGGCCCTGGAAACTAATTCTGCCCTTTACACAGGGAAGTGTAACTCACCAGCTCAGATTCCTGATGGCAGATTGCTGGAGCCATTTGTGACCCTCAAAACATCCTGACTCTGTGGTGGTGGCTGCTTGGGTCCAGGAGGCATCCTGCGCCATGCGGAACTTCAGTAGACAGCCGGTCACTCCGGACCACATGCTCCTGAACAATATTGCTGACCCTTTCTCCAGGTAAGCAAAACTCAGCAGCCCAAGTTCCTGGGGGCATATTGCTCGAGGCGCTTGCGACTCTCAAAGGATCTCGACTCGGCTGAGGTGGCAGCTTGGGTCTGGGAGGCATCCTGCGCAATGCGGAATTTCAGCAGGCAGCTGGCCATGAAACGCCCCTGGGCCCTCAAAACAAATGCCGCCCTTTACACACGTATGTGTAACTCACCAGGTCAGTTTCCTGATGGTTGATTGCTGGGGCCCTTTGGGACATTCAAACCAGCCTGACTTTGCCGTGGGGGCGGCTTGGATCTGGGAGGCATCCTGCGCAATGCAGAATTTCAGCAGAGAGCCGGCCTCGAAGGGCCCCTGGGCCCTGGACAAATTTGCCGCACCTTACACAAGGAAGTGCAACTCAGTCGCCCAGGTTCCTGATGGCAGATTACTGGAACCACTTGGGACCCTCAAACCAGCCTGACTTTGCAGTTTTGGCAGCTTGGGTGCGGGAGGCATCCGGCACAATGCTCAATTTCAGCACACAGCCGGCCACGAAGTGCCCCTGGGCACTGAACACAAATTCCACCCTTTACACAGGGAAGGGTAACTCACCAGCTCAGGTTCCTGATGGCAGATTGCTGGGCCCATTTGGGACCTTCAAACCAGCCTGACTTTGCGGTGGTGGCAGCTGGTGTCCGGGAGGCATCCTGCGCAGGGGAGAACTTGAGCAGGCAGACAGCTGGCCCCTCTTGGCCAGAGGCTCCTGAACACCAGTTCTGGCCATTTTTCCAGGGAATCAAAACTCAGCAGCTCATGTTCCTGGGGGCATGTTACTCGAGGCACTTGGGACTCTTAAACGAGCCTGACTAGGCTGAGGTGGCAGCTTGGTTCTGGGAGGCATCCTGCGCAATGCACAATTTAAGCACACATCCAGGCACTAAGGGCCACTGGGCCCTTGACACCAATGCTGACCTTTACACAGGGAAGTGTAACTCACCAGCTCCGGTTCCTGATGACAGATAGTAGGGGCCATTTGGGACCTTCAAACCAGCCTGACTTTGCCGTCGTGGCGGCTTGTGTCTGGGAGGCATCCTGCACAATGCAGAATTTCAGCAGACAGCCGGCCACGAAGGGCCACTGGGCACTGGCCAAATATGCTGCCCCTTACACAAGGAAGTGCAACTCAGCCGCCCAGGTTCCTGATGGCAGAATACTGGAACCACTTGGGACTCTCAAACCAGCCTGACTTTGCGGTGGTGGCAGCTGGGTTGCGGGAGGCATCCTGCGCAATGCAGAATATGAAGAGCCAGGCGGCCACAAAGGACCCCTGGGCACTGGACAAAAATGCTACCCTTTACACAGGGAAATGTAACTCACCAGCTCAGGTTTCTGATGGCAGATTGCTGGGCCCATTTGGGACCTTCAAACCAGCCTGACTCTACGGTGGTGGCAGCTGGGGTTTGGGAGGCATCCTGCGCATTGGAGAACATCAGCAGGCAGACAGCCGGCTCCTCTTGGCCAGAGGCTCCTGAACAATAGTGCTGACCCTTTTCCAGGTAAGCAAAACTCAGCAGCCCAAGTCACTGGGGGCAGATTGCTGGAGGAGCTTGGGACTCTCAAACGAGCAGGACTAGGCTGAGGTGGCAGCTTGGGTGTGGGAGGCACCCTGCGCAATGCGGAATTTCAGCAGGCAGCCGGTCACTAAGGCCCCCTGGGCACTCGACACCAATGCTGCACTTTACACAGGGAAGTACAACTCAACAGCTCAGGTTCCTGATGGCAGATAGTAGGGGCCCTTTGGGACCTTCAAACCAGCCTGACTTGGCCGTGGTGTCAGCTTGTGTCTGGGAGGCATCCTGCGCAATGCACAATTTCAGCAGACAGCCGGCCACGAAGGGACACTGGGCCCTGGCCAAATATGCCGCCCTTTACACAAGAAAGTGCAACTCAACCGCCCAGGTTCCTGAAGGCAGAATACTGGAACCACTTGGGACCTTCAAACCAGCCTGACTTTGTGGTGGTGGCAGGTGGGGTGTGGGAGGAATCCTGGGCAATAGAGAACTTCAGCTGGCAGACAGCCGGCCCCTCTTGGCCAGAGGCTCCTGAACAATAGTGCTGACCATTTTCCCTGGTAAGCAAAACTCAGCAGCCCATGTTCCTGGTGGCATATTGCTCGAGGCGCTTGGGACTCTCAAACGAGCTCAACTAGGCTGAGGTGGCAGCTTGGGTCTGGGAGGCATCCTGCGCAATGCGGAATTTCAGAAGGCACACAGACAGACACTCCGGGCCACAGGCTCCTGAAAACTAATGCCAGCCCTTTCCCCAGCTAAGAAAAACTCAGCCCCCCAGGTTCCTTTTTGCAGATGGCTGGAGCCACTTGGGACTCTCAAACATGCCTAATTTTACAGAGGTGTCAGCCTGGGTCTTGAAGACATCCTGCGCAATGCGGAATTGCAGCAGGCAGCCATCCACTAAGGGCCCTCGGGCCTGAAGACCAATGCTTGTCCTATAAACAGGTAGCTGTAAGTCAGCCGCCCAGGTTCCTGAAGGCAGACGGCAGGATACACGTGCTGAGGCGAATGCAGCTGCAGTTGGAAGTGGTGCCAGCTTGGGTCTGGTAGGGAAATTTGGCAATGCAGACATATCAGCAGGCAGCCAGCCACTCCACACGACGCCTCCTGAACACCAATGCCAGCCCTTTCCCAGAAGAGGGAAACTCAGCAGCCCAGGTTACCGATGGAAGATTGCTGGAGCCATTTGGGACCCTCAAAGTAGCCTATGTGGTTGTGGCAGCTTGGGTTCAGGAGGCATCCTGCGCAATGCGAAATTCCAGCAGATAGCCTGCCACTCGGGGCCAGAGGCTCCTGAACACTAGTTCTGACCCTTTTCCCAGGTAAGCAAAACTCAGCAGCCCAAGTTCCTGGGGGCATATTGCTCGAGGCGCTTGTGACTCTCAAACGAGCACGACTCGGCTGAGGTGGCAGCTTGGGTCTGGGAGGCATCCTGCGCAATGCACAATTTCAGCACACAGACGGCCACAAACGGCCCCAGGGCTCTGTACAAAATTCTGCCCTATACACAGGTAAGTGTAATTCACCAGCTAAGTTTCCTGATGGCAGATTGCTGGAGCCACTTGAGGCTCTCAAACCTGCCCAACTTTACCGAGGTGCCAGCTTGGGTCTTGCAGGCATCCTGCGCAATGGAGAACTTCAGCAGGCAGACAGATGGCCCCTCTTGGCCAGAGGCTCCTGAACACCAGTTCTGACCATTTTCCCAGGTAAGCAAAACTCAGCAGCTCATGTTCCTGGTGGCATATTGCTCGAGGCACTTGGGACTCTCAAAGGAGCTCGACTCGGCTGAGGTGGCAGATGGTTCTGGGAGGCATCGTGCGCAATGCACAGTTTCCGCACAGATCCAGGAACGAAGGGCCCCTGGGCCCTGGACAACAATGCTGCCCTTTACACAGGGAAGTGTAACTCACCACCTAAGGTTCCTGAGGGCAGATTGCTGGAGCCACTTGGGACTCTCAAAACTGCCTAATATAACGGAGGCGACAGCTTGGGTCTTGGAGGCATCCTGCGCAATGCGGAATTGCAGCAGGCAGCCATCCACTAAGGGCCCTCGGGCCAGAAGACCAATGGTTGTCCTTTAAAAAGGTAAGTGTAACTCAGCCGCCCAGGTTCCTGACGGCAGACGGCAGGAGACATGTGCCGCGGCAAAAGCAGCTGCAGTTGGAACTGGTGCCAGCTTGGGTCTGGTAGGCATATTTGGCAATGCAGAAATATCACCAGGAAGCCAGCCACTCCAGGCGAGGCCTCCTGAAGACCAATGCCTGCCCTTTCCCAGAAGAAGAAAACTCAGCAGCCCAGGTTCCTGATGGCAGATTGCTGGGCCCATTTAGGACCTTCAAACCAGCCTGACTTTGCGGTGGTGTCAGCTTGGGTCTGGGAGGCATCCTGTGCAATGGAGAACTTCAGCAGGCAGACGGCCGGCCCCTCTTGGTCGGAGGCTCCTGAACACTAGTTCTGACCCTTTTCCCCGGTAAGCAAAACTCAGCAGCCCATGTTCCTGGGGGCCTATTGCTCGAGGCGCTTGGGACTCTCAAACGAGCTCGACACGGCTGAGGTGGCAGCTTGGGTCTGGGAGGCATCCTGCGCAATGCGGAATTTCTGAAGGCACACAGACAGACACTCTGGGCCACAGGCTCCTGAAAACTAATTCCAGCCCTTTCCCCAGCTAAGAAAAACTCAGCCTCCCAGGTTCCTTGTTGCAGATTGCTGGAGGCGCTTGGGAATCTCAAACGAGCTGGACTCGGCTGAGGTGGCAGCATGAGTCTGGGAGGCATCCTGCGCAATACACAATTTCAGAAGACAGCCGGCCACTAAGGGCCCCTGGGCACTGGACAAAAATGCTGCCCTTTTCTCAGGTAAGTGCAACTCACCAACTCAGTTTCCTGATGACAGATTGCTGGAGCCACTTGGGACTCTCAAAACTGCCTAATTTTATGGAGATGTCAGCCTGGGTCTTGAAGACATCCTGCGCAATGCGGAATTGCAGCAGGCAGCCGTCCACTAAGGGCCCTCGGGCCAGAAGAACAATGGTTGTCCTTTAAAAGTTAAATGTATCTCAGCTGCCCAGGTCCTTGATGGCAGATGGCAGGAGACACGTGCCGAGGAAAAAGCAGCTGCAGTTGGAACTGGTGCCAGCTTGGGTCTGGTAGGAACATTTGGCAATGCAGACATATCAGCACGCAGCCAGCCACTCCAGGCGAGGCCTCCTGAACACCACTGCCAGCCCTTTCCCAGGAGAAGAAAACTCAGAAGCCCAGGTTCCTGATGGAAGGTTGCTGGAGCCATTTGGGACCTTCAAACCGGCCTGACTTTGCGGTGGTGGCTGCTTGGGTCCGGGAGGCATCCTGCGCAATGCAGAATTTCAGCAGACAGCAGGTCACTCCGGGCCACAAGCCCCTGAACACTAGTTCTGACCCTTTTCCAAGCTAAGCCAAACTCAGCAGTCCAAGTTCCTGGTGGCATATTGCTTGAGGCGCTTGGGACTCTCAAACGAGCTCGACTCGGTTGAGGTGGCAGCTTGGGTCTGGGAGGCATCCTGCGCAATGCACAATTTCAGCACACAGCTGGACACAAATGGCCCCTGGTCTCTGAATAAAATGCTGCCCTTTACACAGGGAAGTGCAACTCACCAGCTCAGGTTCGTGATGGCGTATTGTCGGGGCCCTTTGGGACCCTCAAACCTTCTTGTCTCTGTGGTGGTGGCTGCTTGGGTCCAGGAGGCATCCTGCGCAATGCACAATTTCAGCAGACAGCCTGCCTCGAATGGCAACTGGGCACTGGACACAAATGCCCCCCTTTACACAGGGAAGTGTAACTCACCAGCTCAGGTTCCTGATGGCAGATTGCTGGGCCCATTTGGGACCTTCAAACCAGCCTGACTTTGCGGTGGTGGCAGCTGGGGTCCGGGAGGCATCCTGCGCATGGGAGAACTTGAGCAGGCAGACAGCGGGCTCCTCTTGGCCAGAGGCTCCTGAACACCAGTTCTGACCATTTTCCCAGGTAAGCAAAACTCAGCAGCTCATGTTCCTGGTGGAATATTGCTCGAGGCGCTTGGGACTCTCAAAGGAGCTCGACTCGGCTGAGGTGGCAGCTTAGGTCTGGGAGGCATCCTGTGCAATGCAAAATTTCAGCACACATCCAGGCACGAAGGGCCACTGGGCCCTGGACACCAATGCTGCCGGTTACACAGCTAATTGCAATTCACCAGCTCAGTTTCCTGATGGAGGATTGCTGGAGCCACTTGGGGCTCTCAAACCTGCCCAACTTTACGGAGGCGCCAGCTTGGGTCTTGCAGGCATCCTGCGCAATGCGGAGTTGCAGCTGGCAGCCGTCCCCTAAGGGCCCTCGGGCCTGAAGACCAATGCTTGTCCTATAAACAGGTAACTGAAAGTCAGCTGCCCAGGTTCCTGAAGGCAGACGGCAGGAGACACGTGCCGAGGCAAAAGCAGCTGCAGTTGGAACTGGTGCCAGCTTGGGTCTGGGAGGCACATTTGGCAATGCAGAAATATCAGCAGGCAGCCAGCCACTCCATGTGAGGCCTCCTGAACACCAATGCCAGCCCTTTCCCAGAAGAAGAAAACTCAGCAGCCCAGGATCCTCGTGGCAGATTGCTGGACCCATTTGGGACTCTGAAACCAGCCTGACTATGTAGTGGTGGCAGCTTGCGTCTGGGAGGCATCCTGCGCAATGGAGAACTTCTGCTGGCAGACAGACGGCCCCTCTTGGCCAGAGGCTCCTGAACACCAGTTCTGACCCTTTTCCCAGGTAAGCAAAACTCAGTAGCCCAAGTCCCTGGTGGCAGATTGGTCGAGGCGCTTGGGACTCTGACAGGAGCACGACTCGGCTGAGGTGGCAGCTTGGGTATGGGAGGCATCCTGCGCAATGCAGAATTTCAGCAGGCAGCCGGTCACTAAGTGCCACTGGGCACACGACACCAATGGTGCCCTTTACAAACAGAAGTGCAACTCACCAGCTCAGGTTCCTGATGGCAGATTGCTGGGGCCATTTGGGACCTTCAAACCAGCCTGACTTTGCCGTAGTGGCGGCTTGTGTCTAGGAGGCATCCTGCGCAATGCACAATTTCAGCAGACAGACGGCCAGGAAGGGCTCCTGGGCCCTGGCCAAATATGCTGCCCTTTACACAATGAAGTGCAACTCAGCCGCCCAGGTTCCTGATGGCAGATTACTGGAACAACTTGGGACTCTCAAACCAGCCTGACTTTGCGGTGGTGGCAGCTGGGGTGCAGGAGGCATCCTGCACAATGCAGAATACGAAGAGCCAGGCGGCCACAAAGGGCCTCTGGGCACTGGACCCAAATGCCTCCCACTACACAGGGAAGTGTAACTCAGTCGCCCAGGTTCCTGATGGCAGACGGCAGGAGACACGTGCCGAGGCAAAAGCAGCTGCTGTTGGAACTGGTGCCAGCTTGCGTCTGGTAGGGACATTTGGCAATGCAGACATATCCGCACGCAGCCAGCCACTCCAGGCGTGGCCTCCTGAACACCAATGCCAGCCCTTTCCCAGAAGAAGAAAACTCAGCAGCCCAGGTTCCTGATGGCAGATTGCT
>JAWWEX010000499.1:0-10329 GCA_035583215.1 Arremon brunneinucha
GTGGGAATTCTGTGGGTGCGGTCATAGTAGCAACTTTTATGAATGGGGGGCATGGGAATTCACAAGGGAGCGTTTGTGGTAAGATTTTTTATGAATGGGGCGTGTGGGAATTCTGTAGGGGCATTTGTAGTAATTGTTTTTATGAATGACGGGCGTGGGAATTCTGTAGGGGGCGTTCATAGTCACAATTTTTATGAATGAAGAGCGTGGGAATCCACTGGGGGGGGTGTTCGTAGTAACGTTTTTTATGAATGGGGAGCGTGGGAATCCTGCAGGGGGCGCTGTTTAGGTGAGTGGGGGCGGAGCTTAGCGTGGGAAAGGATTTTTTTTATGAATGGGGGAGCGTGGGAATCCACTAGGGGGGCGTTTGTGGGGGTTAACTTCATGAATGGAGAGCGTGGGAATCCTGTAGGGGGCGTGGTCAAAGCACAAAAGGGGCGTGGCTTAGGGCCAAAACCGGGCGTGGTTTAACCATAAAAGGGACGGCATTGGAGACATAAAGTGGGCGTGGTTTTAAGTCCAAAGTGGGTGTGGTTAAAGCTAAAAGAGGGGCGTGGTATGGGGCCAAATTGGGCGTGGCTAAACAGTGAAAGGGGCGTGGCTTAGGAACAAATGTGGGCGTGGCTTAACCATAAAAGGGACAGAATTGGGACATTAAGTGGGCGTGGTTAAAGCTCGAAAGGGGCGTGGCTTAAGACTCAAAATGGGCGTGGTTTATCCATTAAAAACAACACCATCTGAGACATAAAAGTGGGCGTGGCTTTAGGTACAAAGTGGGTGTGGTCAAAGCTCACAGTGGGCGTGGTTTGGTGCCCAAAGTGGGCGTGGCTAAATGGCAAAAATAGGCGTGGTTTAGCCATTAAAGGGACATCATTTGCGGCACAAAGTGGGCGTGGTTTTAAGTACAAAGTGGGCGTGGTCAAAGCTCACAGTGGGCGTGGTTTGGTGCCCAAAGTGGGCGTGCCTTCATCATTAAACACCTCATATTTCCTACACAAAGTGGGCGTGGTTTCTACCGCCAGCTGGGCGTGGCTAAAGATTAAAAGGGGCGTGGTTTGGGGGCCAGAGCGGGCGTGGTTAAACGGCAAAGTGGGCGTGGTTTAGGGCCCATAGCGGGCACCATTTAACCACAAAAGGGGCGGGACTCGAGACACAAAGTGGGCGTGGCTTAGGGACAAAGCGGGCGTGGTTTATCAGCAAAGTGGGCGTGGTTTGCGCCGAGTGGGCGTGGCCTACCTTGATGGGGCGTGGCAGCTGGGGCTCCCTCCAGCGGAGCAGCACCAGCCCGGCCACGGTGACGCCGTACCAGAGGTAATTAACGAAGCCGACGTAATTAATGAGCGTGTAGATGTCGCCCGTCACCAGCATCAGCAGCGTGGACACGCACTGGGGGCGGGGCTTGCGTCAGGACACGCCCACCGGGACACGCCCACCCCAAAATCCCCGAAATCGGGAACGAAATTCGGGAGATTTTGGGGGTTTGGAGCCAAAATTCCGGAATTTGTCACCAAATTCAAAAGTTTTGGACACAGATTTAAAGAATTTATCTCAAAATGTGGAGTTTGGGAACAAATTTTGGCCAAATTTCCAAAATTTATCCCCAAACTTCCTGATTTTATCCCCAAATTTGGAGTTTTGAACCTAAATTCCCAAAACTTATCCCCAAATTTCCTGATTTCGTCCCCAAATTTGGAGTTTTGAACCTGAATTTCCCAAAATTTATCCCCAAACTTGGAGATTTGGTCCCAAATTTGGAGTTTTGAACCTAAATTTCCAAAATTTATCCCCAAATTTGGAGTTTTGAACCTGAATTTCCCAAAATTTATCCCCAAATTTGGAGTTTTAAACCTAAATTTCCAAAACTTATCCCCAAATTTCCTGATTTTATCCCCAAATTTGGAGTTTTGAACCTGAATTTCCACAATTTATCCCCAAATTTGGAGTTTTGAACCTAAATTTCCAAAATTTGTTCCCAAATTTCCTGATTTTGTCCCCAAATTTGGAGTTTTGAGCCAAAATTCATCCCCAAATTTGGAGCTTTGATCCCAAATTCTTTCAGATTCCCCAATTTTTTCCCCAAATTTGTCGGTTTTGACTGAAATCCAACCTAATTTCCCAAATTTGTGCAAAATTTGGAGTTTTGAACCCAAATTTCTACAATTTTTCCCTAAATTTCCACATTTTATCCCCAAATTTGAACTTTTGGGCCCAAATTTCCACAATTTATCCGCAAATTTGGAGGTTTGGACCCAAATTTTCAGGTTTGATCCCCAAATTTGGACTGTTTGATGCAAATTCTGAAAAATTTCACAAATTTGTCCCCAAATTTGGAGTTCTGGACCGAAATTCTTTCAATTTTTCAGATTTTATCCCCAAATTTATCCCCAAATTTGGAATTCTGGACTCACATTTCTACAATTTATCCCTAAATTTCCTCATTTTGTCCCCAAATTTGGAAGTTTGGACCCGAATTCCACCAAATTTCCAAAATTTGTCCCAAAATTTGGAAGTTTAGGACCCAAATTCCATCAAATTTCCAAAATTTGTCCCAAAATTTGGAAGTTTAGACCCAAATTCCAAGTTTTGGACGAAAATTTTGTGAATTTCTCACTAAGTTTCCAAATTTTATACCCAAATTTCAAGTTTTAACGCCAAATTTTCCCCCAAGTTTTGGCTTTTTTTTAACCCATTTTTCACCTGTTTTGAACCAAGTTTTTATGGAAATTTCACCTTTTTTCACCCGTTTTTATACAATTTTTTTAACCCTTTCCAAACCCATTTTTGCCCCATTTTTTGCCAATTTTAAACCCAATTTCCACCCAGTTTTGACCACATTTTAACTCCTTTTTTTTTGCTCATTTCTAAACCCATTTTAAACCCAATTTTTAACCCTTTCTTAGGTCATTTTTAACCCAATTTTAACCAAACTTTTTGCCAATTTTTTACCTATTTTAAACCCGTTTTTCACCCATTTTTAACCCAATCTTCAACCCAAGTTTTAACCCTTTCTTCACTAATTTCTCACCAATTTTTAACCCTTTCTTAACCAGTTCTTAACCGTTTATCGCCCGTTTCTCGCCCAATTTTCTCCTCCTTTCCCCCATTTTTAACTCGTTTTTCGGCTGAATTTTTAACCCTTTCTTCACCCATCCTAACCCTTTTTTCACTCATTTTTCACCCATTTTTAACCCTTTCCTAACCTAATTTTAACCATTTCTTAACCATCTTTTAACCAGATTTCGCCTGTTTTTTGCCCGTTTCTCGCCCGATTTTCTCCATTTTTTTTTTTATTTTTCCCCGTTTTTCACCCATTTTTTCCCAATTTCCTGGGGTGGATCATGGCTGCATTTAACCCTTTCCTAACCCATTTCTGCCCCATTTTTAGCCCAATTTTCACCCAAATTTTAAGCATTTTTAACCCTTTCTTAAAACATTTTTAACCCGTTTTTCACCAATTTTTAACCAGATTTTAACCCCTTTTCTCTCAATCTTTAACACACTTTTTCATCCCATTTTTAACTCTTTTCTTAACCCAATTTGCATCCATTTTAACCCATTTTTAACCTGATTTTAACCAGTTTTTTGCCAATTTTTACCTATTTTTAACCCTGTTTTTTGCCATTTTTCACCCAGTTTTACCCCAAAATTTCCCCCATTTTTAACCCTTTCGTCCCTCATTTTCCACCAATTTTTAACCCTTTCTTACTCGATTTTAACCCCTTCCTAACCCGTTTCTACCCCGTTTTTTGCCCAATTTTCTCCATTTTTTTTTTGTTTTTCCCCGTTTTTCCCAATTTCCCCGTTTTTCTCCCCATTTCGGTGTCTCACGGTGACGAGCAGCGCTGGCACAGGGGTGTGGCACCGCAGGTGGATCATGGCTGCATTTAACCCCTTCCTAACCCATCTTAACCCAATTTTCACCAGTTTTTAACCCAATTTTAACCCTTTTTTTTCACCTTTTTTAAACACATTTTTAACCCATCTTTCCACTAATTCTTACCACAATTTTTGCCCATTTTAAACTCATTTCCACCCAATTTTTACCAGAATTTTAACCCCATTTCCACCCATTTTAGGCCAGATTTTTAACCCTTTTTTGCCTATTTTTAAGCTATTTTTCATCCATTTTCCACCCAATTTTTAACCCTTTCTTAGCAAATTTTTATCCTGAGTTTTTCCTGGCTTAAACAACTTTTAACCCATTTTAAAACTTGCATTTCACCTATTTTTAACCCATTTCTAACCAGATTTTAACACTTCGTTTCCTGAGTCATCGTTAATCGCAACCTCTTTTCACCCGTTTTTGACCCAATTTCCACCCAAATTTTAACCCATTTTTTCCTCGCTTTTCACTCATTTTTCCCCCATTTTTAACCCTTTCCTCAGTCATTTTAATTCCATTTTTAACCCTTTCCTAACCAGCTTCTAACTCGTTTTTGCTTGTTTCTAACCCGTTTTTGGCCCGTTTCTCGCCCATTTTTCGCCCGATTTTCTCCATTTTTTTTTTGTTTTTCCCCATTTTTTCCCAATTTCCCCGGTTTCAGCCCCATTTCGGTGTCTCACGGTGACGAGCAGCGCTGGCACAGGGGTGTGGCGCCGCACGTGGATCATGGCCAGCAGCGCCGGCAGCTGCCCCTCCCTGGCGCCCGCGTAGAACAGCCTGGTGACGTCATCAGGAGGGGCGGGGCCACGGCGGGGTGACGTCATGGTGGGCGTGGTCACAGGGAGGGTGATGTCATGGTGGGCGTGGTCACAGCGGGGGTGACGTCATGGGGAAATGAACGGGGAGAAATGAGGGGAAAATGAGCGAAAATGGGAAAATCTGGGTGGGGAAATTTTGGGGAGAAATTTGGGGGATTTTGAGTAAAACTTGGAGATTTCGGGTGAGATCTGGGGAATTTCGGAAGGGAATTTGGGGGATTTTTGGAAAAGAAAATAGAAAACTTGGAGAATTTTGGGGGAAAATCTGGGGAATTTGGAAAGAAAATTCGGAAGAAAAATTGGGGGGATTTTGGGAAAATTTTGGGGTTTCTCACCTGGAGCAGGTGAAGAGGGGAGTGGGACGGGGAAATGTGGGGTAAAAAAGGAGAAATTTGAGCAAAAAATGACAAAAAATGGAGAAACTCAGGAAAAATGAATGAAAATTAAGGAAATTTTGGGGAAAACCAGGAAAAATTTTGGGAATTTGGGGATTTTGGGGTTTCACACCTGGAGCGGGAGAAGAGGGAAATTAGAGGGAAAAAAAAATCAGAATTTTGATGGAAAAACGACAAAAAATGACCAGAAAAGGGGGGAAAATTGGAAGAAAATCAGGAAAAACTGGGGAAAATTCCAAGAATTTTGGGGAAAATTTGGGAATTTTGGGATTTTGGTGTTTTTCACCTGGAGCAGGTGAGGAGGAGTTGGGAAGGGGAAATTTGGGTCAGAAATTGAGAAATTTTATGCAAAAATGACCAGAAAATGACCAAAAAATGACCAAAAAATGGGGAAAAATCAGGGAAATTGGGGGGAAATTGGGTAAAAATTTGGGGATTTTGGGAATTTGGGGTTTCTCACCTGGAGCAGGTGACAGAGGGGATAGAGATGAAAAGCATTGGGAGAATAATGAAGAATTTTGATGGGAAAATGACCAAAAAATGGGGAAAAAATCGGGGAAAATCGGGGAAAATTCCAGGAATTTTGGGGAAAATTGTGGGAATTTGGGAATTTTTGGGAATTTTGGGAATTGTCTCACCTGGAGCAAGTGAAGAGGGAAATTAGAGGGAAAAAAAATCAGAATTTTGATGGAAAAATGACAAAAAATGACTAAAAAATGGGGGAAAATCGGGGAAAATTCCAGGAATTTTGGGGAAAATTGTGGGAATTTGGGAATTTTTGGGAATTTTGGGAATTGTCTCACCTGGAGCAGGTGAAGAGGGAGCCGTTGACGCCTCCGAAGGTGGAGAGAGCCACGGCCAAGGGCATCACCCAGGCCAGGGGGCCCAGAACCTTCTCCCCGAACGTCTGAGGGGGGGAAACACCAAAAAATTATCAAATTCCCCAAAATTCCAACGAAATTTCCAAAGAATTCCCCAAAACCCCCAAATTCCCAGCAAGTCCCCCAAAATCCCTGAGAAATTCCCCAAGAATTCCCCCAAAACATCCAAAAAAAAATCCCAACAATTTCCCCAAATTCTCAAAGAATCTCCTCAAAAATCCGAAAAATCAAATTCCCCATAATTCCTAAAAAATACTGACAAATTCCCAAAAAAATCCCCCTAAAAACCCCCAAAATTCTCCCAAAAAGAATTCCCAAAGAATTCCCCAAGAATTCCAGAAATTTCCCAAAATTCTCCCCTTTTTTCCCCCAAAAATCCACAATTCTGCCCCAAAATCCCTGGGTTTTAGCCCAAATTTTCCTCTTTTTTTTCCTGTATTTTGTATTTTTTCTCCCCTTTCCCCGGATCTTTCAATCAATTCCCACATTTTCTAAAAAAAATCCCCTTTTTTTCCCTTTTTTTTCCTCTTTTTTCTCTCCCAGGTGAGCCCAGACGAGCCCAAATTCCCACTTTTAAACCCAAAATCCCCAATTCTTCCCATTTTTTACATTTTTTTCCCATTTTTGCCCATTTTTTCACCTTCTTTATTTTGCTTTTCCTCCAGCTGTGCCCAAATCCCCATTTTTAACCCCAAAATTCCCATTTTAACCCCAAATTCCCCATTTTTAACCCCAATTTCCCCATTTTTTCCACCATTTTCCACCCATTTTCCTCCTCCACGTGTGGCCCCCAAAATCCCCATTTTTTACCCAAATTTCCCCATTTTTTCACCATTTTTTCACCATTTTGCCCCAAATTTCACCCAAGTTTTTTTCTTTCATCCCCCCAGGTGTCCCAGGTGTCCCCAAACCCCCCAAAAATCTCATTTTTAACCCTTCTTTCACCCAAAATTTCTCATTTTTTCACCATTTTTTCACCGATTTTTCTCATTTTTTCACCGTTTTTTCCCAAATTTTCACCTTTTTGCCCCAAATTTTTTGGTTTTTCCCCTCACCACGGCCACGGCGTCGCTCTGCAGGATCTCCCTGGGGCTCCTGGCACCCAGGTACCCCCAAATCCCCAAAATCCCCACTTTTAACCCCAAAATCCCCATTTTTAACCCATTTTTCACCCAAATTTCCCCAATTTTTTGGGGTTTTTTCCCTCCAGGTGTGGCCAAACCCCCCAAATTCCCCATTTGAACCCAAATTTTCTCTTTTTTCACCCTTTTTTCCCAGCTTTTCACCCAAATTTTCCCATTTTTCCCCCGTTTTCCCCCTCCAGGTGCGGCCCCCGAAATCCCCATTTTTAACCCAAATTTCCCCATTTTTTCCCCATTTTTTCCCCAAATTTCACCCAAATTTTTTTCCTTTTCTCCTCCAGGTGTGTCCAGGTGAGCCCAAACCCCCCCAAAATCCCCATTTTCACCCAAAAATGCCCATTTTTCCATCATTTTTAACCCTAAAATCCTCACTTTTTCACCATTTTTAACCCTAAAATCCCCATCTTTCCACCGATTTTTCCCATTTTTTCACCGTTTTTTCCCAAATTTTCACCAAATTTTCCCTTTTTTGCCCCGTTTTGTGCCCACCACGGCCACGGCGTCGCTCTGCAGGATCTCCCTGGGGCTCATGGCAGCCAGGTACGCCACGTTGGCCGCCACGTACAGGAACGTCACCAGCGGGATGGAGATGGAGATGGCCAAGGGCAGGTTCCTCAGAAACGGCACCAAAAACACCAAAATTCACCAAAATTCACCCCAAAATCCACCTCAGGTGAGGCCAAAAACCCCAAAATCCACATTTCTAACCCAAAATCCCCATTTTTCCCGCAATTTTTTCCAATTTTTTTCAGTATTTTCTGCCCCCAGCTGTGCCCAGGTGCCCCAAAATTCCCATTTTTAAACCCAAATCCCCATTTTTAACCTCAAAATCCCCATTTATTACCCCAAAATTCCCAGTATTTTACTCCTAAATCCCCATTTTTAACCAAAATTTCCCCATTTTTTTCACCGTTTTTTGCCCTTTTTTTCACCATTTTTTCCAACTTTTTTCAGTATTTTCTCCCCCCAGCTGTGCCCAGGTGCCCAAAGATCCCCATTTTTAACCCCAAAATTCCCACTTTTATCACCAAATCCCCAATTTTACCCCAAAATCCGCATTTTTGACCCCAAAATTCCCATTTTTTACCCTAAAATCCCCAATTTAACCCCAAAAATCCCCATTTTTAACCCAATTTTTTTTATTTTTTCACCATTTTTTTCTCATTTTTTCTCTTCCAGGTGCCCCAAAATTCCCATTTTTTTCCTCCTTTTTTTTTTCATTTTTTCCCCATTTTTCACCCAATTTTTCTCATTTTTTTCACCATTTTTTTCACCAATTTTTTTCTCATTTTTCCCCTCCCAGCTGTGCCCAAATCCCCATTTTTAATTCCAATTTCCTCCATTTTTTCCCCATTTTTCACCCAAATTTCCCCATTTTATCCCCACTTTTCCCTCCCAGGTGCCCCAAAATTCCAATTTTTTCCTCCTTTTTTTTTTTCATTTTTTCCCCATTTTTTCACCGTTTTTCCCCACTTTTTCCCCATTTTTATTTTATTTTTTCCCAAATTCCCCCTTTCTCACCCCAATTCTCACCTCTGGGGCTCCACCAGCTCCTCGGTGACGCAGCTGAGGAAATTCTGGGTGCCCAAAATTCCCATTTTTCACCCAAATTTCCTCATTTTTTCACCGTTTTTCGCCATTTTTTCACCGTTTCTCCCCATTTTTTTTTTATTTTTTCCCAATTTCCCCCTTTTTCACCCCAATTCCCACCTCTGGGGCTCCACCAGCTCCTCGGTGACGTAGTTGAGGAAGTTCCAGCCCCCGTAGGCGAAGGAGCCCTGCAGGCAGGCCAGGAACAGAGGCCCCGCCCCCGGCTCCGCCCACCAGGAAAACGCCTGCGAGGGGCGGAGCCAGAAGTGCTCACCTGGGACAGGGAAAAAACAAAAAAAATCAGATTTTTTTAGGAATTTTTAGGGATTTTTTACCTTTTTTTGTGGTTTTTTTTTCGAATTTTTCGTGATTTTTTACGATATTTTTTTGAATTTTTTCAGATTTTTTTTCCCGATTTTTTAGGATTTTTTTCCCAATTTTTAACGGATTTCTTTTCGCTTTTTAAATTATTTTGTTATTTTTTAAGGATTTTAATCAATTCTTATTCATTTTTCTTGAGCTCAGGAGCTTTAACCTGTTTTTAACATTTTTTGCCATTTTTGAATTTTTTCCCCCGTTTTTCCCATTTTCTCCTCCATTTTTCCTCCCCATTTTCTTCCCCTTTTCCCTCATTTTTTCCCCATAAATCCCCAATTTTTTTCTGTTTTTTTCCCCCAATTATTTTTCCCTTTTCCCATATTTTTGTCTTTTTTGCCCTTTTTTCCCTAATTTTTCCCAGTTTTTCCCATAATCCCATTTTTTCCTAAGTCTTTCCTAATTTTTTCAAATTTTTCCCAATTTTGTCCCAGGCCATGAACAGAGGCCCCGCCCCCGGCTCCGCCCACAGGGAAAACGCCTGCGAGGGGCGGAGCCAAAAGTGCTCACCCGGACAGGGAAAAAAAAATAAAAATCAAAATAAAAATTTGGGGGAAAATCAGGAAAATTTGGAAAAAAATTGGATTTTTTAGCGATTTTTTGACACTTTTCCCCGATTTTTTTCAATTTTTTTCAGATTTTTTCCAATTTTTTTTGTGACTTTTTAATCAACTTTTATGATTTTTAATCGATTATATGAGTTTTAATCAAGTTTTAACCACTCCTAATTAAAAAAAATTCAAATTTTTCCCCCATTTTTTCCCAATTTTCTTCCTTTTCTCCTGATTTTTTCGCCATTTTTTCCCCACTCACATTTTTCCCAAAATCCCATTTCTCCCCGCCAATTTCCCCCATTTTTTTCATGATTTTTTCCCCAAGTTTTTTGCAATTTTTTGCCTCCTTTCCCCCCTTTTTTTCCCTCAAAAATCCCAGGTTTTCTCACCCATTTTTTCCCCATTTCCCCCCCCATTTTTGCGAAAATCCCAATTTTTCTCCCATATTTCCCCTTTTTTTGCCGTTTTTCCCCCATTTCTTCCCTTTTTCCTTTTTCGTCAAAATCCCATTTTCCCCCTTATTTGTCCAAATTTTCTCCAATTTTTTTCCCAATTTTTCCCAATTTTCCCCAATTTTTTCCCCATTTTTTCCCCATTTCCCCCCCAAATCCCCATTCTCCCCAATTTTCTCCCATTTGCCCCATTTCCCTCAAAATTTTCCCCATTTCCCTCTCATTTTTTCCCATTTCCC